>OX402535.1:4095095-4695095 GCA_948098885.1 Drepanosiphum platanoidis
CGCCGTACACACACACACACACACACGCGCGCGCGCGTACGCAACACATACATAATTTAATATCTCTCTCTCTCTCGCGCGCGACACACACACACACACACACTCACGTATATAATCGCGTATTTTATTTTATTTGTTTTTTTTTTTTAATTCCTCTTTTTTCCTTTTATATATATATAGTTTATTTTTTATTTTTTTTCCCATTATTTTTTCATGTTTTTTCTCCGCCGTCTTTCGGTGCCGCTACGCTATCGCGTTATAATACACACGTGTGTCGTGGTGGTGCGCGCGTACAGTGTGCGTGTCGTATTATAATTATATATTGTGTTGTGTCTCTCTCACTCACTCACTCACTCTCTCTCTCTCTCTCTGTCTCCCTCTCTCTCACTCGCTCACTCACTCACTCGCTCGCTCGCTCGCTCACTCTCTCTCTCTCTCTCTCACTCGAGCTCGATAAAATTCGATACGCGAAAATCGCGCGCGCGCGCGACTCCGTGTTTTTTATATTAATAATATTATTATCATCGTAATAAGTATCGTTGTCGTCGTCGCCGTCGCCGTCGTCGAACGCTGCGTTTAAATTTTTACTTTTTTTTTTTTTTTCCTTTTTCCCCTCCCCGCGTGCGCGCGCGTTCGGTGTGTTTCGCGTACGTCCGCGGCGCCGCCGCCGTCAGTGTTCTGTGTGTGTGCGTTTGTGCGTGTGCGCGTGTGAATAATATTCGTCGTCGTCGTGCGTGCGTGCGTGCGTGTGCGTGCGTGTTCCGTTTTCGTCGGGGTGTTCTCTCTTTAGTGGCGGACGGCGGCGGCGGTGGTGGTGGTGGTGGTGGACGACGACGACGAAGAAGGTGACGGTAACGGTAACGGTGACGACCCGGAATTAGCGGCGACGGCGGCAGCGCAGACGACGACGACCGCGGCGGTGATGATGATGATGACGACGACGACGATGATGTCGACGACGATTGCGTGCAGCCGGTCGTCGTCGCCGCCGTCCTAGGGCGGCCAGCGGTGCGCTCGTGTGTGGACGACGACGACGCCGCGACACACAGCAGTGCGTTTTTGGCGAGGCACGGCGGTCACTGTGGAGTGGCACGAGGCGTCTGCTGCTGCTGCTGCTGCTAGCCGCGTTGGTGCTGCTGCTGCTGCTGGTGCCGGTGGTGACCGCGCGGCACGACCACCGGTAGTTGTAGTGACGGGCTCGTTGCAGCGGCACACCGTCCTCCGACTGCTCCTCCGTCGACGCGGTGCCTGTCCGGGCGGCCGTCGCCGCGAGGTGCCGCAATGGCGTGTTGCCTGTCCGAGGAGGCCAAGGAACAGAAGCGCATCAACCAAGAGATCGACAGACAGCTGCGGCGTGACAAGAGGGACGCCCGGCGAGAGCTCAAGCTCCTGCTGCTCGGTACGTACAAAATTAGTGCCCCCCGACACAGTCCAGCGTCCGCTTCCGATCGCTGGCTCGTTACAGTTGGTCGGCCTTAGTTTCTTTTCTCGGCTCTTATGACTTAGTCACCGTCGTTTCTGTAGAAATCTACCCGTCTGCTTGTCCACCGTGCCCAAACCTAGAATGTTGCTCCGACTGTGTACTTATTGGTTCTCTGTAAGCTGGAGTTAGGTTTCACAGTACCTATCTGCCCGATGCATTTTATAAACTGTCGTACACCGTTCTTTCACTTATCATATTTTGTCTATTCTCATGGATATGCCTGTGTTTAATTATAATATTAGACAATTAAACGATCGTATGTAAAATAACCACATCATATTAATTTTGTTTGACCTACCTATGTATTGTATCCGGTAATAATATGAAACAATCTTGAAATGATATCTATTTTAAAGAAAAATCGATGATATTCACCCATTCGGGTAGTTATTAAACATTCACATTGGTTAAACAATTTGTCAAAATATCATTATGCATTAAGATTTAAATTGACACATCTTACTTTTTTTAACTTCTTTAAAATGTTTATGAAATTTAATATTTTAGAAAAAATACTTAGTAGGTGAGATTACTGCCTATTATTCATATATTAATCATAATATTTACTTAATCTGACCTCACCTTACTAATATTTATAGTT
The DNA here is from genome assembly GCA_948098885.1 of Drepanosiphum platanoidis. Taxonomy (NCBI): domain Eukaryota; kingdom Metazoa; phylum Arthropoda; class Insecta; order Hemiptera; family Aphididae; genus Drepanosiphum; species Drepanosiphum platanoidis. Next base: position 4,097,180 of record OX402535.1, read on the forward strand.
GGGATAAATATTTGAAATTATAGGTTTTTACAGCAAACCTATACTCTGAGAATTCTTTGACTTGATTATAATATTTAAAAAAAATCGACTTACGTTATTTATAATATTTGATATTTTATCAATTATAAGACCTTCTGAAACGTCAGCCTTTCTATATTGAATGTTCATTCAGCGTCTTACCTAATAGACATATATTATTTACTTTATGATTTGTAAAATGGAAAAAAGCTTTTTTGTGATTTTCTCTCAAATTTTCATTTAATTAAATATATTAGGTTAACATATAAATACTCATGAAATCTAATCCTTTTCGATTCTTTAAATTTGAAAATTAAACCCTTGGCATTTTTTTTTTTACGATTTACTCTATCATTTTGTCTAGTATCTACTATGAATCGTTTACCTATTTAGATATGGAGGTATATATTTATAAAATACCCTATTGAAAAACTGTTGCATTCTATAATATCCCAATAAAGTTTTAAAATTATTTTATGTGCTACTCCGGATCTTTCATAAAAATATAAAAATATAATAGTGACTTTAGAAAAAACTTTTATCAGCCTTTTATGTAGATTACTTAATTTGATAATCTATTAGATCAAAATACTTAAGAAATTTCAATGCAGTAGATAAAGTTTAGTATATTTTAAACATTTAGGTTTACTACCAAACAAATATTTCTAACAAATCGACTGTTTAGAACAGCTTTTAAAAGAGTCCGAGTTGACTCAATTGTGTACTTATCAAATGATAAATTAATTTCAATGTCTAATAGTTTTATTTTATTTTTAATAAAGAGCAGACTTAAATGGATAATTCCTGAAAATTTTATTGTTTTTCAATTTAATTACTAGTTGCCCGATTTTTACAATTTACAATTTATCATATAAGTATCGTAATACGTATATGATCGAAAAATGCTTTTAAAATTAAATGTCTTATTAAATCGGGTATAATTTATCTTCTCTACATCATCTATTATGTTTTGGTAGTTTACATTAACATGGTAAAACATGAATTTAAAAAAAAAAATCCTAGTAGGTATCACGGTTATTTAGATTACTGTGGTGGGTATCAAATTTATACGTATTGTAATTTTTATACTGCAAAACTAAAAATATATGACTTTGAACAATAAAATGCTATAAACGTTATCAAATCGCTTCTAACTTAAACTAGGCATTTACTATTTTTTAAGATTTTTATTTTGGATTTGTAATTGGATTTTAAATAGTACACAGATCAAATCAAATTATATAATAAGTTGGTTAGTAATCATTAATAGTTTTTATGATATTTATTGCATACCTTAAGAATTTGTCACCATCTTTAAAATTTAGTGATAAGCATAAATTGTTTCTGCAATACGCTTATTCTATCTTAATTTTCTATAATTCACAATACTTTTTTAACTTGATATAAAAAAAGATTCTATGACAATTTCCTTTTAGTTTCGCTGTAGTATTGTAGTATCTTTTTGCTTGAACCCAAAATTCGATCAATTTCTACCTCTGTATTTAGATTTTCACTACAATTTTAATACTTTTTCTTCTTTATCAAACTTTTGAAATTAAATCTGTATCAAGAGCTTCATATACTATTTCTTAAAATCTAAAATAATAGTAAATTGGTACTTTAGAAAGGTTGTATTAAATTTTTTCATTAGATAATGTAGATAGAGTTTATTATTTATATCATGTATGTAATATACCAAATATAAATTACTTTGACTTTCGCTTAGAATCAATTTTGAATGTGATGATTTAAATTATACTTGTAAAATGATTTATATAAAAAGGGATTCAGTTCCAAGTTATATGAAATGTTAGCACCTTTATAATTTATGCGGTATGTTCCATTATAAATTACCTTTAAAGTCCTAATACTGAATAATTATGGAATTGACTGTGTTTAATACTATAAACAAATTATACAGCTAATTTTATTGTTTTTAAGTAAAAATTTGGTTCTTTTTTTTACTAAAAGGAATAAGTAGATATTTATGGAGACTAACAAATGTAAATTACAAAAAAATATATTGACCTTCTAGACTTCCCATGAAGGTAAATAATGTACTATTTTATTTGACTATAATTTCACTTATACTTAAAAATAATATTGATTAATTAATCCCATTTAAAACTTAATGCTGTTATAAAAGTTATAAGAATAATATGTACCTAATATTAATACCAAAACAACTTTCAGTAGATAGGTATTTAGAATTTTAATTATGAACTTTCTAACAATAAAATAATACATTTATGTAACCTAATCTAATTATTTTTGTCTAGGTAGCAATATAGTATAGTAATTATGGTTAACAGATATAAATAATTCCAAGTAAATATATTTCTTCAAAAAGTTATTTTATTTTATACCCAGTTGTTTTTTTAAGAAATATCGCATGACTTACCTATCGTCTATGAAAATAAAAGTTCAAAAAAATTGTGAAAATAACTCCTAGTAGTTGTAATAAAGCAATGACATTTTGATTAGATACTTAAGTAATTTTTTGATAAGTTTGAAATAAATTATATCATAATATTGGTTTTTAATTCATTTTAGTCTTTAAAAATTTGATCATTCAACTTACAGCTGATTACTTATATTATTTACTTCTGCTTGTATTATGTACTAATCCTTATACGATAGAGCAAATAATATTTTATTTAGATTTTGAACTTTTTATCTACTCTGAATTCTGAACATTGTGGCATATAATCTGTCATTGGCTAGAAAAATTAAATAGAATTAGTAGAATAGCTGGTATGAATTATAAATGAAATAAAATTAATATTTTATCAAATCAATAGGTACACAAATTATATTAGTAGATAGGTGAATATTTTTAATTTGCCAATGTATATTGGACCTAATAATTATTTAGAATGAGATTTTATCTTGGATAAAATGTACTCTCATAAGCAAATTTAAACTTATCTTTTGTAGACATTCAATTAGTTTAATGTGTCAATAAAGTTATACTTTTAAAATTATTAATTTTAATTAATAATTAATAAATTAAACAAAGGCTAACCCATTGAAATTGTTGAACATGTTTCATAATGAAAACAGAAGAAAAAAATTTTGAAAATTTATAAATATCAGATTTAAGGTTTCAAATTTTACTCTGGGAGTTGGGTACTTATTTAAAATATCCTTCAAATAATATTCAGAGTTCATGTAAAATTATCATCTCTTCTTATAAAATTCCATCAACAATATATTATTATTAGGTATTAAGTTAACTTGGGTTTATTTTAATATTTGTATTAAATATTTCTTTTCGTACATTTTCAAATTATATTACTTATAAAAAAATTGAAATGTACATTTCTAAATAACCAAAACTAAGCCTCAACTCAATTTTTCACATTTTAATTTAAAAAAATTAATGTTTATGCTAATGAATTATTGTTCAGAAATTATATAATTTTTAAATACCTACACTATCTACTTAGTATATTGAAAAAAATAAAAAATAAATTGAAATTAGATCAAATTAATTAATAAGATTTATTGAGATGTGGGGTCTTATCAAAAATGTTTTGGAATCTGGATGGATTGTTAAATATATATTGTTGATAATTTAAAAAAAAAAATCATATTCAAATTAAGAAAAAAACCATTATATGTTGTAAGTACTTATATTCAAATTTGATGTTCAACTTGACTACTTTTTACATTCTTTTCTAAATTTGTATCAGTATTATAGAAATTTTTTTTTTTAAGTTTTGATACAACTAATAAATTTATGTTTCTGTATAAAATGTATTAATTATATTGAATTAATTCTCAATTTATTACGGTGGCCAATAATCATCTTTTATACAATTTATACATCAACAATTTTGTCTTTAAATACCGTAGATATTACATTCTATATATTTGTACAAACTGGTATGATATAGTACTAAGCATTCAAATTCACAATCAAATTAGGTAATGAAATCTTCCAACATGCTAGCCTCATAAAATTCCAAATTTAATAGAGTTTTTTTTTTTTTTAATGTATATAAATATCAATATTGGTATTATAATCTATTAAATAATTAACATACCTATTTAATGTTTATCAGCTAGTAAAAAATCACTGTTCAAAATTAATTAATGACTTTGTTTAATCATGGTTTTCTAATAATTTTTTTTCCCTGTATAGTTAGGTACCTGTATTTTTTAATTATAAAATATAAAAAAATTATCATACCTAATTGACTGACCTAATAAATAATTATAGAAAAATCTTAATCAGCGTGTCAGAGATTTAACTAGTTAAAAATTACTTGAAACTTTGAATTTTTCATAGATACTCATTTGAATTATTAATTTTTAACACAATTGTCAATATTTATTCAATTAAATACAATATATTATGTAATTAGAATTGTATTTAAAACAATATTATTATTATAGTTAATTTTTTTATATAGTTATTTTGCATTGCTATTAAAATTTATGAAACACCAATACAAATCAACTATTTAAATAAATACACCAAAAGTAGCCAACACCTTTATACACCTTTCTTATAACAAAATAAAAATTAACATGACTTACCTCAGGAAAATATTGAAAATGGTAATTATCTATTTGGCATGTTATTATTTACTGTTCTGGTTTTTGATTTGAAAGTAACTGACCCCAAAAAAGAAAAGAATAGTAGCTAATTGTTCTCTCCTTTAAAATGCTTTCTTGGGTTATTGCTTGATAGCAGTCTCCAATTTAGCCTTGTATAAAATCATAAAAAGCAAAACATATTATTAAGATTAAAAAGAGTTATTTGGTATACCTACATATTATGCATATATATGTTTATTGATGAACCATGTTAAAATGATATATTTTTACTCTTAAGCTTAAGAGGAGGTGTTTTTAAATTCCTTTTCATAATATCAATTTTCAATCTTAAAAATTTTAGTCTTTGAAAGACAATTGTAGGCCTTGATATTCAGCTCAAAATCGTCAATTTCTTAATGCAAATAAAAAAGAAACTTTTAGACTTCGGCTACTACCAAAGTAAATAGATGAAAATAAATAAATAAATATTGAAAATTACTCGGAAAATTGTCATCAGATTTATGTTGGCAACAGAAACATTTAGAAATCTTATTTTTTGATTGTATTTATATTTACTTGAGTGTGTAATTATTAAATAATAGGTATATTCCAATTATATTTAATTTGATTGTCATCATTTTATTCTTGCAATACGTTTTCTGTTCATTGAGGGTGTTTATATTTAATGTCTTATTCGTTTGCATTTTTTTTAAATATATAATATTTACATTTTTAAATTTGTCTTTTATTCGTACACATATTTAGATATTATATCTTCTAGTAGACCATATTACTCCTGCGGAATATGTTACAGCAATGTTTATGGCCGCGCCACAAATGTAATTATTTTTCACCTATTTTCATCTTTTTATTTCGTTTTTTCTTCATATACCTAATTATTCTTAATTAATTTTTTTACTTCGCGATTGTGTTGATTGCACTATGAGCGTGCATTTTTATTTTATGTGTACATATATTCGAATCGGGTTATCCCGGGGCGTATCCAACCTTCTAAACGTATAGACTAGATACAGGAATAATTGGACTCTTATTATCGCAGTAATTGCGGAGGCGTAGTTCAAAGGTTAATGACTAATAACTCGTAAGTTTTCCTCTTTCCCCTCTACCGTTTTAACATGTTAAATATTAAAATATGTACCAAAGTCTGATTATCATATCGATGTATATCCTTTGTAAAGTCATTATTGATACCTAGTTCACTCGACCCGCCGGTGGGTTTTCGGTTTATACTCTTTATAATCGTAATAATATTTTTAAGTATTTTGTCCATTGTAATAAATAGGTTATTGTTCAATTTTATCTCGGAAGACTTTACGTTCATTTTTTCGATGTACTTTTTCCGATGTGATATGTGATCAACACATAGTTTGTCATTCCGTCCTCTTGAAATATGAATTTGTTTTAGTTTTAATAATTATCTTTTTTGATTCGTCTATATTGTAATCGTGCATTTTGCTACTCGGACGTCAGCTTGAGTCTTAGATGATTTATAGGCACACTACTTTGATATCCAATCGGATCATTTTTCGCGCATTGTTGTTATTGTTCGAACTACAAATCGTGTCCGATTCGTAGATATTTATGCCATCTCGTTGATCAAATCGATCCTAGAGCAAAAACCACGTGATATATACAACGGAATATTTATATTTGATTTTAACGAGTTACCCTTAAATTTCACATTAAATTCTTTACTCACGTCTACTGTGTATGTTTTTTTTCGTCACGTTGGGTTTGAAATCTATTCTCGATAATGTAAGTTTTTTCCTCGCCATGTAAACGCAGGTACTTAATTGGATTTCATTTATGGTCAAAGCGAATGCATCGTGTTTGGATGTGTATCTGGTAAAATTGCGAGACCGTGATTTTCATATCCACATGGGATTTTGTTATATGCGCGAGCCATTAAAAAGAAAAAAAAAATCGATATTCTGATTACGTAATCTCTGTTAAGGACAAATTTAAAATTATTAGTCATGAACTCACGGACGGCGTACGAGTTGCGAGTATATAATTTTTATTATAGTTACCTAATTATTAAACTCAAATTTTAAATTCATATAACATTTTCGTATAGTTTGTGCGACGAGACTGTTAAAAACATTTGAAATTGTATAACATTTTTATAGGCAACTCAAATAACTCTGGTTATTAAAAAAAAAGAAAAGAAAACGTTTTTATATTTTTAAATTTTAATTGCCGGTTCACTTATTTCATACCATGTGTATGCTTAAATAATCCCAAAAATACGAATCATTATTAATTAATACGTGATTGGCACATGAAATTATTGGAAGGTCAAAATATATTATCAACATTTTGAATTTACAGATATAATAAGTATATGTATGTATAACGAAAATCCGGGAACGATATGCAAAGTACCTTAGGTACCTTCTCATCATTCCCGGTGGCTCGCATAGTCGATTCGAATCAATCGCGGAGCCCCCCCGACAGTAAATGTTGTTAAAGATTATAAATCGATAAAATCAAATTCGAGCTTAGATGATGTGTGAATTCACTATTTATTAATTTTTTTAACTTTTACTTCGTGATAAATAATACCTAGGAAAATAGTACTACTCATCATACTTATATACAAGTTATGTAATTTACTGTAAATATTTAAGGAATATGCTGAAGACGAAAACGATCAAAAATTATTGTTTATAAAATCCCACACTGAGAACTTTCTGGAACTGTGTACTACCAAGAACATTAAATTGTGTGCACTTTGGTTTGAACATATGTGTTAGTTAAATGTTTTTAATTTGGTCTATTTTATGAGTTCGCATAGATCGGGTCGTAAAGGGGCGAAATTTATCGTTTAGAATTATTTCAATAGTTTCCAGATGTGCGTTTTTAATGAGAATGGAGTTTCCAATTTTTACTTATATAAGAGTTTATAGCGTTTGGCTAGAAAAATATTTCGGTTAAAACGCGTGCTAAAGCCATACGTTGTAATAAACGTTTTTTCTCATAAAATAGCTATTATCTATATTATTGGTATGGTCGCATACAATTATAAATGTGACTACGATTATAATTTGTTGTGGAAAAAAAAAAATCAGTACATTTTTGTGCGTCAAGTCTGTTAAATTTTAAAATAAGATAAGATAGTAAAAAGTATTTAAGAACTTTGTAACTGCACTTTGTTGTATTGTTATTTATTTTATTTTATTTTAAGGTGCAAACATATATTCTATTGATAAAATATGTTTTTATTTACAAAAAGTTTTCTACTCTTCGGAAATTCTAATAATATTAAAGACCGAATGTGAAGAAAATTATATTATTTTTTAATGTACGAACAATGTAATGTTGTAATTAATTAAAAATACGTTTTTACGTATATCGATTAAATCGTAAAAAAAAAAAAGAAACTTCCATGTTCACGAATTGGGTTTGGTGGCATAATACATGCGACATGGTTATGTTCTATATAATATTATTTTAATAGAAATTTATATTTATTTTTTATCGGTTCGTGAAATGTATTTTTGTATTTTAATTTAACAATTTCATTTAACAACATTCAGATATTAGCTGAAAGTATTTCAACACGAGTAGGTAACATTTTTCTCAGTCTTATATTTAAAGAAAGTATAGCACAGTAAAAAATTAATAAAATCAGTATGTGGTAACAGTTTAGTATTCCCTACTACGCGAGGGAACATTCAGAGTATTAGCTTTTAGAAATATAAATTATTTAACGTAATTTATCAAGTTCAAACATTTTTTTTTTTTTATTGCTCTATCGTCTTGTTTTTTACTTCAACTTTCCATACAAAAATTAATGGATTATAAAAAAAAGAAACTCTAATTTATCATTATAATTGTTATTAGTTATGAATACAAATCAGTTTTACGTTTGGTTTTCAACACATTCGATTTATTAATTTGTCCGCCATTCGAAAATCGTTGATCAGATAGATTTATAAATTTATATATTCATTTGTATACTTACAATACATTTTTATTATTGTAAATTTAAAGTTTTATTTTATTAGTGAATAATTTCAACGTCCTTATTTCTCTAATTAAAGACCAATTGTGTCTATTTTTACACAAAACGTATTATTAATATGTCTCTTAGTGTGTGTGTGCGCGCGCTCAAGTGCGTGCGAGCGCGTGTGTTGTGAGTGAAAATAAAAATTGTTTCATAAACATATTTTTTTATTCTAGGTATTAAACTTTTTAGACCCGTGATAACTCTTTGGAATCTATATTTATTATTTTTTTAATTTAAATTTAACTTACATTTTTTTTTGTTTATAATTTCTATTTTCGTTAGTGAAATATCATTTCTTTAGTTGTCACGATTACAAAGTATTAAATCTGTAATTTTTAGACTTATAAAACTTTCACGAATTTTAATTAATTATAGTATTATTAATGTTTTCAAATAAAAATAACACATATAATACATTGTTTAATAACATTCTCGAGATTTTTTCAAGTCGAGACAACAAAATTAATTTACTCGTTAAAAATATATTATATCCTTAAGTCATATAAGCGTATCCGGTGTATTATGACTAACTTTTCATGGTAATACATTTGATCGATATTAATTAATTAGTTGTGCAGTCTATATTATGTAGTTTATATTATGAACTAATAAAATATAACACGACTAGTCAGTATATTAAACTAAAACATTAAATATTAGAGAATATTAAAATATTGACGGCAAATTTCCTGTTGATATTTTAAATTGCCTTAGAAATTTCCGATGAAATTATCTAATTTTAACTCTTTAAGATATTAGGGTATTGAATATTATTGTATATTTCCTATTATAGTTATATTTTATTCGCTTTACTTAAAATCGGAATTAGAAAATGTTATTCTTACCTGATGTGTGTAAAATGTCTTTTTTGTTTTGAAATTCTGTTTTTTCTCACTGCTATTTAATTCTTAATGTTATTGAGTATTTCTTTTGCGTTTTTTGTAATTCCACCAATGCAAAATATAGAAATAATTTTAGTATAATTCAATACACTGTACTAAAAATAGATGTTTCATTGAAAAAAAAACTTGAAACGATGATTATTTATAAATACCATTTTAAATTTAAATAATTTACATTTCACTACCTCAATAGTTAAAGTTTACGATTTTTTTAAGACATTAAAAGATTAACAAAATATATAGCATAGTGATCAAAAAAAATTATCTTTCGAAAAATAAAACAACCCCTTTTAAACATGTGTAATATATTTAATTTTTGGTTTTAAAATAACCCCGTAGTTGGGTAATAAGACGATCAGTTTTACTTACTTATAAGTGAAAAAATGTATTATTTGTAATACATTTTTAAAATTGGATATTCATTTCGTTTGTATTTTTGATTTTATTCATATTTTTTTTTTCCGTTTCATAGCGGTTTCTTAAAACGTTTTCCATTCTTGTTCGATCCACTCCTCGATATTTGTTCAAAAGTTATCGTAATTTTAATACAATTAAAGAAAGTAGAACCTTGCACAACCTTTAATGGGTAGAACGTAAATGAATCATGTAATTTATGTATATTTTCTAATTTCGAGGTTAACTCAATATTTGTAAAAATGTTAATACAGTGACCTAGATCATGTACTAAACTCTTTCTAATTTTCGTAAACAGTATACAAATTTGTAAATCTTAATTTACTTTAGATTTAAAAACGTCGGTAGAAAAAAAAAGGATTAAACGATTAAAAGTTTCAATACGAAAAATGCAGAATGGTCTCGGATTTCCAACGAATTCTTCTCGTGTGTGTGTGTGTGTGTGTGTGTGTATATATAGAGCGTTATGTAACCGATAAATTATATTTTCTTATTGAGTTAATAATTAAATATTTTCATATTTTAAAAGGATTATTGATGAAGAAACAAATGTCCGGGAATAGTTCTCAATTACTCGGAATTCGTTTTTATTCCCAAATACTGTTTTAATGATTACCTACAACAAAATGATATTGTAATAATTTTCACTCTTAATTTGCAGTTTTTCGTAACATTATTATCTCACAAAATGACGGGTACACCTTCCGGGTGAAAACAGTAGCGCAGACACCGACAATGTGACGCTCGCGTTGTTTTAAAAAGACGTACCAAACCGCATGTAATACATATTAATTAAATATTTACCCGGAGACGACCAGTTGTTGCTATTTTGTGCCTGGCTCGCTCACCTCACCTTACCAGTTAAAGTCCAGCGAAACGGTTTTCGTACTGTCCTCTTGTTGGAGGTCGTTTACAAAAGAAGAGTGACGGCGCAGATAGTGATAGGAGGATAATAATCCTTCGTCGAGTCCTCCGGCAATGGCGTAGCTGGAAAAAAACTAATAAATGGAAATAAATTAATAGATTTGTAAATCACATCAAAGTTTGATTAATAATAAATTTTTTTTTTTTTTATGAATTTTAATTCATAGTAAAGTATATGATTTTATGACATGTAGAAACTAATACGGAGTGGTCCATCCATCACCACCTCCATATAACTACCACTGTTATTACATAGGTGTAACTATAGACAAATTTCTGGGGTGGCTAAAGTTGAAACAAAAAATTAATGCAAGTAAATTCAGGAGGGAACATTTTTCTCTATCTTTTCTTTTTCGATGAATACATTTAATACATTAATTTTCAACGAGTTGTAATAAAAATATTGAAAAAATGTCCAGAACGATCTGTAATATTATGACTGTGATATTAGTGCTGTAATTTATTACTAATAATGGTCTAATTATTTTATACGTTGTGCCTATTGTACTTGTTGTATAATTTTGTTAGTATCGCCTAATTATAAGATTTCAATTTTTGTTATTGAAACAAAATGTAGTATAGCCAGATAAACAGCCTAGTAACGAATTTTAGCGAACGAAATAGATCAGAAAAAGAAAAAAATACCATTTATACTTTGATTTTTCCCGCCGATCTTCACCCAACTCTTCGACACACATCGCTTTACCGAGAGAAGAAGTTTTCGACCGTCAAATAATAAAACGAACGCTGTTTTCATTTCATAGAAACGATTTCCCGGCTAGCTTTGAAAACGGTAGTTTTTTTTTTTCTTTTCTTTTTTTCTCTCTTGGTTTTTGAGGGGGGGGGTGATTATATGTTTGAGGGGGCTTGTGACTCCCCCTAGTTCGCGCTAATTTATAATTATTATAATAATTATAATAATATTAACGATGACGGCCGTGTGTGTGTGTGTGTGTTTTGCGCCGCCGCCGCAGCGTGTGCATGTGCCCGAAGCCGCAGATTGTGTGTGCGTGCGTATAGCGGAGAAATAGTATAAATGCCGTTACCGGTACCCAATCGATCGCGCGGCGTGCACACGACTCGTACAGCGTTGCCGGATTGCGCGCAAACACGCGAGTCGCCGCCGTCGGCCTCCGCCGCCGTCGCCGCCACTGTTCAAAATTTCCGACAGAGTATACCCGCGGCGGCGCTGCCCAAACGCTATATCGCGCGCCCCGCGACGACGACGACGACGGCGGCGGCGGCGGCGACGGCGACGGCGACGACGATGACGACGGGCGGCGGTCGGCCGGCCCCCGGGGACGGGCGGTGTCGGTCGGTAGCGAGAGCGGCGGTGGGATGACACTCGCTCGAACTCGGGGGCCACTTAATATTATATATCGCCGTGCCGTTTTCAATTCCGCCGCCGCCGCCGACTCGAGACGATTCTCCCCAACCCGGGCGCGTTCTCTTTATCGGTTGCCCGGGGTGGAGGGTGTTTCGGGTGTTGAAACACCCCCTCCGTCCCCGTCTTGACCGTAGGTGTTTTTGAAATATTTTAAGAAATATACCCATACGCGCGCGGAGTATACGCAATAGCAGATTTCTGCAAAGCGTTTCGCGCGTCTATTTCGTTCGTATTTTATCGTGTTCGTAGGTTTTTTTTTATATAATATATATATATTAATCGTAGACGCAAAGAGTGTGAAGCAGATCGGGGCTCTGCCGCGATAATGATCCGAAAGGGCAATGCCCCAGTATTACGCCCCTGGATTTATTTGTACGTCGAGAAACGAATCGACGAAGACGCGATTATTCGGGTTTTGTGTTTCAAGAGCGGATCTATCTATTTACGGGTAGAGCGCTTACCATAAATAGGCGCGATTAGACTGCTTATCTCTCCCCCCCCCCTCATATAACCATTGCAAACTCGACGAATTTTTTTTTTATTATTTAATTAGACTTGTCCCTGCAGTAGTGACTTTAAGCGAAAATAATATTACGAAATGTTAACACAGTGAGTCGACAAAATAGGTTTACTTACTTCGAGAAGTTATTCGTTTCCAGGACCGGACTTCCAAAGTCGAATCGACGTTTGTTACAATTATACGACTGTGAAATGTAGACATTTATTGCAACTGGATTCATAGTGATAATTTGATATTTGGATGACGGATGTTCCTAAAACAAACGAAATCAATTAGTAAAGTTTAAAAAAAAAAAATTTCGGCACATGCGTGCAACGGCAAGCAAATAAACAAAATATTTTGTCCGACAATGATTCGAACTAGACTAAAATGACTAAGATTGATTAGAAAAAGTCAACTATATTCGTCGGAATCGATTTCACCTCAATTATCCCTGTTTCCGGGTCTACCGTTGTGTATTGCTAGGTAGTTTGACATTAACAGCAGGTTTCATTTTGTTTGTTTGTTTATGCGAACTTTGAACACGACCCCTTAGGTACCATTGTTTTGTCAGGTAGTAGGCGTTGAGACAATAACAACAGGTTTTATTTTGTTCGTTTATTTGAACTTTGAACACGACCGTCCCCACAGCTGCATCTATTTCATAATCATAGACAATGAAACAAGTTTCACGATTATTGTTTTCTAAATTCAATATCGCTTTATTCAGTGTTACACTTAATTCTGATTTAAATAACTATTCTATTATATTTAACACATTTTATGTTATACCATGTGATGCATGTTTTACAATGAAGAGTGTGTGAAGTCTTTCTGTTAAAATAATTGATTATGAAAATATTTTCTAAATATTATTATCATTATTTATCACAACGAACGATTATTATTTAAGATATTACAAGATATATAAACCTGTATAATTATAATTAAACCAAAGTTCAGCGTGAAAATGTAAAATTGTTGGGGAACGGGGCTTGAGAATTTTTTAAGGGAGCCAAGCCCTCCCCGATCTCCGCCAACGCTCAAGATGATTTATCTGTATCTTTCTCGCTTTCTATTACGTAGGCGGAGATTTTGTCAAATTTTGAGATGCTACGATTTTTTTTAATAAAACTTTTATATTTATATGTCAACACAAATTTTCACAACCACACTAACATCATCTGTAAAAATAATCTAGAATAGATAAATTTAAAAAAATTAATATATTAAAATAATAACCAATTATTGTTTCCATATTATCACATTGGTATTAACATTGATTAAAAATATTATATTTATTTATAATGTTACTTATTAGTTATTATTATATTATTACTTATTATCAAATATAATCTTACGAACTCAGACTGCTTGATATTGTGTCGTATACCGTTTTTAATTCCCTTTACTTGAGACGATTTTCCGGTCACTCTCTGTCCCTCTTTCTATTTCGACTAACTCAATTTTCATTCATAAATAGTTAAATACTAATATAGAATACACCAATGCTTATTTTAAAATTGAATTAAAATGTATACTATTTTGAAACGTACCTATATTTGAATTATTAATTTTTGTTTCAATTGTATATTATAGTCTATCTACCTTCACTTATACATTTTTGAAGGTCGATTTAAAACGTTCTATACGAGGTTCTATTTCAATTTATCTACGCAAAATAAAATTTAAACACGAATGGAAAGGGGTTTGTGAATCAGGCCCTGTGTGGACCCCTATGGTGGAAACTAAAAATTGTAGCCTTAAAATGCTAAATACAACACTGACTTCAGTGGCGTTTTAACACACAGGCACTTTATAATATAATATAAAATAGGCACATGCCTACTGCGGTAAATTTTGAGGAGGGACTTATATAATTATAATTTATTAGTAAAGGTAACTTTATTGATTTATCATAATTTTTAACTTTGGCGATTTTCATTTAAAAAAAGTAATAATGATGGCCAACGCACAATAAATTTAATTAATTTTTTTATATATACAAGTTAAATCTATAATTTACTACATATACTTACTACAGATACCTACACATTAAACCTTCATATAAAATTTTCAGTAATTTTCGACATCAACGCTTATTTTAAGGTTTTTTCAAAAGTGTGCTTGACCACCGCCCAACGTAACCTCCATTTGCGATGGTAGTAATAGTCTTTCGTGGTAAGATTTCTGAAATGAATAATATTTTGTAGTAAATACAAATAGACAAACGTATGTTAATATAAAAAAAAATTATTTGATTTAAAACCACGTTTACCATAAGGAATTCGCAAAATGTGTCCAAATGTTCGACATTATAGTTTTATCTCTTGTTCTTTTAAATATTATTTTTGGTCATCAAGGTCCCACGCCTTATTGTCACTGGGAAATTGCATCTCTTTGACATTTCTTCTGTCTGCAAGCCCAAAAACGTCAAGTCCCATGACTCACGCCACGTATGTTATTGGTTATCGGCCGTTTGACTGTTTGGTATTGAAAATGACGAAACAGTTATGTCGAAAAATAACACTAGTTTTATATACCTATAATAAAAATATTTTTTTTCGAACTTATAAATACAAATACATTGGATCGCACCAATTGTAAGAATAAACGCAGTGCTTGTGGGGTGGAAACTTTTTTCGGTTCGTCGTGATACGATTTTATGTAAAAACAAGCATTCCTTCCGCAGGACAACTGTTCTCGTGATGGGTTTTCCTCACTCGACATGTAGAAAAAGAAAGAGAGATGGCTCTCGGTCTTTTTTGCGATTCGGCGGCGATATCCAGCGCCAACTAAGTAAAAAAAATAAAATAAAATCGTCGCCGCGATAATGTATAATATATCTGGAATCCAAATTTTCGCAATAAGACCGTGCAGGTTTCGTTGTTTTTAATGTAGTTCCATAACTAACGAACAACTGAGCCGATTTGTATGAAATATACCTTTAAATATCAGAAATGTTGTGCAGTCTATTCTTTAGTTAAAATGATTTTATGATTGCTGACGTAAAGGAAGTGAAGTCTTCTAAAACAAAATGTGCCAACTTTTACGAGTAAAAATATAGTGTTAAATCCCGACGGCGGCCGTGTTCCTCAGATAAGCCGTCGTCTATTCAGCATCTTCGCAATGTCCCCGCTACTTTTTGTACAGTCACGCTCGGTAGGGATAACGGGCGGTCGAGTGAGCTTGTTGACGCGGCGGCGGTGCCCGTCGAGGTATAGCAATCGTAATTTGTTTATGTATAGGTATACAACTTCCAATTATATTTTATCTTTGCCTATACTATTGATATATTTTCCATAATCAATACCTATATCAAACAATAAAAGTTACTGTTAAAAACTGTTAAAATCATTTAATAGTTGTGTATCTCACGAAATCATTTTAAAAGGCATTAATATTATGTAACTGCCACAGCTTGGGGAATCACATCCAAACCACCGAAATTATAAATAATAATCAACAATACCACAGTGACCATCGTAGCAAAATAGTGTATGCTTAATTGTTTTAGAAAGAAAAAATTAAAATAAAATTGTGATATTAATGATATCACCACAACAAAAATCCTCTATTTTGCTCTGTGTAAAAAGTATATATATATATACTGTACTGTATAGTATTTTACACATTATACAGATATGTTGGCATATTTATTAAATAAGGATTCTTTGAATTTATTCTATAAGCACTATGGAGTTGTGATATCTGATATTATATTGAGTTAAGTTAAGTAAACCGAAAACATTACTCAATATTGTAACTATTTTCTTGGCGACAACATTTTCACATTAAAATTTAAATAGTTATTAGTTAATGTCTATCATAAGTTTAGTTATACAATATAATTACAAATTACAAATTGTTAACCCAATAATTCTATGGTAAAAATATTCTTGCCAAGCAAATAATTACAATATTTAGTAATGTTTTCAGTTTGCCTAGCTTAAAGTTCAATACAATGATATCAAGTCACAGCTTTTATTAGTGCTTAAAGAATAAATTGAAGGAACCTTTAATTTATGAATGCTAAATTTAATAAATATAGTTTTATTAATATATATTTATTTTTTTACCTTGCCTTTTTTACTCGGAGAAAAGTGGAGAATTTTTGTCGTGACTATGTTGTCTCACGATCGATAATGTCTAAAAATAAACACATTATGATTAATAATTAAAATATTTTTCATACATCGCATTATTAATGTCTACCACATTTTACGGTCAAGAGCAATGATGCGTTTTTGGTGTGCGTCTTTATTATATTATTATAAAATATTTTACTCCTTCGTTGATTTGAACACGATTATGTTTATAATACGATCGAAATGTATTTGTTTTACTAAAAGCCAGAAATCGTGAAGACAATATTGTTTTGTAAAACATCTCCCGTACAATTTGTATATTTTTTTCTCCTCAATACGACACTAATATAAAATAGACACTGTGCTACTAAAGAACTGTAGAAAACCTCGCGTTTTATTCATATATTTTTATGTATATAAATTAATATATATCATTTTTTTTTCAAGTAACCTTTATTAACATCTCGATTAATATTGAAACGTTTCGATATCAGCATTGAATTAAAAATAAAAATAAATCACATTCAGTACACCACAAGACAACGTGCGGAATTTCATTAATAAGAAGTTTGACCAACCTAGAATACTGAAATGTCCAAAGTACAATTTTTTGATAATTGACCCTAAAATGTGATAAAGAAAGTTTACTACAAAATTTTTTTTCTCGATTTTAAACTTATGATAATATGAATATATTTATATATAAACTTACGTCTTTTATGAGTAGCAGGCGGGTCGATTTTGAAAGATATTGTGTTCCGTTATGAATCGAGTATTTCTGAGTACGGAATGGTTTAGTAAAAAGATCGTAGTTCTCTTCGCCAATAAGCTGTGTCTCGTTCTATGAAGTAACATTTGATCTTCGTGGAATAGTACAATAATGTCTGAAGACGAAATAAAATTTAACACGCTTGATTTTTATACGTTTATTTCTATTCAAGTACTCACATATATTCTCAACTACCTTTTAAAAAACCGTGAATAAGGTTGTCTGATTTAAATGAAAATACCATTTTCTTTCGGTACCTATATTATATTAGTAGTACCTAGTCTTTTAATGCATATTCTAAAATGATTTATTTTCGCTTATTTCATAAATTTTTGTGACTAATGGACCTTGGACAAACGATTTTACGAGATTGCAGTTCATGTTAAATTACTATATATCAGTCCATAGAGATACCACGTGAACGTGTACGATTAATTTTTATTAATATCTAATGGTTATTGGTTTGTGTCTTATTTTATAATTAATTTTTTTTTTTTGTATGCAGTCAATGTAGTAAAGTGTATTATGATATCTTGCGATAATCCGAAGGTAATAAAAAATAGAAAATCAGTAGTAGAAAATATTGAGTTGAAGTTTCGATGACTAGAAAATAAATAATAAACTACCAAAGTATATTATGATACCACGTTTGTAATATTAAAGTCTTAATAATTTTTCAATTCCGATAATTATTATAATACAATTGCTTTATTCTCCTATACGTTTGAAAGGGTCGTGTTTTATTTGTCCCCTTCGGATTCGTGCCGAATCGACGAGTAAACTATAAAACTATATAATACCTGAATCCGACGAACTCCTCTTCTGAAACCAACTCGCGCGATTTTCTAAAGTAAAAATTATTCTTCGATCGCCTCTGCCATCTCCATCGTGTGGACCGATTGTCGAAAGTAATTCCTTGGAGTGAAAAGCGCAGAACTCTCGTGATCGAGGTACCTAATAGTATACCTAGTATTTGATACCCGGTTGTTACCATATAATAATAATAATAATATGATCGTTTATCGTAAAGTTGGCGCTTTGAAATTTTTTTTATTCTAATGCCAACGGTATCATCGAATATATTTATGTGTATGATTAATAAATTAAGTAGGCATTGCACATTTTATACCGTACCTATATGTATAAATATTGCAACGCATATGTTTTGAATTTCATTACATATAATGCACCTCTAATCGTTAACGATACGTGCGCATTATAATATAGTTTCTTTGTGGCGCTCTGTATTCATTTTGCATGACAAACTTTCTCCTTTCCGATTATGGTCATCGTGTAAACATTTTCCTCGTTACGTGACATATTTGTTAATTATTTGTTTTAAGTTTTTTTTTTTTTTTTATATATCTAATTACCTCGCGAATAATTAAACCCTCCAAAGGTTCTTCCTTGTGTGACATTGCTAAAAATACATACACACAAATCGGAAATAGTTAATACATGACGTGTAAACGCGGTACATATTTGATTGTATTGTTTAGAAGAAGAAAAAAAACGTATGCTCCGTCCAATGATTAAATAGTTTTATTCGAATAATCGGGTTTTATTATTTCTCACTGTTGAATCGCTTTGCCCAGGATAACAACATTTTTGTTAGATGACTGTCGAACGATTTTGATTTCGTCTCGTTTTTCTTTGGGTTACCGCGTTTCTGGATGCACTAAACGCGTGGTCGATTTCCACTAACAAGTGGTATCATTTTTTATTAGACTAATTGATATGAGGTTTATTGAATTTGTAGTCGCGTTTAGAATATAGAAGTCTGATACATCGTACTATATTTTTTCCAAGTTCAGCCATAAGTACGATTATATAACATAATGTGTTTTTGTTTTCAGGTACTGGTGAATCGGGGAAATCCACGTTTATCAAACAAATGCGGATTATCCATGGTTCTGGTTATTCCGACGAAGACAAAAGAGGGTTCATCAAACTAGTATACCAAAATATATTCATGGCCATGCAGAGTATGATCAGGGCCATGGACATGCTCAAAATACATTACTCTGATCCAGAATGTCTTGTAAGTATTCAAATCAATTATATATTATTTGCTCTAAATTGTATTGCTGTTAGTTTTTTCCCAATAGCATGATGTAAATTTTTTTTTTATTACAATGTTTACAAGTTTTGTCAGTTTTTAGATATTCAACTACTCTATACCAATGATGACCAACCTTTTTTTTACCAAGGGCCAAGAATTTAAACTTTTTCTTTTAATTGAATATTATATTTTAATGTAGGCACATCTTAATATAAATTAACTAACTTAATATAAGTTCACTGATAAATTTAATTATTTATTATATATTGATTGTTATAAATAAATACAAAAGTATTTATCCATTTATATTAAATTTTACAAACTTACATTTTTAGTGATTTTTTTCAATTTCAATCTAATTTTAATACTTTGGCAGCCCGGTTAATAAATGATCTGTACTTGGTCACCACTGCTCTATACCATTAAATTTAATTAAAACTAAACAAATTTTCAATGCTGGATACATCATAAAACACAATTTGTCTATGTTTAGATGGCCTTAAAATACAATAAATCTAATCAAATGTTTTAATTCTTCATTACGTTTGTACTATTAAACTATTGCTATTAGTTGTTTTAAAAAATATTTTTCTTAAATTTCTAAAATACATTGTAATATATATTGTTTAAAATATTCCAATGAACCTTACTTTTATAGTAAACTATAAGTTGTATTATGAATTAAATTTGATCAATAAAAACTCTTTTGCTTTGCTACTTAAATGTTGAATAAACCCCATCGTACAGATCATCACGTTTTACTGTGGTCCCGGTGGGTCCTTTAATTTATAAAGCATAGCATCGTTTCGTGTACAGGCTCCAAAATGATATAATTTTAATTGACAGTAATGCTTAATAAACGTTCAAAGTCAACATCACTCAAAACATTGGGATTAAATATTCCCATATAATGTATCATACAATATTTCTCTTTAGTTTTTACTTCAAATATATTATATTAATTATTAATTTCCATTAGGTCGGTAAATATTACTTGTATAATTGTATATTACTAATCATAAACTATAAGTTTAATAGTACCTACTTAACTAATGAAATTTATAAAACTTACCAATTGTATACATTAAATCATTTGATAATAATTTGCTTTGCGGCTTTCATTGATGTTTACTTATAACTATTGTGAAACCACTGCTACTACAGTCATTTGGTAATATTTTTCCAATCATCTAAGCAGAAGTTCCCTCTTAAAATAATTCTAAAATTAAATTTACATGTTTTTTTTTTTAGTATATAATCTTTTATAACTTACTGTTGAAGTGTATGTATGTAAGAGTTTAAAATGTTAATTGTTATTATTGTATTTTAAAGGAACGTGCTGAGCTCATAAAAAGTATAGATTTTGAAACTGTCACAACTTTCGAAAGTCCATACGTCGAAGCGATCAAAGCACTCTGGGCAGATGCTGGCATTCAAGAATGTTATGATCGCAGGCGCGAATACCAGCTCACAGATTCTGCTAAATAGTAAGTACAGTTATTCTTACTTTATGTTATATTAATGTACTAAATCTATTATTTGCTGAACCATGTATTTGTTGTGAATCCAGACATCATCATTAACTATCTACCAAAAATGGATTTATATGCAAAAAAAAAATATATATTAGTCTCTAAGTCAAATGAGTGTCTTTGAATAGTGTCATTACGATCAGTAATTAAAAAGGGTTTTAAAATATATAAATCTTATATTTAATACATATTTGTTTATCTAATTAATGAATAGAAAAATTAAATATAAATAATAATATTTTAACCAGCTGTCTGAACTGAGTTAATTTGTTTTTTATTTTGATCTTTTTTGATATTAAATATTTTCAATATCTTAATGCTCGTTTGCAGTTATTTAATGGAAATAGACAGAGTGGCCAGTCCAAATTATCTGCCCACAGAACAAGACATACTTAGAGTAAGGGTACCCACGACGGGCATTATCGAATACCCGTTCGATCTAGAAGAAATTCGGTTTAGGTAAAACAAAAATATAATGTTAACACATCAAAATACTTCAGTTTTTTGCATGCGCATGTGTTTTGTAGTATATATTTCTCTACATATTATTGCCAATTTATTTTTAAAATGCATGGATGTTATTGTTTATAGCTATTAACACTAATCTAATACTACATATACTACATGTTCCTTCTACGAAACAAGTATAATAATAACATAAATATCATATTGAAATATTCACTGTAAAACGAAAACATGTATGTAGACTTGAGATTATGATAGGGTGACAGCATGATAGCTGAAAAAAAAATTTTAAATACTATCTTATGACATTGATAAATGTATGGAACAAATTAAGACTAATGAAGTGATGACTTTTATTCTTTGATCTCCTAATATCAAAACATCTTGAAATTATCAGATTTCATTACTTATGGTATTTGAAAAGAACAAAATGTATTTTAAAAATATATACATGATAATATTTCACAGTTATTTAAGCGACTTACCAAGAATTGAGGCCCCTGATTATTTACCAACTGTACAGGACATTCTATGTACTAGGGCTCCAACTAAAGGCATTCACGAGTTCACTTTTCTTGGTGATACAGACTTCAGGTATTATTGCGAAACATGTACATATTGTACATATCCTGATGTAGCTAATCTAATAAGTCATTTTTTTCTGTATCTAAACATTAATAAAACATTTATATTTTGTTCTTCTAATAACAATATACTAATATACGTATACATACTATAATTACTCATATAAGGTATATGTGTATATCTAATTATTTTGCTACTAACATATTATACTCATTAATAACCAAGTGATCCGATAAAATCATTACAGTATTCACATCAATAACTTATAAGGTATTGCACTTTATTAGTCAAAGGTAGCTTTCATCAAATATCTTTTAATACAAATTCTTCCTTCGGGGATTTCTATAAAATAAGTAAAATAATAACACATATGTCATTGTATTGAAATATGTTCACTGTAAAACTAAAATATGTATGTTGACTAGAGGTTGCAATAGGGTGACAGCATTACGGTTAAAAAATAACATTACTATCATATATCAATGAATGCGTGGAACAAATTAAACCTTAATGAAGTGACTACTACATTTTTATGTACTAATATCAAAATACCATGAAATTATTATTTCATTACTCATAGTATTTGATTGAAAAGTAAATTATGTATTTTAAAAATATATACATAATAATATTTCACAGTTATTTAAGCGACTTACCAAGAATCGAGGCCCCTGATTATTTACCTACAGAACAGGACATTCTACGTGCTAGGGCTCCAACTACAGGCATTATCGAGTACCCTTTCGATCTCGATGGTATTGTCTTCAGGTATCATTGCAAAACGTGTACATTACCAAAACCTTAAACATCCTGATATAGCTAACCCAATTAGTCGTAATTTTGTTCCATATCAAAACATCAACAAAACAATTATATTTTATTTGCTTATTAACACTAAACTAATACATCTACTGTTGCTACTAACCCATTAAACTTATTAATAATATTGTGATTAGATGTAATCGTTACAGTGTACACATCAATAATTTTTAAGGTATTGCATGCACTTAATTAGTTAGTTAAAAAGGTAGCTTTCATTTTTTTTTATAGTTTTGAATTGTTTCTTTTCTGCTTTGCTTAGTTTTTTTTTAATTATTACCAATCACTTTCATGCTAAGTTATGATTGTTTTTATTTAAGAATTTAAATTACAATTATCAATTGGTTTGATTTATTTTTTTATTTTTTTTCTTATGAGGTAAAGTATTTGTTTTACTTTATTTATTCTCTAAGTAATGGCTTTTTGTATGATTTTGCTTAAAAAAAATTTTGAAGCTTTCTAATTTAAGTAAATTGGATATGCTTTTCATTAAAAATGTCTTTACCATCATTGTATTAATATATTTTGGTCTTTATATTAGGATGGTCGACGTTGGAGGCCAGAGATCAGAAAGACGAAAATGGATCCACTGTTTTGAGAATGTAACGTCTATCATATTCTTGGTGGCACTTAGTGAATATGATCAGATTCTTTTTGAATCCGAAAACGAAGTATGTACCCTTAATTTTATTTTGTAACATTAACTTTATTTTTTCATATTTATTAATTTATTAATTTAGAATCGGATGGAAGAATCCAAAGCATTATTCAAAACTATCATAACATATCCTTGGTTCCAACACTCATCAGTAATACTGTTTTTGAACAAAAAGGATCTTCTCGAAGAGAAAATCATGTACTCTCATCTGGTAGACTACTTTCCAGACTTTGGGGGTGAGTATCTATTAATATTTAATGAACCCATATTATAATCGATTTGTTGTTTTAATTTATACATAATGTGTATTGAAAATTTATCTGACATTAACGTGAAATTAGTGTGGCGATCATTTTAAAATTGATGAAAAACTAAATTCTTTACTTTTTAAAACAACTATTCTATGGTCAACATTTATTCCCCACATTCAAATGCCTATGTTATTTGTTGAGTTATCATATTATTTTTTTTCTGACATTGATTAATAATTGTTATATTAGTTATTAAAATGATTGATTAATGAAATAGTGAATAATTCAGAAAAATCATCAACATTTTTAATTTATTTAAATTAGAAATAAAGATAAAAATTAATGTTTTCAAATTTTGATATTATCATTTCGTTATAGGTTAAAATAATAACTATTCGGCTCTTACTTGTAGCTATTAGGTATGTTACCTAATATATCTTAAGAAAAATGATTTTATCTTATTATAGTGGACACTAATATTATCTAAAATTTACAATGTACTGAATGTTATAAATTGGATGAGTTTAAAATATTACCATAAAATTATTAGAACAACTATGGTTTTAAATCAATTATTTACCTTATATTTTTTCTGTGAAGTCTATACAAATTTGAAAGTAAATTGAATTTTATTAATTTTTGATGCTGAAAATCAAATTCAACTATAAGTCGATGAAGTGTAGAAACAAGAAAAAAATTCTAAGTATTATTATATTTTGAATTTTTTTCTTATTAATAAAGCGACTTACGTTACACCTAATATTAACTGCTATACTCCTTCATCAAATTACATAAATGAATTACCACTTCCATCTGAATATTTTGCAAGGTATTTCACAAATGATCTCTCTGAAACAATAGATCCTATGACAACGCAGTATGTGTATATTGTGTATAATAATGATGTTTTAAATTTCAATGCTACTTACACTAAAGAAATCAAAAAAAATTGATCGATATTTTAATAATAATGGGACATTCAAAGTTCTTTTGGGTGAGGATGTACTGGTATAATACATTTTGTATGTTAGTAATAAAATAAAATTCAAAGCTAGATTTGAAATGTCTTGGTATAAAATATATTTTTAAAACTTCATAAAAAATACCTATAACAAAATATGTTCTACAGTTGAAAAGAACAATAATAATTGTTTAATATTAAATTTTTTGGCTTCCCTGAAAAATGTCTTACAATAAATTGCCAATTCTGACCACAACACTAATGATAAATGCTAGAAAGCTAGACCTAACTGGAAGTAATAAGAAAAGGTATTTAAAGCTAGATAGGAAATCTTTCTTTGTGTATAATGTATGGTAAATTAATCTCAAATTAAATATTAGAAACAAACTTTTATGTTAGAAAATAAATATATACTGTTAATGTGATACTAAATATATGCTGTATAACACATTGGCATACCAAAAATCTTCATCAAGATATCCAGAAGAATTTAAATATGTAATGTCTGCTGCTATAATTATGCAATTAACTGAAATAAGAACTGAGGGAGATAATGATTTTTATCTTGATCATTTCTTTAGTACATGTCCCTTATTCCAATGGTTGAAAAATAGAGATATTTATATTATAGGGGCACAGTAAGAATTCATTAATTTAGAAAGTTACCATACATATCAGAATTTAAATATTTTAAAAATCAAAAGGTTTTCACAAGAAATAAATTCTGTCTTGTTATGGGATTACTGTTATGAAAACGTTTGACAAAATCTAGTTATGGTTAAATAAATTTAGGGTTCATTTATTTCTCAAATTCTGCTGTTGAACATTTATAAAAAGAGAAAAATTGACTTAATTTGAACGCTTCATATTGATCTCACAGATTCTCACAGTTGGATAGAGTACAAAAAAAACTGTCAAGAGTTAAAAATAGATGGAAAAAAAAATTATAGATCTTTTACACATCTTTGTTAGTATGTAAATGAAGCATTTATTTTGTATAATAATCAATCTTCATCCCGAAAATAGAAAGATCGTCTTTTAAATCGATCTTCATCTAATTTAAAACTTAAACAAATTTCAGTAAACAAATACTATATGTAATAAATGCAAGGAATGGTATGTGTGTTTATGTAGTGTTAAAAATTGCTTTCTGAATTTCCACTCAAAGTTAAAAATTATTCTAAAGAATATTTCGTTCGTTTTATATTATTATATTGGTCTATCTGAACATTAAATTAAAAATGATTTAAAAGTGAAAATAATAATTGTGTTTTTTTTTTAATTATTTTGAAAATTACATAAAATGAAATGTTTAATTTTTTGTTTTACTATAATATAAAAGAAGGAGGTTTCTATAATGTTTTAAGACAAATGTTGTTGTTACGTACCTTTTGTCTAGGTAATAAACAAGATAACGATGCTGCCCAACAATATATTTTGAAAATGTATCTTAAACAAAATCCGGACCCCGATCGCATGTGTTATTCTCATTTTACAGTTGCTACAGGTTATATTATAGTATTAAACAAACTTGAATTAGTTAAATTCGCCTATTTTAGTTTTAAAACCAGTACGTAAGAAATATTGTCTGTCCATTACTACCTTTTTTAGTGTTCCAGCGCTGAAATTTAACCTTTTAGTGATCAAACCATTCTCCAACCTTTCATAGATTCAAAGTATGAGAAAAATTCCATCTGTACTGTATTTTTGATATCGTTACCTTTCTTAGTGTGTCAATTGAATAATTTAATTTAAAATTAAGGTCCAGCGGTCAATTAATTATTACGGGAACTGATTTAAATGATTTTTGCCCTTGAATGTGACAAATTGTATAACTGATGTGCATTGCATTATCCTGTAAATAAAAAAAATGAAGTTTTTCTTAGATAAGGGGTATTATATCATATAATATTATTGTTTACCATGTGTCTGTGTGATTTTTGGTTTGTAGATTATTGTTATACAACATTGTTGTATCGTCATAAATACAATTTCAGTAAAACTCAAATTTTTTTTAACCCATTATTGCCCATTGGTAACCATTATAAATTGTCTTAGATGATAAACAACATGAAAAGCGGAACCCCATACATGCACGAGAGTTTATTCTAAGGATGTTTGTGGATTTGAATCCTGATAGTGAGAAAATAATTTATTCACATTTTACATGTGCCACAGGTATTTTTTGACTGAATCAATAAAAATATTGTGCATGAGCTTTATTTTTATTTATATGGGATTTGTGATTTTTATTTCGGTTAGTATGTTGCATGCAATAACATCTACAAAATAAGAGTTAATATTTTAACCATTCAAAATCTGTGTCAACGCATCAGTTTTATTACTTGCTTATGTTTACTGCATTAATTATTTTTTCGCCACGTGATATTTTAACTATTGATGAGGTGTTACAGGAGAAATCTAATTCTAAATTATCTGTCGAACAATGTTTATATAATTAATGGACCTGGAGGACTCTTTGCCGTGTATAAACATTAGGTATTTTTATACAAATTCCTTATTGTAGTATTTTTATCTATTTAAAACATATTAAAATCCAAATGTTACTTTTAAGAATATCCATTCTTAGTCGTTTTCGCTATCCTTGTTCTTCCAATGTAATCAGACCCTTTTTTTTTAGTTCAACAACTATTAAATAATATTAACGTGTGATATTTCTTACTTTACATGCTGCCCGTTTGTTGATGTTCTTGCAACATATCAGATACGGAAAATATAAAACTGGTGTTTTGTGCTGTAAAAGATACAATTATGCAAAGTGCTTTAAAAGAATTCAATCTGGCTTAATCTTTATAATTATTATTAACATTATCATCATTATTATTTATTATATTTATTATTATTCTTATTATTATAATAATAATAATTATTATTATTATTATAGTTATAATAATAATTATTATTATTATTATTATTATTATTATTACTGTTATAATTATTAATACTAATACTATTATTAAAAATATTCAAATGAAAAAATAAATACTTAATTTTGCTTGTGTTTTAACGAAAATAATTATTAAATCAATAAAATAAAATATTTTATTTTATTTTACTTAGCATTTTGTGTATTTTTTTTAATAATTTATATACCTAATAGTTTTAATGGTATATTATACAACGCATTCATTACTTATAAAGCTATTACTGCTCATGAACTATGAATTTTCTTGCGGGTTTTCAAATTATTAGGTTATCTGCTTGAAATGTTAACCTTTTTATGCATGCATGCTGATGGTTGTCAATAATCTTTTCTAATACGCATGAATTTTAAAGGTAATATCAAAAATATTTTTAATTTTCCAACACGCTATGTAATATGATGAGTTTGCATGTTTTTTTTTTTTTTATTATTATTACTATCATTTGATGAAATTTTTGTTCTTACACTTAAAATGAAAACATGTGATATTTTTATATTAATTGTATGTAAAACTATTTTCAGATACTGAAAACATTAGGTTTGTCTTTGCTGCAGTGAAAGACACCATACTACAATCCAATCTCAAAGAATACAACCTAGTGTAATGTTGCACAACCACACGAAAACCCATATGTTAATATTTTTTACTATTATAATGTTAAAATAACAATACGATTAGTATAAATCCTAATTATGTATAAAAACAAACAACAAAAAAAGCAAAAAAAGAAAAAAAAATGAGAAAATGATCCTACGTTTTTGTACAATATTTTTAACCGAGTACGTTTTCTCTCACATTTTTATCTCCATGAGTGTCAGTTTGTTAATGTTGGTGTCGTGTGTGAGTCGGCGTAAATCCGTCAAGATTTCGATAACATAACATATAAAGGGTAACTTAATTTTTTTTTTTAATACAAATTTTTTACTTGTGTAAAAATTATTTAAAAAAATTACGATTAATACTTTTTATAAGAGCGCATTTTTTTAATTTAATTTATTTTTTTTTTAATTTAAAAAAAATATATGGTTAATCTCCTATATGTTCATTGCATTTAACCCTTATGTTAAAATAATTATACAAACTATATAATATTTAAATTAAAAAAAAAATTGTCAATATGAAATATTTGTACATAAATCTAATGAGATTAAGAAATTATTAATATCAGAATATAAATGTTTAGGTGTAAGTAAGAATGAAACTGTTTTAAACAAAAAAAAATTGTTTTAACCCTCAAACCAACAAAATTGTTTTTCCATAAACAACAAAAAAATGATTATTTTATTTTATTAACATCATGAGGTGGAGGTTTACTTGTGCAATTATGATAATTTATAAAACCCTTAAAAAAAGTGTGTAAGGGTGGTTCTAGTCAGTCACGTTAAAAACTATAAAACATACATGTTAAGCGAAAATATTGTGAAATTTTCTGAGTTACCTTTGTACATTTTATTAATTTAAAAAAAAAAAAAAAATTATTGTAATTTTGGTATTTATATTGATAATCGATGGGAGATGTCTCAATAATGTGCTCACCCCATTTTCGCTCTGTATTTTATTTAAATTTTAAGACATTCGTTTTACTTGTTATTATTATTTATAATTATTATTATTTATAATTATTATTATACAGTTATATCTATATTATTATTATTATTATTATTATTATTATTGTTATTATTATTTATACTTACAAATACGTGTGTATGTGTACGTTCATATTCTTTAAAGGGTCAAGTTAATTTTCGTCTCGGCGCACTTGTTGTTGACAAACAACACTAAATTATTATAATTTCTTTTATTTATTGTATACATATAAAAACCGTCACTGAATTTATATCTTTTGGGAATTTATTTAATAAATATACTTAACTATTTAAATTTTAACGAAAACTTGACTGTAACACAAGGTAATTGAATCGTCTCATCTTAGTGTGTTCAAACATACACTCGCACGCACACATACACACCTATATATATATATTTACAAAATGTATCTAGATGCTATACAATCTTTTGTTTTAACGTAATACATACATACATATGACCTGTTGCATTTGTCATCGGGAGCTATGTCAGTTCTCTCTTTGGGTATAATACAAAATATTTATTATTCGTTCAACTTCCTAATATCCATATACAACCCACCACTGTTACAGTATTTTGTACAGCCCACCACCACCAGTAAAGTGTATGTGTTTTCTTGAGTCCATAGAGTGTCGTTCATCATCGTCATCAACAATCATATCGCTAAGACCACCAGAAATCGTTCTCAGTCGATTGTAATATTATTTACTCCAACGCACAAAATTAGTTTTGATCCCGTTCATTTTTAATTGTATCACTGTTGTTCAGACACTGAAAACCAAGACATGCACATACTATTTTTAATAATAATAATAATAATAATAATAATAATATTTATATATACATACATTTATATATTATATAATTTTTTCTGGGGTGAACACATCAACTCTTCTACCACCTGGTGTATTAAGAATTTTTTTTTTCTTTTGTCCAATATGCATTTTGTTACTACAGGCCATTATTTTCAGTACTTTTTTAATTTATATATATATATTATATTATATATATATATATATACAATAAAAAGAGAACATGATATAAAACTATGTTGTCAACGCATATAATTATGTTATGTATTTTGTTTTGTTTATTTTTATTTTATTTTTTTTTTTTTTACAGTCAATAGCTTATAATAATGTATGTATGAGTTATAGATATTTAATACTTTGTAAACCACGTTTTATTATTTATATTCTGATATTAAATTTTTGGTTTTATTTCAATTATGATATACTTTATCTCTTTTTTTTTTTCTATCCTAATGAAAGTTGTTTTTTTTTCTTTTTTAATCGAATAAGTAATGCTGCCGGATTTTATTTTTTATTATAATTATTTCTACTTATCGGTCATCCGATAAAACTAGTGCAATTTCTCTTAAAAATTATATGCAAAACATAATTATTATTAAAAAGTACTTAGTCAAAGTGTTACCTGTTAGTTTACAGTACTAACGAAAATATGTACATACATATACGTATATAATATATATATATATTTATATATTTATATATTCTATATGTATATGTATAAAAAAAAATTGTTTTAATAACAATCAAATGTTGGATAAAAAATATTCCTTGAGTTCATTATTTTGATACACATGTATATAGTTTTTTTTTCTGTGTGATGTCTAATGTGAATTTTTTTCAAAAAGAAAATATACAATTATATCGCTTTTTAAACGGTTCTTTTTTTTACAATAATTATTATAACATATTATAATATTTTGGTTTATTTTCTAATTTATAACAAAACACAGTCATTTCGAAAAGACTTGATTATTCCATGTTATTTATAATGTGTTCATTTTTATGGTTTTTGAGCAAGTTAGTTTTTATTTTAAACCATTCATTTGATGTATTATTTATTGATTATTATTTAATAAAATTTTGAAAATAGTTATTAGTATAATTTTCAAAACTTTAATTAAAAGAAAATATTTATTTAATTTTATATATTATTATTTTTATGTTGTGAATTATTTAGATTTTTATTTTATTTTATTTGTATATCCTTTTGAGTTACTTTTCTTTACTTGTTTATTTTCTGGCTACTATTTCTAACAATTCGACTACATTGTTACGCCTTTTAACAACGATTTATTGCATATTACCTATTGATATTCTATTCATTTATTCAATTTAAAATTGTTTTATAAATTAAATAAACATTCATTTATTTTTTAGCCACTGTTTTTGTGATGCTATCTATTACATTGACATTTGTTGAATCACAATAATAATAACAATAAAAAGTTAATACAATTCATAATTTATTATTTACCTTACTGTGTACTGATCCGTTTTTTATTGAATATTTTTTTTTCATTTCCACCCAATGTCTTGTGGTCGGAGAAAATAATACAGCGGCAGTTGTTGTTATAAAATCATTTTGTTATCTCTTTGCTAATTTTAAAATATAATTAACAATTATATATAGAGTTGAATCGATTAATCATACTATTAATATTCTCTAAATTGTTTTATACCAGATATTTCGTTTGTTTTCCTTGTATTTGAACAACGATTCTACTCATTTGGTATTTTTTAATATTTTCATTTCAATTCAGCGCTGTATCAAATTTATGAGAACATATATTAATTGTGTATATATTTTTTAAACAACGTCTATTTCATTTGAATATCTATGTGAAAATTCTGTAACGTGTGTACAGTTACAAATTTAACTACTTACAATTGAGGTATGGATACGACTACAAAACTTAATTTTTTTTAGTGCTTTTAACACGTTCACCTCCGCTACTGATCACAAATTGGCATTAATGGTAAGTTACTTGCAGAAGTAAATAATTAAGTTCCTTAAACAAAATTTCAATTGTATCATTTTAAAGGTTGGAAATACAAATGCTATTAATTATTCTTTAAAGCAATTTTGGAAAATCTAGTTTTCTATTTGGTTTTTAATATCTTCAATATAAAGTACCTGATAGAGCAATGAGGAGAAATATATTTTTAAAGAAAATAATAAAATGCAATTATATTCTATACTTGACCAAAAAAAAGATAATTATTATTATTAACCTCTTGAAAATATTTTTTTAGATAAAGCTGTTATTCCTATAAATATATGGACACTCCTCATAAATGTAATGCAATATATGAAAGTTTAAATAAAGTTTTCTTTATAATTTATTGATTTAACTATTAAAAATACAGGTTGGGGCAATGAAACGGCCAATTTTATTAATGAATTTAAGGTAAGAACGCTCCCTAAATATTATCAACTTAAATACAACATGACATTTATTGAACGTGGAACAATGTGCTTTTGTGAGCGCATATAAGTTGCCTCTCAAATTGAAATTATCAATAATTTCCATAAGAGTTGCCTACCATTGGCAAATAGTAAATGGTAAAAATGGTTTCTTTAGTTTCTTAACTAAATTCAAAATATTTTAAACATCTAAAATAAATAATACTTACAATATGTCCATGATGAATGGAAAAATATGTGTGAAACATGAGTTTGATCATTACTACGGGCTGTACGATGTGTTCAAATATAAATTCGTACTGTTTATAACCGTGACCAGATTCGCTAAATCACCAGTCATCATGTTGTGTGCCGAATATGCTAATAAAGATGATCTGACATTTGTACTTTTGACGAGTATGAATATTATGGATATAATACACTTGTGTCTCGAGATATTTAATCAAAATCGAATATAACTATAACAATAGTGTTCAGAGTTCAAGAATGTGTGTGCTGCTGTGGAGAGTGCAATTGTTAGTTGATTACATAATTATATAAATATTTATTGCATAAACATGTGTTTATTACAACATGAATTTGAACAAATTTAAAAAATATTTGTTGAAGGGGAAAATATATAAAATAAATTAACATTGATATCATAATATTACAGGTTTTATATTTTAAAGTAAAAAAAAAACAAAAAAAGCCAAAAAAAATGTAAATGTATTACAAATTCATAAACTAGGATTATTATAATTTTGACCTAATGCTAAGAATATAATTGAAAAAAATGGATATTTTAATAAACTTATGCTTAGTTATTCAAATAATATTAAAATTAAATTTTAAAAATACAGTCTATTCTCTATTATATGTTATCAGTGAATAGTGATTAAAGCAAATGAAATACTCCACTGTGTTCAATGTGATCATAAAAAAATACATTAAAATGTATTGGTGGTTTTTTCATTATAACGTTTGAAGCTGTCTGGGACACGAGAGCACCTAAAATTGATGTAGCAGGGCTTAACTCGCAAACCAATTCACTAAAATAAAGTTAAATATTATTAATGTGTAAATAAAATACAATTTATTAATAAAAATTACTTATAGTATTCTTCGAATGCAGCAGCACTAATTGCATGTTCAACACCTTCTTGATCTAAAACTGACTCCACAATTGATTTAAGTTTATCTAGATCCTCTTCTGCTGTATCAGGGTTAGGTTTGCGGTTGAATTCATTTTGAAATTTTAATAAAGCTATGAAATAAATACAATCACAATTAATTTGATAAAAGAATCAATTAAAAATATAACTATTAAATATACCAAATGTCAATATATATGGCGGTAGTTTTTGATTGTAAACGGGCAAGACATAGTTTTCATCATTAATCGGAAACACCTTATTATGCATGTCATATTTAAAATTTCTATAAAAAAAACAAATCAATAAATAATATTTAGTGTACACCAGTAATAATTAATACATGTTTAACTTACATGTCTTGATAAAAATATCCAAACAAGCCATACACATCAGTTATGAATAAATGTATTTTGTTTTTTCGACAGCTCTCGTTCAGTTTTTGGCAACTCTCGGGAGAGCATTCAGTGGCTATAACTAAATTAAACCCAATAACTAAACTATCAAGATCTTCATCGAGAGGTGTTGTATCGGCAATGACCTGAACATTTGGATTCAGCTTTTGTGCAGCGTTTAAACTCGCTTTTGCACGCTAAAATTACATAATTTTAA
Organism: Drepanosiphum platanoidis; assembly: GCA_948098885.1. Lineage (NCBI taxonomy): Eukaryota > Metazoa > Arthropoda > Insecta > Hemiptera > Aphididae > Drepanosiphum > Drepanosiphum platanoidis. Next base: position 4,131,606 of record OX402535.1, read on the forward strand.
TTATTAACATGTTGACACTGCCACGTGGCCGCCGGCGACCCAAGTGTAGTCATTTATTGTGAAGCCAAATGGGTTGCCGGCTGCCAAATTCAACATAAACTTATATGCATTATATTTTAATATGACTTGGAGATAGAAAAATATAGTTTATACCACTGCGTAGACAAGATAAAATAATTGTTATGAAGAAAAAAATCATCAAAATATTCAAACTTTTAAGATATGTATATAAATACTTATACTCTATACAAATTAGTTTTGAAATTCTTGGTGTTGTTGAAAACATTGGACACACAAATGATTTTGTTGAACAGGCATTGTTAAATACAATAGCCAAAAATTAGAAAAAAAACCCGAGTAACGACAATTTTATTCATCAGTATTTCCTAAGTTTAGAACAAGACCGTGGGCGACCAAGAGCGGTCCATAGATTAAGTTACTTTATTTGTAGGCCACATGCCAGCCAGCGACCCAAGATATTTTTCTTGTGTATTATTATGCAAGGTTTACTAATTAAAACTATATAAATTTTATTAAAATCAAACAAGTATAACTATTTTTAAAAACTTATGCAGTTCTGGTAAATAGGCATAAAATTGTATGGCGTATAAGCGCTGTACGTATTGTATAAGTTAAAATAACTTGGGTCGCCGGCGGCCATGTGGCAGTCAATATGTAATATGTTAATCAAACATAACAAACAAAATCTAAAAATTTGTGACTTACATTACGTTCTTGGCTATCGTGAAGGATGAGGAACTGTGAACAACGATCCTTTATTGAAACATCCGTGTGATCCTTGAGAGTGATAGATCTGATGCCACTCAATATCAAATTTTTTGTAATCTCAGCACCAAGGCCCTGCATTCCGATTACAAGTACATTCGCAGCTCTTAACCTAGTATCAAAAACATTTATTCCACCAATGTTAAAACAAACTTACTACATTTCCAAAAGCAAAACATACATGACTCTTTTCCAACACTTACTTGTTTTGACATTCGTAGCCCCACAAACGTAGTTGTCTATCATAAAGGGTGCGTTCTTCTGCAGACATTGCGTCCATGTCAACATCAGTATTTTTGTTTGCCATGATGTAAAACCAAACTAGACCTGCAAACCTGAAATCATTGAAAAACAATTAAAAATAACGAATGAACCACTACAAAAACGAAACGAAAATTCAATTCAAAAATTGTTATATACGATTATACGCACAATTATTCCTACTTACACGCTTCAGAATGGTCCGGCTTGTGAAATGCGGTTTGAGCTATGAGAATCAAAATGGTGTGTTAACTGTTAGGGGAATGCAACTGAACAAAAGACACAAACAAGAAAATGGCGAAATGAATGATCAGTGTTGCCAGCTTAAAAAGGTCGAATGTTCAGAAAATTATTGTAAATTGTTCGTTTTGTACGTATTGTAAAAATGTTGATAAGTAGCTAATTAAAATATTAGCAATTACTATACAGTATACGCAAATAACAAAGTCACAATTGATAACATTCAACAACTTTTCTATTTAATTGTGATTTTTAAGTACATATACACTATGGTGACATATTTTTTCTCATTTTTGAGTTAAAGTTTGATTTTTAAATGCAAATGCATATTTGCATCAGATTAAAATGCTCGTAATAAACCGTACGGAATGTTCGTTTTATGGTATGTTCGTACTAAAACGAACATGTTCGTACGCTTGGCAACATTGTAAATTATTAAAAGTCAGTAGGTCATTGACTCCACAAGTGACCATTACCGTGGTCCAAATGTTATATTAACCAAAGAAAAAGCGACACTCGATCAGCTGATCGGTTCACAGTGTCCCTGGATTTGAACTATTTGAAGCACAAACTTAATTTAAACTTAAAATATAAAGTTATAATTATTATACTTGAGTGTATTTAAACTGAATATTACCTGAATTTTAAGTGCAAAAAATATAAAAGTGTAATTAGGTGGTTTTTAATTTTTAACTATAAAACATATAGGTTAGGTTAGGTTAGGTTTTGCGAAAGTAATGCGGCTCGCTCGGTCACCATGGAGAGAAAAAAAAATAAAATGCTAGGTTTTACTATACTTATATATATTTTTTTGGCTATAACTTTATAAATGTATCAATTAGAAAATTTATTTTTCAATATGAATGTATGATTAAACCTCACAGCTGTATATTGTTACAAAATTAACCAAAATGAATACCAAAATAAACAAAATCATATTAGATCTATCTAGGCAAGATGTATTAAAAACTGTGAAATTTCAAGATAAAAGTTGATGATGTTGTTCTTAGAGGATTTCCTATTTGACCTAGAGTCTTAAAGAAAAATGAATGATACTCTAAAAAATGATAAAGTGTTCTGTAAAAAATTGGTATGTACTTGTATATTATTAACTATTCTATAATTATTATATTGTATTTAATATTTCAATATATATTATTACATTTTACTTAATTTCATTTGTTTATTTTTTCAGATGAAAAAACTTAAAAGCTTTCATGGTTTAAATATTGGTAAAGTCACAAAATTAATCATGGACATAATATTTACAAATAATCTTGGAAGACAAGTATCTTAGGCAAAGGTCCAATGAATAAAAAAGAGAAAGAACCACATAAGTCTTCTTTTTTTTTCAAAATAGTTACAAGTGAGAGAGCTTTTGTGTTCTTATTTTAAAATTATATCCCATAAATCTTAACAATTACTAATTGGGAACTGTTATGGAGCCATTAAGATATTGGTGGGCACTAAATAGGTTGAAATTAGGAATTAGTAAGACTTTTACAGGACAATTGTTTGCGGTAACCGAGACTTTAATTGGCAATAAATCAGACCTATTTGAGATTTGTACTAAAGGGTTGCATTAAGTTCCTATTAGTTAGGTAGTGTAGACTGTCTTGAAGTCTACAGACCGTCTTGAGACCATACGGGATGGTAAGTGACTGAATCAGGATCATCCTGATGAATAGAATATTTTTAGACTTTCCTAGAAGAGTTAATTTGCTGTTAGGGTAAACTGTGGATAACTTTTTAAAAATAAAAAATAAATTTTAATGTAAATTATGATCACGGTGGCTAAAAAAGTGTGTAAATGCATTGTTTGTACCATGACAATTAAACCTTATGTATAATATTGCAATAATTGTAAAATACTGAAATTGTTATGAATAAGTTGACAAACATATGATTTTTTTAGTGATTACAAATAATAATAGATAACTTTTAGTGTTCATTAGGATAATAAGTATTAGTTATTACAATTTAATTGCATGCAATTTTTCATAATGCTACCCATAAGCTGCGGGACCTACATTAAGCGCGATACCTAGGACAAATATCTCAGTTAACCTACCCCAGAGCCTTCCCTAGGAACAAACATGATAGGTATAAAACACGAACACAGATATCCAAATTCATGGTTTTAGAATAGATATCCCTATTATTATAAAAAATTGATAATTAAGTCTTATTTATTTAAGTATCTTATTATTGACATGGAAATCAAATTAAAATAAATTTAATGATTAAATTATAAGTACCTAATAGATACAATAAAATATTTAAAATACTATTCAGTTTAGGATATAATTTTAAAATATATATTATGTGAACAGAATTGAATGATGAACATATTTAATACAAATGTTTAGAACTGAATATTAAATAGTTAATATTATTTTATTTTTGACATTTTTTTTTATTGTTTTATTTTTTTATTTTTTTTCTTAGACGCTATGTAAAGCATATAGTAGGACATTCCTATTTAATAGTCTACACGCTGCCGCTGAGAAACGTATAAGCATATAATATTTCCACAACGTATCATATTGCACATTTGTTTTTATTATTATAATTATTATTTAGTTTTTTACTGTATAAAAAAAATATATATAGGTATAACGTAAAATGATTAAAATGTATTTTGGACACGCGCCACTGCACGACAGTCACCGATGCGCGGTTATGATTTTCAAATAGTAGTTAGGTACGACGAAAGGAATTCGTCGTCGTGGAAAGAGGATTAAATTTATAGAATATTATGATGTTGACGAAACGTGCGTGTCACTATGTGTTTATATTATGTGGTACGTATATCGGATGTTTCTTTTTACTTGAATCGTATAAAAAAACTAGAAATGCACGAAAACTTGTAGACTAACACACAGAGCTGTTCGGGTCAGGACAAAAAGCCGGGGTAGCGATTTTAAAACTCGATGCTAAAAAGTCACAATACACAATGGTAAGTGACGTGATGCGTTAACATTGGGGCCGCGTCAGCAGTATAATTATTTTTAAAATGTATTCAAGTTGATAAGCGTATATTGAATATATAGCCTACACGATATTCGTAAAAATGTGTTATTTTTAATTGCGTTACATTATTATAAATGTTTATATTATGCTCTCAATTTCTCAAGTCTCAACTATATTCCATCAATTTGTCGATTAAAAACGGTATTAGTGGTATTTATTGTTTGAACATTTACCGAGTGAGCGATATTTACCGAACGAGTGGTATTTATTGATAAATACCGATATACCGGTATACCGTTAAAAACCGGTATGTAAACACATACCGAATACCGGTGGGAAAATTTCCATACCACCATAACCGTTACCATAAAAACCATATGAATCAAACATAGACCATTAAAGGCAGTGGCGCCATTTGGGAATAACTAATGGGGTGGTAAATTATTCCAGAAAAAAAACCTCCATAAATAAATGAATTGTTGTTAACACATTGGTAATCGTATAAGACTATAAGAGATTAACAGTGTACCTATTTTAAAACTGTTAAATAACCTCTATAACTTGTTTTAACATAAATACTAGTTATCGATAAATAATTAATAAATAAGAGAACAAAATTAAAAAATAAATAAAACAATAAAAATTAATAGGTACGAATTTTTGATTCAATTTAATTGATTAACAGATATTTTTGGAAATATGTATATAAATGAGCTCGATGGAAATGTTTACGAATTAATACGCCGGCAATAAAAAAAATTGAGGTTATACCTTATATCATTAAAATAAAGTAGGTACCGACTAATAACTGATCTGTTCGATTTATACGGGGTGGCAAAAATATGATTAAAAAAAAATATGAAAAAGACGAGGTAGCGGCCGTTATCCCCTATCGGTGCCCATGATCCATTACCGATCAATAGACTGTAAATAAATATAATCGGTACTACTTACGGTCTGTCGGTGGGTTGCTTGTCGAGAGAGGTTCGATATTCGCGTTGGCTAGTGAAATAAAGTAACAGATAAAATAGAACAAAAGTCACGATTGAAAATTTGATTAGTCGTCGACGAGATAAATAATAACACGACGTTATTGACTATAACGGAGAAAAATAAAACAAAACTGTAATGTTAAAACCGAGAAGAACTTTCTGCACCGCTGTCGACGGTAGACTGATCGTTTGCACACTGTGCGTCGGCAAGCTGCTGTACTTTCGCACGTCACTCGATCGGTATATCGGTTGTTTTACGTGCGCAGCTCGGCTGCCATTGGTCGGGTGGCGCGAGCGGCTTTCATTGGCCACGCAGTATCGGACTGACATGACGTGAACTTTCGCTTATTCCGATTTCACGCAAACACACTCGTAGTGTTGTTGTTACTATTATTATTGTTACATAATTATAATTATGTATTCATAACAAACTTTATTATAAAATATATACCTACTAATAACTGATCTGTTCGATTGTCATACGTTTCTGGAGCAAAAATCACGATTTTTCAATTGCGTGGCAAAAATATGATTTTGTTACCCCACGAAAAAATGTAGTCCCTATCGGCACTCGTGATTTATAAGGGGCCATTAATTTATGTTAAATTGTATGCGCCCCCGTGTCCTATTAGTACATATTACAGGAAAAAAGTTAAGGGTGGCACATTAAAGTTTGATCAGAAATTAGGAGACTAGTGTCCCCCTGCGTTACCCTCCCCTTTAACGTCCAAAATTTCTCTTGAAACGTGGCCTCGCATTAATCCTGTGCAAATTTCATCATCTATTCATAACGAGCATGACTATAAGAAGACAATTTCAATAGCTTTTGACCTTTCTGTCTTCTGATATTATATAACATTAAACATAAAATATAATATGGAGTATAGATTACCGCATTTGAAAATCAATATAAAACCGATTCTAATTTAATAAACGATGAATGGCATAAAAATATAAAAGAATTCTGATGCACGTCGATTCATAAAAATAGAACAATAGTAACTCTTGAGGAAAAAAATCTGTAGGAATAAAACCATTGATTTTATTCTATAGTCGATTCTAACTATAATAATATAATAACTATGTCTTGTAAAATAAATGTCCAATAAGAACAAAACCATTGATTATATTCTATAATCAACGACAAAATGTTACCTATATTTATATAAATAGTATATACCGATATCCACTTATATTTTCCAGACCGTTATAGTTTGAAAGAATCATCCTGTATACTTTGTATACACAACACGCATCGTCGTCGTGACACGATATTGCGTTGTACACATATACTATTATGTACACGTAATCATGTTCGGTGTTTGTAGTAAGAAAACAAATTACGTGCCTATAATAATTATTAGGGTTCAGAAATTATAGGAGATGAAAAGGACGAAATATGCTCGCAAAAAAAAATGTATATATGTACATAGTACATATAGGTACATGATAATATGTATAAGAATATTAAATGAAACTATAATAGTGGTATTTTCTACTCATTGTTGGACTGAAAAATAACTTCAACTCATAATTCAAAATGTAGTAATGTAAAGCATTTCGAGTTAAGATCGGTAAACATCAGCTGTAGAATGCTCCGTCCAAGTGTCCTCGTATCGTCTAAGTGAATTCCGACGACGACAATGATCTATCAGGCCACGCGATCTGTAAAATAGTCTCTCTATCTTCCTAGACCGATAATATTCACCATTATGGCAATATCAATCGTCACGCGAATCTCTATGGCTCGGGTACACATTTTATTTCGCGTAGTACGCAAAAATACGTCGTCCAAACTAAAATAACCACCTACGCGAAATTATAAACAATCGTGTTTTTGTAATTGATACGCGCGTATAAACTCTGTGTTATTATTCACGAATGTGCAGACGATCAAATAATAAAAACACGATAATATTATAATCTTATAATTTCGAGCGCATGGTATTTTTCGAACGTGTTTTTTCACGTTTTCACCTACTTTACGCGATTTCGTGGCACGATTAAAATTTATATTTTTTTTTTTTTTAAGCGTCGAATAATAATATTATTATTATTATGCTAAACGGGCGAGGCGCGCGCTCTCTGCTGCTGCTGCTGCTGTTGCTGCTGCTGTTCACGAATTCCGACGACACGAAGGCGATCTCGCGTGCGCGCGCGCGCGATCTACAAAATAGTTGCTCGATCTTCGCCGGGAGTGGGGTGGTGCCCCGTGATTTGGCGACGGGGAAATACCTGTACGTGGGCGACGGCGCACCTGTTGAACGCGTACGCGAGCGGTATGAAAAAAAAAAAAAACGACGCGCGCACGTCCCACAACGGTTCTTCGCGCGCGGCGCACGCACTGGGACGATCGGTTTTTTTCCTCGGGCGGGCGGGTACTATATAACTACTATAGAACTACTACTATTACTACTACTACTACTACTACTACTACTACTACTATATACTACTACTATATACTACTACTATATACTACTATTGGGCTGCAGTCGAAGTGGCGGCGCGTAGTACCCGGCAGGTACGGCTATAGCTCGGGCACACTGGGTAGTGCACGGCGGTGACTGCAACGCGCGCGCGACCGACCGACACCGCGCACACCGACATTATAATATTATTATTATTATTATTATTATTTTCGTGTCGCCGGTGCAGTGGCAGCGGCCGCGCCACTTTCTTGTGCCCGGCCCGCCGGACGTCATGTACGCCGCCGAATGCGTCGCCGTGTCCGCCGCGCCGCAGCCGCGCGATCGCCGTCCGCACCGACACACGACGTCTTCGGGACAATGCCGCGACAACGAGCCGAGTCACGTCCGCGGCCGCCTGTGATCGTAACGAAAACGCACGTTTCCGATCAGACGACCGTCGTCGCCGTTCCCGATATCGGCCGCCGCCGCCACACGCGTAAGTATTGAACGACACATCCGCGCGCGCGCGCCCCCCCCCCCCCTTTTGAGAAGGAGGCGATCGGTTTTACGTTTTGAATTTATTTTTTTCTTTTCTCCTGTGTCCTTTTGGAAAAACACGCACTGCTCCTCACGCATACGAACAGCGGGAAAGGAGACGTGAAGAAAATAATCCTTCACCCGGCGCAGCGAGAACCCCCCCGGTACGCCTCTGTCGCGGAAGGGTCGCGTTTGAAGGGTCGCGGAGCTCTTTTTTTCCTTTCAACTGCAGCAACGTTTCGAGTTTCAACCTGCCATTGAATTTTCATACCGATAATAATATTATATTATGTCCTTGTGACCTACAACGGCAGACGTCGTCCGCCGAATCCCCCCCGTCACCGCTGTAATATTTTGACATTTCAAAAATTTCCGTGATATCAGATACCATTTGTCTGGACTGAATATCATTGTAAACAAAACGTATAATAAATATTGCACAAATTGCGTGAAACAAACGATTATAATAATTACGACTCGTTTCCACTACAGCTGATAACGATTATAGATGATATTATTATTGCGTTTTATCAAACCGTGTATATAAGGGTAGTTTGAAATTTACCCGAATGTCTGGCGATTTCTCGAAAAGAGACTTCGGTGCTGGTCCTTTTCGGTTATGACAAAGAAACGACTTCTGAGTAATATTTCGCGGACACAAAGGACGAGAAGTTACTTTGTATAGTAAATAATACACGGCGTACCTACTGTTAACGATTTCAAAATCCGAAAGAGCACAATTATTATCATGGACCGTGTGGTTTTTTTCGTAGAATAATTAATTTTATCGCTTACTGCGGCTGGTAATTTGTATGTTACATTATCGTAAAAGAATTTGACGATAGGTCACTTTATGAACACGGTGGTAGGTAGAATTCAGAAGTGAGTCACGTGAAATTGGACCCGAAACAAATTTTTTTTAAATGTAGACGTCAGGTCGACTCGTATTTCTTGTCTCTGAAGGAAGCGTGATTTTCAAAATGTCATTGGTACAGAAATCGCCACGATTATTGTTTGTGTATTTTATATCTATTTTTTTTTTTTTTTTTAATGACCTTACAGGTAAACATTCAATATAATTACTGTCATGACTCCGACACACGCAGGAGAAGTAAAAAATTCTGCTACCGAAGGACTGCCCGCCAAATTTGTACTGTCTATGAGAACACTGTTCGACATCCTAGACGACAAAAGAACCGGATATGTTAAATTTGCAGGTTAATTTTTTTTCTGCAATTGGTATTTTTTTTTCATTGTTTATGTATTTGAAACTTATTTTCTATTTATTTGTAGAAATTGAAACGCGGTGGCAAGATGATGGCACCAAAGGTTTACCCAAAGGAGTGTTGGACAGTCTTCGAAAAGTAACGCCACCAAATGGCTTACTATCTTTTGATCGCTTTTGTACCGGTCTAAAAATGTGCCTGCTTCGAAATCAAATGGAAAATGGTCGTCGAGAAAATGATTTTGTACGACCTCCATCCGCTCCACTTTTGGACGAAGACGTTAAACCTAACGTGCAGTGGACAAACGGGAATATGGCTGCCATTCGACCTACTCAGCAGAGGACACTGAGTATGCCACAGTTAGCTCTCGAACGCAATAATAATAAAGATGTCCATCAGTTACCTCAAAAATCCACGTCGTCGTCTCTTTTCGGGCCACCAAAACCCCCGAGAACTGCTGCTGGCTTGGAACGTGGATTACAGCTGGCATCTGGTGAACGCATTATCGATAAGGCAGAAATAAGAACAGCTTTGCAAAATTGGCAATTAGGAGTCTTGTTAAACGATCAAAGTAGTTCTAGAAGTGAAAAACAATCAGGTAAATAAATATTGTAACAGTATACAATCAAACTACTTTGTTATAACATGCTTTTGTTGTTTTTAGGCGAACAAACATATAAAAGAATTAATCAACGGCGTAGAGAACCCAGACGCCATACTCTTCAGAGTGGAATTGATTACAATATGGTAAGTATACTGGGTCGAGATAGTGTTTTCATATGGCTCATTAAGGATAATAGAGGTCTACCTTGGATATTATTAAAACAATGAAGTAATTAAAATTATTTATATTTTCTTGTTCAGTTGAAAAGGATAAAACAAATCGAACAAGAAAAAGAAGTTCTTATGCACGGACTTCAAGCCGTTGAAAGGGCAAGAGATTGGTATCACAAGCAAATTGCAGCTGTTCAAGAAAAAATGAAATACCTTGGACGAACAAACTCACATACAGTAAGTTTAGCAAAATAAAAATTAAAAAATACAATCGTAATTATTAATATTTTTGTTCATTCATTATTAAAGCAAGACCAATGGACTGAAGCACAACAAGAACGTATTGAATTACAAAGGGCTAGAGTCTTAGAGGTCAATAGACATCTATCTGCATTAACAGATGGTGGTGAACGGTGGGGTGGTCTACCATTGCACATGAACTTGGCTGTACATTCGTCGAATAATCCTGGAACAATGTTACATCAAAATCCTCAAGTAATGTCAACGTTAAAGCATCGCAACCATATACTCACTGAGGTCAGTTTTCAATTCAATTTTTGATAAGATATTTTTTACAGGTTTTCTGCCTTTATTGTAAATGTTTTTTCTTTTGCAGGAATTAGGACAAAAAAGTGAAAGAATATCAACTTTAGAGAGAGAAAAAGCTACTCTTATCAGGGAATTATTTCAAACACGGACCCAAATGGGACGTAAAAGATTAGACAGTAAACCCGACGGTCAATCGTACATACCTTAATCTGAATTTGTTACCAAGTTCAATTCAGTATTGGACTATAGGAAGAAAAAACGGTGCTTGAATAGAACACGATTAAGAAAGAAATAAAACTAGTAATTTCAAGCTCAATTTAACATGTATACAATAAGACATAAATAATAGTAATTACTAATACTGTTTCCTATGACTAGAGCTCGAATTTTGAAGACAATGGTTTTTTTTATTATTTTTTAGCATTGAAAGATTATTCTGATAATACTTCTTTATATAAGTATAGTTTAACCAAAATAAACTATTGTAAGATATTTTTTTGGAAGCTTTTAGTAACTTATACAAAATACTTAAGAGCCTTGGTTTAAATTGATATTTTATTTTCCTAAATCACATCTTTATTGACCCCATCAGTCCAACTTGTTTTCCATATCTTTCTGTTGCACCTTATTTCAAATGTCCCTATTTTTCACTGTAATAGTAAGGAGACAAATAATCCTGGAAGTAAAAAGATTGATTTCTTGGTTAAATGTTTATTTTGGCCTGTTCTATTTGTATTGTTACTTCTTTGAAATCCGAGCTCTAATCATAAGAATTTTAATAATGTAATAATTACCAGCCATACCTCAGTTTTTTCAGTAGTAGGTGTTAATGTTAACTAACATAAACTAACTTTTTTATAACTTAAATGTAATGCAATACAATTTTTAATAAAATATTGCTTAACTTATCAGATACAATCTTAATGTGAAAATATTATACTTACAAATATACATTCATTTATTATTAACAGATGTTTAAATGATTAAAATTACTTAAATATATATATTTATAGTAGTATAGTTTTTTTTTGAGAGTCATAGTGTTTATAAATTTCTTTAGAAAAAATTATTATTGTCGATTATAAGTCAAACTGCCATAAACGTGATTTATTAATTATATATTTAATCAGAGATGCTAGTTTCAAGTATAATTTTAATTTTAAAACATAAGTGTTGTTAAATTTCCGTCCACGCCTCTGTGATGCCAATATTGTTCTGATTATAAACTAAAAATATTTTATGTCTAATAATTGTTGCTAAATTTTTAATATTTTATCTCTTAAGATTACCTTTAGTTTGTTTTAATTATTTGTGCCATAAATACTCTCATGTATTATAATGATTTATAACCTGATGTAAAATTTATATAATTATTTATGGGATATGGCAATTATTATGTTATTATTTTTAAATAATAGATATTTTTTTTACTATGTTAAATGATTTTTTTTTTTCTGAATTTTATACAATTTTTAAACACTGTTAAATTTTGTATTTTTACATGAATAAATGATAAACAAGTCAAATTGTGTTTGTTATTTTAAACCTATTTGTTAACAATATTGTATTGGAATGCTGTGAGTCATGGGTCGAGTATTCAAAGATAACCCAACAGTGGTGAAATGTTTACCATTTATATTCGCTGCTTATCTTCAACATTATAAATGTAACAAAACGAAGTATTCAAGTGGTTTTGTGTCGTGATATACTCATGCTATATATCAATGAATTCACCCAGTATAGCTTAGCAAATAGTAACATTTTTGATAATCATATTATTACTATATAGTACAAATTTTGATCTCAATTTAACTTATATTACTATGTACTTCTCGATACAGTTTAACTGTTTTAGTTTTAACTTCGCCGTAAGTCCGTAACCATCATGAAACTGTAAATACTTAGCTATAACAGAAAGAACCGATTATTATTAAATACACTAATTATGTTCAGAAGGGATAACAAGCCAAAAAAATTGGCCAAGGTGTAGCGAAAAGTAAAATACACCTTTGCTCTCCACCAAAAACAAAAAAAAATTATTTTTCTATTTGATAATTTAAATTTAAATCAAATTTGTCTATAGACAAACATTCATAATCTGTAATCGTTATATATTACTTAATTTCTATTTGTTTATCTGTGTATCTCCATATTAGTGTATTCAATCACTCAGTTGCAACTTATTTCTGTACAAATAAACAATTAAATAAATTACCGTTAATATATTATATTGTTTGTAATAATTATTTGATACCTGTTCACTCTGTAGCAACAAAAAGACTATGTTGGAAGTACATAAAATCAAATCGTTGCTCTAGAAGATTTTTAAATAAAAACCTTAGAACTACTTGTAAGGGAGAGCGGGAAAATTCGCAGGATCTCCCAGCAAAAATTCCGGGTGCACGTTTGCCCACGTGTTGGATAAAAACTATAATAATAATGTAATACGCATTTCCGTGTGTGGGTGTAGCCATAGTAACGGCCACCCACTGACGAGGTAGGTATTGACCGTTTTAAACGATCGCGCGAAGAGCCACCACTTGCCTACTGCTGCTGCTGCTGCTGCTGATAACAAAATAACAACATTTATCGAAAAAAATATCGTAGTAAAAGAAGAATACAAAAAGAAGGAGCGCGCACTCGAGTGGCGGCGCCATTTAGAACGATCGCGCGAAAAGTAAAACGACCGGTCCGAGATAGGGAGTGAGCGAGCGACAGAGAAGTGCGATCATGGGAGTTTCGGATGTATTTTGGAAATTCGCGAAAACCGTGAGGAAAAAAAGCTGCGTGGAAATGATCCTGTGCCTGATCCTTTTGGTGCTGATACCGGCGTATTACTGTGTCGACGTGTTTCACATATTGCCGTACATGTATCGGCTGCCTTCGGTTTGGTACTTGACGCACGTGTTGCCCCTGACGTTTGTGGTGTTCAACGTGCTGTCGAATTTCATCGCCGTGATGTACGCCGATTCTTCGGTGGTGGGCCGAATGATGCCCATCCCCTCTGGACACGCGTCGAGAGGTATGTATACGCAAACCGTTTACATTTACGTCATGGCTATACTAAATATGTAGTAAATAGTAATAACATTAAAATCTTTAAAGATGCCTTAAAAAATATTATTAAATTAGATAATGTCGAAAAATAAATATAAAATAATAAGTTTTAAAGATTCTTGTATCATTAAAACACATTTTTGAGTAGGAAAACACCACCCAAGACATTAGATAAACAAAAAATTGAAATTATTTTCCAGATAATAATATTATGTATTGTAATATTTGCCAGTGCGCCGTGCCTCTGAGGTGTTGGCATTGCGAAATATGTGACGTTTGCATACTGACCAGGGACCATCACTGCACTTTCAGCACGACCTGTGTGGGCCACTACAACAGACGGTATTTTCTGTGGTTCTTACTGTACTTGTCAGCGGCTAGTTTCTACGAGATAATTTTGATTGGATACTATGCGTACTGCGAAGTAACCATTCAGTTTTCAGACCTGATGGTCTTGATACCGATTCAGTCGATTATCACCGGCTTTCATTTGACCATGGGCCAAATTTTTGTCGTGTTACTGGCATTAAATCTTGTAGCTGTTTCAATGTCCACATTACTGTTGATCTACCATGTGGACAAGGTGTGTAAAGGTCTGGTATGCCACGAAAAACAAGACAGCGATTTCAATTTTGGTTTAACCCGCAATTTGGAAACAGTATTTGGAGAAAAATGGTACATAACATGGATCTCTCCGTTCATCGAGTCAAAGTTACCATACAATGGAATCGACTGGCAGTGTCATATCAATCAGTTAAAAACAGATTAAAATGCGATTTTTGTTCAATTGTGTTCTTTACATTGATGTTACGACTATCTGTGATATTCAAATTTAAGTACACCTAGTGCAATTATGTAATTTATTATTAATAGATAATTAAGTAATGTGAAATTATTAAATATATATACATGATAAGTTTAATTGCTTTCAATCTTATTTATTTTTTCTTATATATGTATGCACAAAAATAAGAATTTAACAGAACAATTTAACATTGTTTCATTGGTACACACCGTCATACCAATTTATAAGAAATAATTCTTTCAGGAAACTTATTCGACAGAGAGAAGTTTTACGAGGGGAAAAATTAAATAATACAACTGGACATAATGCGTCAACAATAATGATATACTTTACTGTGTACAAAACCTCCTGAAATGGATTAAAATAATTAAAACAATAATGTATAAATATCACTAAGTTTCAATTATAAACTATTTGACCAGAATAGATGGATGCGTTGTTTGTCTGTACATAAATTAGGTAACAATCAATAGTAATAATAATTTTTTCAATAAACTAAAAATAAAATAAATGATATTAAATTAATAATACACAAAATCTTTGGTATACAAACATAAAGGTTCTGGTTTTCAAACAATGAGTTGTCATTCATAAAACTATACTCGATTAAAGCAATTTGACAAAAAATGTAATGAGATTTTTTTTGTAGAAGACAATAAAGTATGAAGACAATAAAAAGTATTTATACAATTTACGGTTTTTTTCATTTATTACATAATATATCTGTTTGTTGTTCATTATTCATAAACAAAAATATTTAATGAAACATTATACTGTTGAAATTATACACATACATATGTGTATAAGTTTGACATAAATGGAGGTTTGTCGGATTGTGTGGGTTAAAATTGGTCAAATTACCGGGGAATCAACTGAAACAGGTAAATTCTGAATTAGCAATGCAACAAATTGTATTTAGCGAGTTAAAACTTAATCGAATATAATATAAAGTTTCAATAATTTAATTAAGGATAACGTCTTGACATTTTAAAATTATATTAAATTAATTACAACATAAATGTTTCATTAAAGATTTTTGTTTATGTAATCAAACATAAAATCGACTATCCTATGTACGTTTTTGACCACAATTGCTATTTTAAAATAAATTCATAATAGTTATTTGCAAGTTAACATTTAAAATGTTGAAAATGGTTCAATTATACCAGTTTATATAAACATAATGTTGTATACTTTATCAATGTCCTGAGTGGCTTTAAATTGGTAGTGGTTAAATGAATTTAAAGATATTCAAGTTTACGAGAACAATTTTAATTTTTAAACTTTGCGGCAAAGCAATTTAAATTTATCAATAGACTACATTATAGTCCACTTATTTTAAAATGGTCGAGGAAAAAATCACTTTTATTTTATGAATAAATCTAATCGTAATTTTCCCCCGTATTATATGAAAGCATATTAGTTGTTGCCATTGATAAAAAAAAAAATTTTAATTAATAAAAATATGAAATACACTGAAATAAAAAAAAAAAATGGAACAATGGCAATCCATCCACTTTATCACTGCTACAACTTTTTAACCACTGACAATTGTGTAATATGATAAGCAGATATGTCTTACACTAACACAAATATTACATTCATATTTCATAGAAATATTAAAATCATTATTGCCTAAGAATACATCAGTTAGATATGCATTAATAATGCTCAAAAATAAAAAAATAAAAAAACGAGTAACCATTACCTAGTGCAGTGATGTATGTAATGTAAAAATTTAACTAATAATGTGATCACTAACTATGTATTGACAGCTTGATTTATTATACAACGATAAAAAAAATAAAGAAAAGAAAAGTAAAAATTAATATCAGAAAAATAGGTTGAAGAGTTTGGATTTTATATAATGTATTAGAATAAAAAAATATGTTCTTCTATAACTAATATAAACTAATACATTAAATTAATGCTTATGGTAAAAAAAAATTTTATGTTTTTGAAAAAAACTTTAAAAAAAAATAATTAATTTTATCAAAGAATCAACAGAAAAACATGCTACTTAAGAATACAAGAATTTCTATTTTCATTCTCAATTAAATAATTCAGACTATATAAACTTCTTATTTCAACATAGAATAGAATAGCAATTATGTTATCAAATCTATGTTTATAATTATTTTTTTTTTATTACAAAATGTTTTTTTCAAACTATAATATTTAGGAAGTATAATAATGCTTTAATGTAATACATTACTTGATTTGATATTTTAGTAATATTAATAATACTTAAATGATAAAATCTTTCAATTAATATTATTATTTTTTAAATATCGATTATTTTGAGTTTAATACTTTAATGTTTTGAGTTTAGTTGAATACAATAGAAATAAATAAAAAATAAAATAAAACTTATAGAAATAAATATTAAAGAAAATACTCATTGGTAAGTAAATTAATAAATTATGATTGTGAAATCAGTTTCAACAATATAAGTGGTAATGTAAACCAAATTGAATGGTTATGAGTTTTGGAATGTTAATAAACCATGTCACAAATTAATACATATGGAATAATACTTTACATTTCAATAAAGTCATCATATGATAAATATTTGGTCATGATTGACAAGTACAAAATCAGTAAAAGCATTAATTGGGCCAATCGCAGCTAAGGATAACTGACTATTTGGGCTGCGAACTAAATTTGGACCAAACACAACTGCTAGATTAGACGAAGTCATTTTATTTAAGTCACACCTATCCATTACCTAAAACAAAAAAGATCATAAATTAAAATGAATAACTGTTTTAAGCATTTAACTATAGTACATGTTAAAATTTAACATATTTTGGATGTTTTTAATAATTTATACGACAGAAAAACCTCTATGAACATTTTACAATTAGTGACATTTTTTAAAAGCGAATATTCAGATGTATCTTAAAAAACAAATACATATACATTTTAATATTTTAGTAAAAAGACCCATACAAATAGTGGATACATAAAGGTTTTACTAATGTTTTAAAAATTAATGCATTTTCATTCATATTTCTTAAAAATATGGAGAATTCTATTCCTCATTCTTTATTAACAAAATGAAAAATACTTAATTTACATTAAAATGGAAAACATCAACATGTTTATCATACGAAAGTTTGATATATATATTTCAATTAATATCGTGTACGCACACATTGTTACTAATTAAACTCTATTGTGTAAAGTTTATTAAATAATAAACAGAACCTAATATGAAACTAGTGAAATATATTCAATTAAAAATTAGTTAATTTATTTAATTTTTACATCCCATTTTAAAAATAAAAATAATGAATTCCTTAAAGAAGAAATATATTTTTTTTAAAACTGGATTTCACTGTATTACAATAAATATAATATGAGTACTAAGTATAATTAATTACATAATGAACTTACTTTTGATAAAAATTGAATAAGGTACTTGAGTAAATGGTAATTATCAAGAGGTAATTTTTCCAATATCAGAATTTTCACTTGCCTAGGACGTTCATCTTTTGGAAGTGCTAAAATTAAAAATTAACTTGATTAAGTTTTAATTATACACATTTGTAAATTATAAATGTACATTGAAAATTATTTATAAGGATCATAAAACAATGAGATCTTACTTTGAAATTGTGTTATTTCATCAAATAAATCAAATGTCATCAAAGGTTCTTCGAGTTCTCGTAAAAATGTTTTTAACAAAACAGCTGCGAGATGTACATCGTTGCCAAAGTCTACTGGTTCACCAAGATTAATACGATTTTGTAAATCCCTAACATGAACAATGTTTGCAGATCTTCTAAACAACCCCTCAGTTTCTAAAGCTGTATTTAAAAAAACCAAATGTTATCATCTGAAGTTAATGGTTTTTAATTTTTTAATTACCATCCGGTAAACTTAGGTACTCAACACATTTTCGTACTAATGGAGGAATTATTTCTCCATCATTGTTTACTTTTATAAACTGCAATGAAACACCAAACTGTTGGGTTGGTAATGGTTCTGGTTTTTGTTCAGTTTCCAATTCTACTTGTTGTGACATTTTCCCTTTATTGATTTTTTTCATTAATTGTTCATCATGACTAAAAACAAAACATCAATTAATGAATTTAAAATAAAATAATATTTGTGTTTTACTGAAAAAATTGTTTACTCTATAACTGGCATTGGAATATTCAATTGATCTAAATCCAAATATTGTTTCAATTCTTGTAAATGGTTGACATACATAATTTTTCGTCCAAATTTTGCACTAATAAATAACAAAATTATTTTTAAAATCTTACAAATAATTTGTAATCTGGTAAAAATTACCTAATAACAGCTCTAAAAAGTTGCCAAACAACCTTAATAAAACCAGTAGGATGTACTAAATATAAAGCCTTTAAATTTTTTTTGTACTTTCTATCAAATGCACGGTACGCTTGCCATAGCCACGATAGTGTTGGTTTGTTTTTACTAGTCAGCCCATAATGAAAGTAAACCAAGCTGTAGTCTTGTTCAACAAATTTGTCCAAAGTGTACATTAGATACCTATTGAACATAGATTAATAAAAATTTATAAATTAGTGAAGTAAGATTTGTATTTTAATAACTAATTAAAATATGTTTAGTTGATTAATAGCATTCAGATGAGTTTAAATTATAAACAATTTTAATGAAATGTATTTAGAAAATAGATATAAACCTTAAAAGCCTCGGATGATCAACTTCTTTATTACTTGGTAATTTGCAAGCTGATACTACAATGATTTTACGTCCTACTGCATCATCACCAACTACATCAACTACACCGTATTTAGCAACATCGCTAAAGTCTTCTTCTTCTTTAGACTAAAAATAAAAAAATTTAATATAAATTATGATTTTTATGTTTAAAAATAATTTATAATAAAACATTGACATAATCACTACAAAAAATGAATGTAAAACAATGTAACAATGACAAAATTTTATTTTACATGCTTTTTTTTAGTTTTATTAATTTGGAGTTTTTGTTGATTTTTACTTTATCTACAAAAAGTTAGACTGATTGTAATAATTAAAATATAATACATTTTTTAGAAAATTTTGTCATTGAAAATGAGTCATTTGATGCCACAGATTAATAAAGTTATAACTATTGTTTTGTTAATAAAATATATATTACTAGAATAATATGTATTATCATTATTTTAATTCTCTATCTCCAAGAAGATTAGATATCACTAGCCTAGGTGATTTTTATTATACCATTAGATAATATGACATTTTGAAATTAGTGTGACATGTGGATAATACCCAGGGTAAAAGTTGTACTTATTCATGCTTATAATGTGATCCATCAGTAGTAATTTGTTAGATAATAATTTAAATGCAAAAATGTATCAATATAATATAATTGGGAAAAAAAATATTTATGGTTTAATAGGGATAAATCTTTCATACACGGTGTGTAATATTTACATTATGATTATAACACTTACATCGTCTGCTTCCAAATCATCCAACAAATTGCCTGTTTCCTTGTCATTTAAAGACGTTAACCCTTCAACAATTTGAGGTGCATTCACTAGTTCTTCTTCAAAATTTTCTTCAATAGTACCATCAGAAACCGGAGATTCCATGTAATCTAATGTTCCTCCAGTTCCATTTACATTAGCTAAACTTTTCTCCAAGTCTAATATGAAAAAAAAAATTACTTAATTTTAAAGTAGTTTAACAAAACATAATTATTCATATAAATTATATTTTTGTAAATAAATAATCATTAAACATAATACATGTAATAAAATAAACAATATTTTACCAATATCTGCAGATGGACTTTGTAATTCAGTATCATCAAATTCTAAATTTGGTTCATAATCATGATAATCAGAAAGACTAGGATATGGTTCTTCATTGTCAGTCATTGCAACTGAAATAATAACAAACAATACATTGAAATTAGTTAAATAATAAGATTTTATTATTAAAATTTTAGGACTGTCATTAAGAAATTATAAGTTATTATTAATTTAATATAAAGAGGGAAGTATATATAAAAAAAAGTTTAACTATAGATAAATATGAAATTATTTTTTAATTATACTAAGCAAATCTACAGTGAATTGAATAAAAATAATTTGAAATGACATTTTAAAATCTTCTTAGTTAAAACTGTAATACAACAAAATTTCATCAAATATTAACGCAACTGTATATAATTGGATCTCATATTTTTTTTATTTTTTTAAACAAATAACTTAGTTATTTACATAATAAAATGTTATACCTAAATGTTTAGCACACAAATTGATTTATTAATTGCAATTATTTATGTTCGGAAAAAAGGTAAAAATTACTTTTAGCTGTCTGATAAAGGATCAGATAATTCATGCAAATGTATGAATTTATTTAACATGTTCAATGCCACTGACAACATGTAGTTGACAACTGAGACATCAGGCCAGAAGCCGCCGTCAATATGTTGTTGACGCTGGACCTATACATTTTAATTTGCTTGTTTTAGAGTCGGTGATTTCCAAATTGAATTTTTCTAATTGAATATTTATTTATTTTTATCTGACGAATCAAATGGTATGATTGGTTTTGAGTTAAGAGCTATAATTAAATTTAAAATATGAATTTCCTTCAGTTGGATGTTATTAATGTGTTAAGTGGTTCAAATCTATAATAATAAGGAAAATAAAATAGTTTAAAATGTTTTTTTATTTTATATTTGAAAATTCCATCGGGGTTTGATATATATATATATATACTTATATGTGTATGAATTTATCTGTACTTAAGTTTTATAGACTAATTATGTGTTATATAATTGATAAGTCATCTAGAAAATATAGAGATTTGGTTTGGAATCCTTAATGCATTTATGTATCATTTTTATGTGACACCTTTCACTGAATAAAGTGAGTAATATTTATATAGGTAAATATTATTTAAAATAAAAAATAAAAATATTAAGTACGAAAGTTAATAAAAACGTCTGCGTTAACATATAGTTGACAGAGGCTTAAAATTCCATATCAATAGTTGGCAACACGCGCGATAATGTTCAATACGGAGCGGCATTATATATGTCAAGCATAAATAATGTACAATGTACATATAATTTATAAAATTTAACATTTTTTAATAAAAAAGAATAGTTATTCATTACAGCGCCATTAAATATTAGACTTTATAGATGTGGGTGAGCAAAAGAAATTCAAGTCTTGAGGAATACTAATTTTTAAAATTTAATTGTTTACATCACTCTTGTAATTTATTTCAAGTCGGACACTAGTTACATAACACTAATGAAAAAGTCTTCACATCTGGACATAGATATGTTTATTTAAATTAAATGAGTGAAGATTGAGTAACTTAAAGTTAATCATAAGAATTATGTCATTGGTGCAGGTTCAGTCCTAAGACAATTATGAATGAGGAGTGCACAACGAGAGCAATAACAACAGAGAAGAGATTATTAATCAACATATCTTTCACGGCTGAAAAGACAAATGAAGATGATTGTTGGCCGAGCCCAGCTCAGAAGACAATCGTAGACTGTGCAAGAGGGGACACGATCTCAGTGTGAAATGATGACTAAGTCATATGAAGTTACCTGGGAAGTACTTGCTTGTAGGCTGTACCCTGGGATCCATGTCGACGACTGTCAGACGGATTGACCATACGACACACGAGTCGTTAACCAGTACGATGGGCGTCGCGCCGTGCCAGTTACCTCATCGCGTCCAGGTGGTCTAGTGAGTAGCAGCTGCGGGCGACGCGCGATGACGACGACGACGACGACGAGAAAACGACGTACGCGCGTGGGCACATAATAAAACAAATTAGCGGAGACGACGGACGGGCATGGCGGCACGCAGGTTAAAATGCTTGATGTGAATCGTGTAGACGACGACGGCGATTAATTATTAAAATAAACTGTTGTCGTCGTAACCGATGCGAATGAAGGGAAGTTCCTCTCTTTCGACGCTGTCGAAATGGTGTGTGTGTAGTGACGCACGAGCTGTACGAATGACGATTTGTCGTCGGCGGCGGTGACGGTGGCGGTGGACGCGGTTGCCGGCTGACAATCTATCGAGCATTGGAGCTTGAAATCTCGGGTTTTTTCTCTCTCTCGTTTGCGGTGGAAAATAAATAGAACGAATGACAACCGGGGCAATAATAATGTCGAACAATACGAATCATTTCGTAAATAAGCATCGCAGATTGCGATATCCTACACGCAAATCACATACTATTATTATAAACACAGAACACCTGTTTTTTTCTCCATCCGCCATAGCTGCTGATAACTCTCCGTTCTTAACTGATTGTGGTGGTTTCAGATAACGGGCGAAAGTGATAATAAGGAAACGCGACACGTCATATCAACCGAAAATTACAGCACAACGGGCGCAACACACTATAACTTACAACAGTATTCACGGTGGAAAGTGGATTCGAGGTGCTGGACGTTGGAGAACAATTGTCGTGGTCTCGGTGATGATGCGTGGTCGCGAGAACGACGGAAAAACTATTGTAAACACGTAAAATTTTCACTCTACGCGCCTTATAGTATTGTTGGTCGCCGTTTTATGATACAATAATATTATCGCTGTTGTCATTCGTCCTTCATCTTGTTTCAATTATTTGCCTCTTTTTAATCGATCTTAAACTTATTACGAAGGAGCCGCCTCCCGACTGTATTGTTTTACGAAAAATATTTTTTATTTTTATTTTTTTCTGATTCGCACCTACTATAGTATGTTGTTTTCCTTTTAATTTGTGTGTTGACGCCTGGAAACCAACTGTTGTGTTCATTTTTGTACAAGCGATCGGTTCTATAGTTCACCATGAGCTCAAAACATTTGGCAAACAAAACGCCAAGAGTTCTTCAAGAGCTTATGACCCAACAGGATAATTCGGTAAAAAATTGACCCAACCGGTTTCATACGGATCAATATTATTATTGAATTTTATTTCAGAAATGTTTTGAGTGCGGTTCTCATAACCCACAATGGGCGTCAGTGTCGTACGGTATATGGATTTGTTTAATGTGTTCAGGAAAGCATAGAGGTCTCGGGGTTCATTTGTCATTCGTTCGGTCCATTACTATGGATTCTTGGAAGGATTTAGAACTGGAAAAAATGAGAGTAAGTGTATTTCATTATTATTAATACACATTATTATTATACATGTATTACTAAAATATACTGTTACATTTAACTTTTAGGTTGGTGGGAATAAGAATGCCAAGGAGTTTTTCAATTCTCAACCAGACTGGGATGACTCTATGACTATTGAACAAAAATATAATACTAAAGCAGCGGCTTTATATCGAGATAAGGTAAATTTAACTAAATATTTGTATATCTAATTACATATTTTACTATTTGACTTTACCATGTCTCTTTATAGATTTTAAAATTAGCTAAAGGAGAACAGTGGAGTCCTTCTACATCATCAGCTAAAGATTATAATGTAGATCATATGAAAATGTAATTTACTTTTGTACAACTGTAATATATTTTATATATGTAATTTTTAAATTGTATTTTTAGGAAAAGTAATCAAACACAGAAGTATAGTTTTAATGACTCATCTAATAACTATAGTGAAATTAGTTCTGGATATCAAAATGACAACATTCCTCCGTCAATTAAAGATGAAAAAGAAGCATTTTTTGCTAGGAAACAATATGAAAACATGTCCAGACCTGAGTAAGTAAATTACTCCCTAAAGTAATTAATTAAACATGAGCTGTGTGCATTTTTAATATTAATTTTTTGCAAATTTATTCTTTAAACTTAACCATGTTAGACAATTTTACTCATCCATTAACTTATTGATTTAATTTTATCATACAGTCATGTGCCTCCAAACCAAGGTGGACGTTACGCTGGATTTGGAAATACAGTTGAACAACCACCTAGAAGTCAATCACAAGATCTTCTCGACTCAGCAGTGTCGTCCTTTTCCAGTGTAAGTTGAATGCCTAGAACAATTAAATTATTATATAATATTTCCAACAGTTAAAGCCTATTTACAGGGTGAAAATAATTAGTAAAAACACCTTCTCAAATTTGACTGCTCAGATATTAAAATTAATTTAGCAAAATGTTGGGATACTTTTCTGTTAATAATTTATATAAAATATTACATAGTTTTTAGACTTTTGAGTATTAATATTTTAATAAATTGTTTAAATAAATTTAATATAGGGCTGGTCATTATTTTCCTCATCTGCTTCAAAAATAGCCTCTCAAGCCACACAAGGTGCCATTAAATTTGGAGGACTTGCCACTCAAAAGGTATCAGATATAACTACTGATCTAAGCTCAAAGGTAAGTCGCATGCTTTGTTTGCTATTGCTTGAATTTTTAATTTTATTTGTTCATTTAAATATTTTAAATACAGTAACGATGTTCATTAAATAGTTTAGTTAGTACTTGAATAGTTATTATAGTAGCAATCTCTTAGATAGTTTTTACTTGAAGTAATGAAATACTTGTATGAGTACCTATATTAGATTTAGGTAATTACTTTTTTATTTTATTATGAAAGCAATAAGTATATATTTATATTTAATATGAAAAGTATTATTTACTTATTTAATTTAATGAAAATATTGTATTTGCCTGGAATATTTGATAGAGTCTATTTCCATTAATTATAATAATATAGTAGAACAGTTAAAAATCAATTTAAAAGTACATTTGAACAACAATACGCTGATTTAATCTGGATTATTAAATATAGCTTATTTATTTTTAATAAAAGTTTTAAAATATTTGAAAGTCTATTTAATCAGATTTATGTTATAATTTTATTGGTTATTAAATACATTATTAATGTAGATCAGTGTTATATAGTTTTTAAAATAAAATTTAATTTATTTTACTTGACAGGTTAAAAAAAATGTTTAGTTATATTGCAGAAATATTTAATGCGTTCATTTTAAAGAACTAAAAAAAAATAAGTACAATATTATACCTATCTAAAGTTTATAATTTATATTAAATTTTTAAATATCTAAAATTTGAGATAATTTAAGTTTTGAATGTTATTAAAGATATATAGTTTTATTATTTTAATTGTATCAGTTATATAGTTTACCCTATTTTATTGTTTATGATTTATGTTTTGCTTGTTTGTATTTGTATTGTTAGATAAAAGAAGGTACTTTAGTTGATGGCGTATCCTCTCAATTTTCAACCATGTCTACTAAGGTAAACTTTTTAAATTAAAATGTGTAACAACAAAGTTTAAAAATGTTTGATTAATTATTATATGAATTTTCATATTTTATATTTATTAAAATTTAAAATTTTGTACCTTATTTTAGGTTAGTGATTTAGGCCGTAAAGAGTGGCAAAATATTACTGGAAGTAATATTTCTACACCTCCAAAATCACATTCAACTAATTTTGTATCGCTTTCCACTGAAAATTCTTCATTAATTGCAGATGGTTCATCTGGAAATCAAAAGTATGATTATTATGTGTTTTATTTTTACTTTCTTTCTATTGAAATATTGTTTTCATCCATTAGTATTTTATTATTTCATATAAATGCTTGTAAAAAATTCACAAATACTCGAATTTCGTAATTATATTAAGATATCATTGTAGTAATTATTAATATTAACTAATATTCTTGTTTAAATAGAAATGTACAACTAAAAAAAGGCTGGACATCTTGGGATGTTGATAATACTCAAGCTTCATCTTCAGATCAAAGAACTGAAAAATATCAACCCATTCAAGATGATTGGAAAGACAAATGGGATAACAACTGGTAGATTTACATCATGATATTAAGAAAGTTTGTACTTATAAACAAATTAAAAGATATATTATAAATATTAAATATATAATGTTATTTATCATTCCAAAACATACAGTTATATCGTCATTTGTTTACAATTTGATTTGTTCATAAAAGTTGAATTGTATCTGGTGAATAAAATATGTGATTAAACTTTAATTTTTTAACTTATAAAATAATTTTTTCGTAAACCAATTATGAGTTCTAATAATATTTTATCATTAATATTATTATTATTATTCATCATTGTAATTGAAGAACATTGGGAAAATGTAAAAGGTTTTATCTTGAAGAGTTATTTATTTGAAACAGAATTTTTACTAAAAGAGATTGTTATGATATTTTATCAATGAATGTGATTGTAAGATTTGTTAACCATATTTCCTTGTATCTTCAGTTAAAGAATTTAAAATTAAATATATTATGTATGATAATAAAGTTATACTATCATGAATAAAATAATTATTAATTTTTTTTTTTAATTTTCTTATACTTTTTATACTCCGAAATGCAAAAATTTATATTTTTACAGATTATTATTATTTTTTAACTTCCAGGAAGTTATTATTTATCAATAATTTAATTTAGAGGAAACAGATGCTTTTATAGCGAGATTTTTAATTTACTCAGAGCTATGATTAAAAAAAATGGAAACTATGAAAAATTTTCACTTTAGATAAAGTAGTAAAATTTATTTTGATTAGAAATTGCATATCAACTTAAGCATTGACTATTTTTCTTTGCTAAAATATTTTTTTTTACTTAGGTTTCAAAGTTTTAAATATATTTAATCTATATTTTACACTCACTTTCGCTACATTAATATGCTCAATTCTTGGCCCTAATATCTGATTAACCTCCTTGGCCTTTTGACACCCAGCCTCTCAGCCCCCGGACTGTAACCACAAATGTATTATGTACAACATTAAAGTAAGTATTGAAGAAGGAACTTTAAAATATAACACTAGTTTCTCTTACCAAGCAAAAAATTAAAAACTGGGAATCATACTCGTGAATGAAATACATAACTGTTGCCATCAACCACAAATCAAGATTTCATAAATCGACCTGTAAAATTTGAAATAATTTTTTAATTATCGGGTGATCATTTTATATATTGTCAAAATGTCTAAAATCCGGTAAGTACCATTTAATTATCATATATTGTCATAATTCATGATATTATGTTAATATTATGTTAATTAATTATGATAATATTAATAAAATACTCAATTTGTAGAACAATACCTACATCGTGTATATTTTTGTAGAAACATAAGCTCTTCCAATGCGGGTATGTTTTTAAAATGTACCTATAAGTACCAATCTTGAGCCTAATAAACTTATAGTTATTATAAATAATAAGTATTAAATTATTTTAATAATTCTATTAAAATAGACTTTGTTTTCAAATGGATAATGATTTCGAAATACATAGAATATAATATTTTGAATACACAAATTTGGTTCGACGAAATTATGGTATAAAATTACAAAAATACAAATCTTACACAGTAGCTGTTATTAGATATTTCGTGTTATTTTATATTGCCCCGTACACTTTCTAAATATTAGTTTATTATTTCTTATTATATCTCGTCAATACTCAATAACAATACCTACAACAGGAGTTGGATGTACAGCTATATTTTATCGATCATGCCGCGTAATTAAAAATCGAAAACAATCATTGCTTCCAAAAGTCATTTGATTTTTTAGTTTAATCAAACGTCAAGTTGAAATTTTATTTTTCTTTCTTTTTTTTATAATCACGAACAGTTTTTTTTATCAATCACATTTTGATAAGGTCTTCCTAATATCTCCTCTATGCTCCTAACGCAGACATGCAGTACTGCAGTATAGTGTAATTTGGAAGTAATTTAAATTTATTAATCGTGTTGTTTTAAATTATAATTAAATTCGTCGGTTTTTCATACCTATTGAGTATTAATAAATTGTTATTGACAAAATAATTTCAATCGTAAGATTTGTACAACAAAAAAGCTTAACGACATGGCTCTGAGGTTACTTTTAAAAAACGCCATAATCAGTAGCGGAGCTTCATTCCGAATTAACGTAAGTGAATAATAACAATTATCGGTAAAAATGTCTTAAAGATTCAGCATTTTATATGACAACTTGTCTGTCGTAACCCTCAGTTTGAGAACCAATGATCTACAGCATGATTTTTAGATGTAATAAAATATAATATCCTAAATAGTATTCCATAGATTACAGTAGTTTTTGTTTTGAAAAAAAATGCAGCATAGATCACTATGGAAATTTAACTATTAGCTTATATAATTCGAAACATTTTTAACCCAAACGAATTTATATCATTTTATTTTCATTAATTGGCCTCTAAAGATCAAGTAGTCTTATTTTATTTTATGTCAAATTATTGTTGTTATCTAGTACTCAATATACTTTTGATTTATAAATATTGTATACATTAAACTACTGTAAGAAATGGCGTTTCAAATAAAAATATATAATTGTAAAACTCACTTTCGCTATATACACGTATCAGTGGATCATGTATAACATCAAAATTTTATTTTACCGGTATTCGGTAGATCATCTATTTTGGTCTGTCTCAAAGAGCACTACTACTAACAAAATGTATCTCCTAGGCACTTGAGTTCTTGTCCAACATATGTGCTATTTGTGTGGCGAGAGTAGACTCAAAAATATATGGTTCCCAGTTTCATTTAGTTGTGACTACACAAAAAAAAATAATATGTTGAAAATGATTAGCTTTTATATATCATGTATACTTTATAATGTACAGAATTCGATATGCAAACGTGATTCGTCATTTCGTTCAAGCCCGGCCGCTCTAGACCCATCACAATATGCCAAATATGAAGCGACTTCTTCACCAGAAGAGTGGAAGTTTGTCGAAAGACTTTTGCCATTGACAATTATACCTTCTCCGCCTGATACCAAGAATTTGCCGTCTGGTTGGAAACCCCAAACAGGTAAACAAAACAAATTTCACTAATGTATTGTTTAATATTTTGATGATGATCTTTTTATTTTATAGTTGTATTGTGACATTTTATGTATGTTCATTGGTTTTATTCAAGTTGTCACTATAAAAATAATCAATTGTCTAGTTATTTTTTTATGAACTTCATTAATTGTATAGAGGGGAAATTATTTCACTTTCATCACTAATTAGCTGGCTAAAGCAATATTGCACTGTGTTAAGGTGCGTTTACATTTGGCCAACAATGCTATGTCAATGAATGCGAATTCTGCACATTGAAATGTTTCTAATGCACAAATGTAAACGGTATGTTGCACATGGATGAAGTCATTTGTTCTATTCATTTGCTTTCGGAGCAGTTTGAGTTAGTAGCATTAAGATCAAAGAAAATGGCATTCCATGTGAATAGTATTTGGCCTGTCCATTAGTTAACAACCCATTTGTGCACATTTTTAATTAACGGTTGATTGAGTTCTAAATAATATTCAATTCTTAAACGTCAAGCAAAATGTTGGAAAACAAATATGAACGTATAGTTTGCACGATGTAGCCAAATCTTTTCTGAATTCATTAGGAAGCATTGTATATTATTAATTTGCATTCGTAGCCTTAACATAAACGTACCTTTATAGAATCATTATATTAGGTTATTTTAATGTTCTTAAAGTTATTGATTTAATTTTAATTGATTAAGATTCCATCCAAAAATTCAATAAATGGATTGATTTGAAAACAAACACTGATTTTTTTTTTAAAATATTTATCTGTCTCTTTTTTAAATAAGTCTTTTTTGTGTTTTGAACATTCAAATTTTTTCGACTTCCATGTTTTACCTATTAAATATAAATTAAACATAATATTATTGAAAGCATAAAGTTTAAAGTATATTGAATTTGAATAAACTATACTTAGGATATTTTAATAAAATATAGTTCACAATGTAATAATTGTTTTAGTTTGATATTTACCCTCGGTTTTTTTTTCCAGCCAAGTTTGGACAGTATCCTTACTTCATTCACCGTACACGTAACCACATGCTACCAGTGTACCTTAAAGTGGACAAGAGAGGAAAGAGACGTATCACACAAATAAAAAATGTAGATGGTAATATTTGGATTTTAGAAGAAGTAATAAGGAAATATTTGCAAAAAGTGTACGAAGATAAGAAAATCATTGCAACTAAAGTGCACGAAGTGTGCGGTCATCTATGCATACACGGTGATCATGTGTCGAGAGTTAATGAATGGGTACTCAAGAAAGGTTTGTAAAGAGCACACCCGAAGTAAAAAAAGAAAAAAAATGTAATATAAAAATTAATATACAATAAAATCTTATCTATGTAAAATATAAAGTATTGCACTTTGACTTTAACTAATTATTGTTAAACTTATTTATACCTATCTAATACATTAAAAACTCAGTTAACATACATGAATACAAAAATTAGAAAATAGTAGTTACTGTTAATATTAAAGACATTTGTATATAAACAAAAATAAATTATAAAAAGGACGTTGTAACAGTGGCATTTAGTTGATATCTGTCTATATAAAGTTCGGTGGTGACGATTCAAACAATAATCGTAAACATAATTGATAAATTGAAAAAAAATAAATATTCAAGTATACAAGAAGGTAAATAAATGATGATCTGTAAGACCGGACAACGTCTACAAAATATTTATGAATATTTTTATTTTTTTTTGTAGATATTAAATTATGAAGTCATAGTTCTAATAAAGACTTATCGCTCAATAAATTTAAAATTAAAGCTTCAATGGGTTTAATATATGATACATAAAAGTCACTGGGGCCAGTCAATCTGTGTCATCTGTCACTGTCAATGTGTCACTCGATGACACAGAATAACGAGTCAATTGAAAATTAATATCGCTATCTGATAGGTCTAATTTTAATTTTCAATTTTCTTCAAAAAACAAACTGATCAATATGCCACTGTTTTGTAATACTGTTAATGTAAGTGATAAATAATCTAAACACGCGATTATTGATAGGGCACACTAAAACTAAATTTTGTAATTGTATAAACACAAATTCTTAAACTAAATCACATTAGTAGGTACCCTGAGAATAACTAAAAACAAAGTAAAAAAAAAAAAAAAAAAATAGTTAACAAACAAATAAGAGCAATAGACAATAAATACTGACAATAATTGTACACGAATGATTTGATATATATATATATATATATATAAATGATTGCACATACATACGAATATCTGCCGAATAATCCGTTGTATAAATAAAAATGAGTTGTTAAAATTATAAAATTATTTTAAAATGATGAGCAATTTATTGGCAGGACTTTGAATTCAGTCTTGTATATTTCTGTCTTTCCTAGCTAAAATATTTGCTTGCAAGACCAGTGCCTTCAGTCTGACAGATGAACACTCTTCTGTTTTTCATTTTAAAAGTCAACACATTACACCACTTTTTTTCTGTTCATTTTGTTTCACACATAGTTTTCATCCTTGGCTTCTTTAGAATGCCACGTCCTCGGAGTATCGGTAGGTAATGGCATGGCTCGCCTTGGCAATGAATTCATTTCATTTTCTGAACAATTATTATTATGACTGGCTAAATAAGAGATCTCTATAGCGTTCTGAAACATATAGTAAATTAATCAATAACATCAAATACATTGATAGTTTACAAATAAAATAAACTTACTTTAGCATCAGGAGCGAGCGGATTACTAGTAATATTAATTGGATGTATTACGTATCCGTTGGGCGCATGAGTATGTCCATGCGTGTTTTCAGATCCCATAGGTAGTGTACAACCGTTGACCATTTTACCATTTTTCAGAGCAAATCCATTCATTGACAACGGCTCTAGTCCTGATACAGCTTCAGAACTCTTGTTGAGTTCTAAAAATCAAATATCGATTGCTGATTAAATATTAAAAATTGCTAATCATAGAGGATTTATACAATAAACAAGATTTACCTGGGGAATTTGAATGCGCTGATGATCGTTTGCTGTACATGCAAATCATTAAAAATACGAGTAATACAATAGCTACAACTATAGTAATGACTGCAGCCAGCAAAACATATAGTGACCTAACACCACCAATTGTCGAATATGCAATGTTATTATTTGCACCATTATCTACCGAGTTGTCAGTCCATTTTGGAGTTTCAGTACTAGTTTTAGGTTCTCCTGAAAAATATAATTGTACATTTTGAACTAACCTAGTTTGTGTTGACATTTTCAACATTAAAGTGATGGAAAAAATACATACCAAATGTTTTGTGTATGAGTATGGCACTAAAATTAGAAGCTTCATTAACAGTAAAACTTTGTAATTTTAAATCATACGAAGTGTCTGGGAATAGATGTGTTACAATGAATGTACGGGCATTATGACCTTCGACAATAGCTTTGGTATAATCCCCGGCAGTGCTAGTGGCTCGATAGTAGACATAAAATCCTTGAACTGGTGCTAGCACAGAATTCAAGTACTGAAAAACAAACCGCACAATAAATATTTTTGAAGTTCATAATATTTTAAATATGTAATTTTTTTACATACTTCCCACTCTAGTAGTATTGAAGTAGAATTGACGGCTTTGGCTGATATCAAAGTTGGAGGAATTAAAGTTCTATTTGGCGGTCCTCTGGCCAAAAAGAAATGCTTTGAAGTTGGACCAGATTTATTATCGTGGTTTGAATATACCGCGGCTACTTTAAATCTGAAATGTTATAATACCAGATTAAAAACAAGCACTTTCCATTAATTCATTTTTAATTATGGTATTGTTTAATATTAAATTCAAATAAAAATAAAACTAAATATACATTTGATTGATAATTAAAATGATTAAAAAGAAAATGTTGTGTGAGAGTGTCATGACATGTCTCATGGACATCTGACTGAAATATCAACATCAAAGTTGATAGTAAATTTTCATCTAAATGATTTACACTATTTAAAAATAACAATACCAAATAATTTAATACTTTTAAATATCAAATCATATAATTTATATTTTTACCTACTATAATAATTATTATTGTTACAATAAAAACATTATGATTGATGACATGATTATTATACAAGCATAAAATATTGTTATATAAGCATATTTTAGCAAAATGTAAGAAATTGTGCTATTGGAAACCTACTTCTTGCATTCTCTCCCTATTTATTAGTATTGTAGTGCTACACTTACAAATGTTTACAGAAAAAAATATAGTGTATCAAGTAATGTTTTTATGAATATTTGAAAAGTTAAATCTGCAATAAATATACTAAATTATAAAACATTATAAACTTACACATATTCATGATCTGGTAATAACTTATCCACCTGATAACATCGAATGTGCATTTGTATATCATCACTACTTGTATTCCAATCACTCCCGCCGACTTCTTTGTACTGTAGTTTAAAAAATCTAATTTGAAGACCATCATTTGGTGGAACATTCCAAACTACCATCACTGAATTTTCTGTTAAACGAGTTACATTTGGTTGCGAAGGAGGAACCATTTCTATAATAAATATATTGTTTAAAATGCTATACAAAATTCGTCATATATTTATTATTAGTAAACTCACCATTTCCTTTCTTTTTTTTGTCTTTCTTTCGACCCTTTCCTTTGTGATTCCTATCTTTTCTCTCTCGTTGAGGAGATGATCGTGTTGTAGAATCTAAGGAAAAAATATATCAATAACATTTTTGTTCAATAGAACAATACACCCACATCCCACTTTTAGTTTCTGTTCTTTTGTCAAACACACATGAAAGGGATATACTTAAGACATATAGCACATTGAAACTATAAGCAACGTTAAAAAATCTAAATATAGAAAATAAAATTATTTATTTTCAAATGTTAGATTTTATTTGATATAAGTTGTAAAATAAAAATATTTATTTAAAATATTAACTTCATTAAAATCCATAAAATATAATTATGGTTTTTACACTTTTATTAAATTTATTTTGTAACTAATATGTATTAAACAACCACAATCTGAATTTTTATTTTACATGTGTGATTGATAAAAAAATTAATATATTTGAAATAAATATAATAAAAGAAAACACCTTCATATTGCACACCTTCATAATTGTACTGCTGAGAAGAAAGTTGTGTGATTTGTTTTGGATTAACTTGAATTGTACCTGCCCAATAGGTACACCCCAAAATATTGCACGCAAAACATTGAATAAACCCAGCATGGGACTTTTGAGTGTTGTTGAATGTCAAAATTCCTCCTGAAATAAATAATTTTATATTATCTTTCTAAAATAAACTTTAACAGTTTAAGATTTAACAAATACCTTTGGCAAATATGTTTGAATCATTAACCGGTTTTCCGTTTAGATACCAAATAATTTTTGGCATCGGTGTTCCCACAGCTTCACATTTCAATGTTTCTGAACTACCTTCATTTATCATTAAAAGTTCACTCGGACTAGTTTTCACATAGGGAATTTCTATTACACAAAGTACAAACATACATTAAAAAATCTAAAACCACAATTTTAAAAGACATGACTGTTAATAAAATTTACCCTGAACTTGAAGTGTAATAGATTGACTAATTTTTCCATAACTATTTTCAGCAATACACTCGTATACACCAGAATCTTCAATACTTAAGTTACGTATAGTTAACAAACCAGGTTCTATGTTGGTTTTATTATCATTTATAAGTATATTCTTGTGGATTCCAAGCCATTGAACTGTTGGTACAGGTTCACCATATGGTGCACATTCAATGCTTACATTGGAATCTATGATAAGTATAATGATTTAGAATAAAATATAAGTATTATTTATAATTCATTATATTAAGAGGAAAAATTGTTGTTAGTTTATATTATATAATATTAATGTATTTGATATTATAAAAACAATAAAAACTAATTTTAATTAAATATATATATTTACTTTTTTGAGCAATATATAGAGATTGAGGTTTACTTATAAACCTCGGAGGTAATGAAACACGATTTGAATGAACATTCAAATTTATGGACATAGGTGAATCTACTACTCGAGATACAATATTGTTGGTTGCTGAACAAGTATAATGACCACTTTGTTCAAATTGTATATTTTTCAATAATACTGATCCAGCTGAAGACACTGGAGTATTCCTTGGTAAAGGTTGCCCATTTCTATAATACTGAATTAATGCAGGTGGATCACTTTGTATAGGCTTTCCACAATTCAAAGCAACTGTATTCCCTGGAGTAATGTGTATTGTATCATTATTCAATGATAATGACCGATTATCAAATTCTTTTAATGTAGCCAAGCTTAATGTTGCTGCAGTTGAGGCCAAAGAAGACGCCCCAATAGTTGCCACACATTGATAATCGCCAGTTTCTGCAATACTTTCCACTTTTACAAATAGCCGACTATTAATATTAGTATGTGATGCAACAGAATTTGATGAATCTTGAGAGTTATGCCGCCATTTAATATAGTCCACATCAATATTAAGATTGCAATCAAACACTACTTCATCGTGAAGTGGCGCGACTAGTGATTCAGGCGACCGTGTAAAAACAACTCCAGTTGCTAGAATAATTAAGTATAATATTGTTTATTAATTATTATGTTTTTGATCAATTACACATAATAAGTTATAATCATATTTTGTATTCGTACAAAATAATTTTTATACTGAATAGAATAATTAGAATTAAATTATAACCTTACCTAAAGTGTCCTTTGAAAGTTCTAACGTTATTAAAAATGGGATTAAAACACCCCAACGGTTCATCGTGATGGTTAACTTATTTCATTTCATTATTGTTCCTAAAACAAAACGAAAAAAATTGTTAATAGAGAATCAGGCAGAGAACTATTTGATTATGTTAAGACTTATTTTATTAACATAAAGTTATTCATAAAATAGTTATTTCTTAAATTAACCCATCATTAAAAACTACATTTTTTTAAAATATAACACGATTAAAAAAACAACTAAACATTTCAGGTAATAAATTTCAGGTTTTTTGAGTCCAAAAATGTAAAGGCTTCTTGAATAATATTAAAACCAGTTTTATTACACTTTTATTTATCTGAGAAGAGCGAAGAAGATACATACAGTAAAATAGTAGTTTTATATTGCATTTCCATGTTAATTTGTTTAACACATTATACATGTTATTAATTTAGACATTAGCATAAATACAAGAATTAGTAATTTCTAATTGAATTATAGAATAGCTTTTACATTTTTAGAAACAAATTGAACGCATTAGTTAAGTGAAACATTTTATCAAATTTTATGTATTATTATTATTATTATTATAAGCAGCTTCAGTCATCAAGGTCGGAATAGGAATGTCGCGTTCTTCATTTTGGTAGTTTTATTTGGAGGTTTATATAAATCACATCAAGCAGTAATTTATTATGATATCCAGCACACTAAAACATGTTTTTGCACGCCATTACAAGTACGACTAATGAGACAAAAATTCATTTTTTTATCAGGGAGTATGTGCATTAAATATAGGTTTAGCAGTCCATTATACAACATTTATATGGTTTTCATTTTGAAAATATTTTCAACAGTATTAGACACTGAAAAATATTATAAAAATAGTTAATTTAATCTTGTTATCAATATATTATTAAAAATAAATATTTTCCCAATATTAAGGATTTCAAAAATTAGTAGTTACCCATTAGACTGTTTTTTTTTTCAGTTATATTTATTAATACAATATACTATTATCATAATAATACAAAATGCGTATAATAGGCCCCTATATTATCCTCATGTTATATAAACTTGTAGGAAATAAGGGCTTCAATAGGTGTCAAATTTCAAACAATGGATTTATTATTGCGAAATAAAAGAAGCAATCATATATGTATTATAAGGGTGCATGCAACTAAATTTTTATCCTTTTTTCAACAAAGCATTTTCTAGAAAAAAATGTTTAATAATATGTATTGTTTTAAATGAGTAAAAAAAAAACACGAAATGATGTAGGTACATCATGAAGTTATCAACGGCTACTTTCAATTTTTGTACATTTAGTTTATAACACATATAATGGTGTATTATTTCAACAGACCAAATGGAACTATTTTAAAATTAAGGGGTGCAACCACAC
The DNA here is from genome assembly GCA_948098885.1 of Drepanosiphum platanoidis. NCBI lineage: Eukaryota > Metazoa > Arthropoda > Insecta > Hemiptera > Aphididae > Drepanosiphum > Drepanosiphum platanoidis. The sequence continues at coordinate 4,169,113 of OX402535.1, forward strand.
ACCCTAATCCCCCCCTCCCAAATAACGCCTCTGATTTTTAATCTAATTCGCAAATACTAATGAAATACTTTGATTACACAAAATAAACGGTAAACAGGCTCAAAAGAGAAGTTTTTTCTTAATCTACTGAGTTTTAATTCTACGAAATAACATTTTTTAAGTCGGTTACATTAAGTCCTGAGCCCGGATAAACATAAAACTAATTACCATGCGGTTGTTCATTCGAACAATTGTAAAATAGCAAAAGGAAATAAAGTTATCTTATAAATCTGAGAATTCACATACTTTAGTAATTAAAAATAAATAAAAAATAAAACAGGATTTTATGTTATGTATATACATAAAAAATTCAAAAATAATAATAATACTATTTAAATTAAAAAAACTATTAGAAACCGCCGTTTAAATTATCATAAATGACAATTACATTCATTTTAAATTTTAATATTATTTAAAAGTAAATCTTTAAAATAATATGCATTTGGATTCAATTATTCGAATATTATGTTTCAATAAACCAATTAAAAATATGGAAATATCCTCGGTGTTCTCATAGTAATTAACAATATATTATATGTATTATATTTATTTAAAAAAATAGAAGGCTTAGTTTATGAACAATTAACATGAAAATAGGCGTTTTAATTTATTCGATTTTAAGATCTATTATGGTAATTATTCTTTAAGTTAAAACAAACGTCTTGATGAGTTAACATATTATGTTAATAATGAACAATTACACATAATATTATACAATAGAGTATTGATACTTTGTAAAAGTGCCGATGTAGACTAAAACTATTTGTTTACAATAATATGGATCCACCAGTAATATAATTTAATACAATGTTAACATCTTCATTCTTTATATTTGTACACATAAAATAAATCAACATTAGATTAGGTATCTCCATAACTTTGTAAACGTCCCAGTATAAACACGAGTTTTGTAACTGATAAAAACGTGTACAGAAATACTTTATAACTTATAAGTCGAAATAATAATATTCTAAGACGATATTTATGTGTCTGGTTTAGTAAATAAAATGTGCACAGAGTGGCAACAAGGACATACAAGATGAAGCGGACGTAAAACGACGTGTTGGTTTGCATATTGTGCTGTCTGTAAGGTTTAATGTAATATATATACATATATATATATATATTATTAAAAACTACACACACACACACACACACACACACACACATATTTCATATATGTAAAAAAAGAAATCATTAAAAAAATAAATTGCATTTTGGATAACAAATCCTGCGTATTTCACCTACGTCTATTTCAAATCAAACTACACTACACTATTTAATCATAAATTATAGTTATGCATATTTCCAACATATACACAAGAAATCGTTTTACGATTGTTTTTGCTGGACATATAAGTAGAAGATAGATCTACACACGCTGTATACGCTAGCATTCTTATAATGTACAATTCAATGCAGTTTTAAGGCGCGTTACTACAAGAAAACCTGATGGTATACATCAATAATATAGCTGTTTAGTGTTATACGACATATTAAATCGAAACCAACGGTTAATAATAAATATATTTCCTATACACACTTTTCAAACCGTCTAAAAATATATATATATATATATATATATAAATTCAACCAAACGATTGAATTAAAAAGAAAACAACCTATACAAGAGTAATATATTAGTTCTAAAAATTCAATAAGAGAATGCAGTGTGTATGTTTTGTCTTTGGATGAACGCACCTGAACTGGTGTGGAACAAAACCATCCACAAGATACAACAACCGACCTGGAATGCTGAATCTTCCCCAACCCGGACCTGCTGCTACTACTACTGTTGTAGATGCTGCTAGTAGGTTTGTTTATTATATTTATTATTCCTTCAAAACCTGCATTGTTTAAAGAAGTATTTTCCATAGATAGAACAAAAATAGCAATACGATCTAATAATAAATAAATGCAAATACAAATTCTTTAGGAGTGTATTTTTAAAAGCAATTATACTTAATATTTATAAATCTATAATAGTAGTATCAATTAATATTTTAAAACGGATTGAAAATATTTATAGATAATATAATAATAAATAAAGTAAGTAAATTATTGGATTGATTAAAAACGAAATAATTGAATTATGTTGAAATAGAATTAATTAAACAAGATATAATTAAAAATTGTAAATAATAACATGAAAAATTCATCATATCAAGAATGTATTCGAATTGTATTTTATACGATTTGTAGATACAAATGAATAAAAATGAATTTTTACAGTAGATACTTCAACAATGTACAAAGGAAAAATACTATACAACACAAATTAATTGCTGATCATTGAGAGTCTGGTCAATAATAATTACAATGATATCAGAATTCTAGCCTCTAGGTAAAATAATATCGCAGATGCAATGTAAAAATAATAACGAGTAAAGCACAAGAGAATTCCACTTTAATTGTTTTAAAAAAACATCCTATCGGTATACTTAAAAGGAAACCAGTCTGTCTTCGGATAATAGTTTACGAAAAATGTTTTTCTACTCATGTCAATGCGAATTTTTTGGTGCTTGTTATACAAATTCGATACCTGTATGGCTATATAAAATATTTTCGAACCGGTTATATAATCACTGAGTATAGACGTGTAGATACTTCTTTTGGTTTTTTTTTTTTTACTTGTACATAAACCGAACCGGCAAATTATACACTTTAAATACGATAAAAAGGAGCAGTAGAAATCTGATCCCTAAGCAAGGAACAACGATCAATCAAGTCTGATGGGTTACAATTAAAGGCGAAGGTGATTTATTTTGGATGTTTTATAGGTTATTACACACATTAAGGTGTTTCTTAACGTTTCGGTTTGAGTACTAAGTACTACTGGCAAGGGTATGTTCCGAACATCACTCTTTCAGATACTAAACTCCCAACGATTGATATCACTCATCACTGTTTCTCTATTAAATGTTTCCTGGCATAAGGATGACTCTTATTTTTTTTATGACGCTCATTGATAGAACACAAACGAGTTTTTAGTTTACAAATATTTAATCGAAACGAGAACGGGTCAGACTCAGGAATATTTTTAATTATGTTGAGTTTTCATATATCCACATGTTTACTGGAGATTTCAAAACACATGACAAGCACTTTTTAACAAAGACAAAATTATTCTGTGTTCATCTAGTTACAATTTTATAAATAACAATTGTATGGACCGAACCCAGACAGTTTAATAGGACAGCATACATAGTGTAGTGGTGTTAAAAAAAAATAATTTATCGTTTATGTTGGTTTATTTATCTTCTAACAAACCGTTTCTTAATCTCGAATTGAATAGGTTTCATTTCTTTGAACTCAAACAAAGAATCATATCATTACTAAGAAAAATTCGGTTGCGTTTTTATCGTTGTCCGAACAAGGGAGAGAAAAAAAGTGATTAGTTGATATAACAAGTGTTACATTTTGCACCGAAAGGAGATTATTATATGGTGTTATTAAAGGCAGTGGGCGTATAACCCAAGGGCTCTGGGTTAGTGCCGTGTGAGAAACAAGTATAATAACTGACAAACCAGGCACAATCACCATGTAATTTACACATAAGGGTACAAAATAACTGGCTTATTGAGAAGGTACATTATTATACGCCATTTGTATTATATACAAAAGCATTACATTTTTGTGGGCTGAAGTAAAATATTGTTGAAATGTCGGTATTTATGTATAGTATGAAACGCGTGAGGACACAATGCTGAATTGTAGGTGCATTTTTTCTTCTTTTTTACTTCCTTTATTCTTTGTACCGTGTCAACAATTTTGGATCAACAATGCGCGCTACTGGAATGTTTGGGTCGACCGTCCCGTTTACCTGTCATCCGACATGTCCTTTTTAACTACACAAATATTATTTCAATATAGATTTATTTTCGTATTATATTCTTTCCATTTAGTATCAATATAGTTCGTGATGATACGATGATACAAAGAACAATAAAATAGTGGGTTCACTACGCATTATGTCTGAGCTACATGCACATAAATCTGGTCGCCCACATTAGACAGTCGGTGTTACCTACAATTGCGTTTGTAGAACTTAGTTTTAACTACACTATAAAACATAGAATTCAAATAATACTTGGGTAGTTTTAATTTTATATTAGGCCTATTCGCATATTATACAAATCAAAAAGTATAAAAATGGAATACCAATAATTAATATTACATACAGTTAGTTTTCCTCTTCGTATGTACTATAGAATATAATATAGTCACGCACAATTATTTTTCATTGTGTATACTATATATATAAATTAAAAATAGAATTAAAGATTATATAAATACTTTTATAAATCAATCAAAGAAATTTACCTCATCTAACAACAAAAATATAAAAATTAATAATTAAACAAGTACTGTGAAAAGTGTCAATTTTTTCCTTTCACATTTTATACACACGTTTACAGAATGAACAAGCAAAGATATGATGGGAGATATACGAGACAGGCCTGTGAATCATGATTAACCACAGCTGTCCGATGTTTTAATGCTTATTGTGGCTGCTAGGCACACAACAATGGACCCAATATTTTAATAATATAACACAATAGCCGTTCCCACACAACATAATATAAGGATGGAAAAACATTTTTCGATACTATGAATCACTTTGTAATTAAAAAGAAAAAAATCACTGATTATATAGCATAGAAATACTTATACCTTTAGGCACATCATTAACATGATCATAAAATCAGTTTTATAACTATAACAACACTATTAAACGCATATGTTTAAAACGCCTTATAGTATACAAATAATATGCAATAATAGTGGCGTTAACGGTACATAGAAAACAAGATCCAAAGTTTGAATTAACCATAAGCATAAGCTTATTTGAATTATGTTAAAATAAAATAAAATATAGATATATTTATAGAAGGTACATGTATTGGATTGCAGAAAAAAATTCCTTAATTGGGAAAAAAAAGTCAATTCTTAACTCATCAAGCATGTGTAGTATGTCTATTGAATATCTTTAATTATGATTATGTTTAAAATATTCAGATTTTCTTTTTAAACGGTCAAATTTTTTTATTTAATAAGAATTAATATGTAAATAAGTCACAAACATAGGTACTAGGAAGTTATGGAAATAAATACTTTTATGGTGCACCTAAAGAACACAGGGCTCACTTGAACAATTTAAAACTAGTATAAGGAAATTATATATAACAATTAAAATATGATTTGTAATTAAAAGTTATTAAATTAAAAATTTTTACAACGTTATTGTTTATTATATTGTTATTTATCTATTGTATTTTAAAATTTAAAATAAGACATAAAATTGTTTCTAATTATTCAAACAAAAGATATAGGCTGGTAGGTAGGTAGGTGCCTATTTATTATAGCTATCAATTTATTACCTAAATAAGATAAAATATTTCTAAAGCAAAGATGTTGATACATACTATACATAGTAATAAAAGTATAGAAATAACAATTTTTAGGGATTATTTTTTCAAATTAGGGGGATTTATTTATCAGAAATGTTTTTCCCAAATACCACTTGTATTAATATTATTATGAAATACATTAAAGTAAAATCTTGTTTATAATTTTAAATATTTAAAAATCAAATAAATAAAAATCTGAAATTGAAAGGATGTATTCAATGGTATAACAGGTATCCCAGGTTATTCCTATGTGCAAAAATACATCATTACACCTAGGAATCTTAACTAAGATTAAAAGTTTAAAATTAAAATATAATACTGAAAACAATTCTATTACTTTCAATAAAATTTTAAAATTAAACCAAGTTCCATATACAATGTTATATGTTATTTGTAAAATATGCTGGCATAAGTAACATAAGTAGACAAATATATAAATAAAATAAAAGAAGTAATTTTAGTACAAACATAACTTTGGTAATAATATTCTTAATTAATATTAAAAATAAAAAATTATTACCCGGTAAAAAATTACCTGGTTTATAATTCCAACTATTAACCAGTTATCTTTGAGATAATGAGATGATGTTAGCTCATTTAATATATTATAAAATATATGTCATATCTAACACCATATCAACAAAAAAACCTTAAATAACTAATTTATCAATTCTAAAATTATGAGACTAAGTATAATCATTGATTATAAATACTAGTATTTATAATCAATGGTATAATATTACATAAATTATAATGATATAATCAAAATAACTTTTGTTTAGTTGGTGCATAAGAGAAGTAATTTTAGAAAATTTCCTACAGTTTTCTTAATAATTAAAAAAAATAGCTTTCTGGTTTTCAACAAAATAACATATTTTTTTTAGTGTAACTCAAAAAGTAATAATCGCAGGATTTAAATATTCGCCAACACTTATATTATCATACCCCTAAAGATAATTTAATTTTCAAACAATGTTGACTTATTTTGTACTGTATATTGGCAGGATGTGCGATAGTGCTTAGCATGAAGGGCCACTAACTTATCACTAATTTTGGACGGGGTAAGACTATAATTAAAAAATATAGTAATTATACATAATATAAGTGGTTGATAATTTATTGACATTATTTTTATAATTATTTTTAATATTCATACTTCAAATTAATTTAAATGTACTTATTAAAGTATCTTCATATTCAATGAAGTAAATATTAATAATAATTTAGAACTGAATCTATTAGCTAAATGTATATATCAAGGTATAAATAGTATACACTAGTATATAAATAATATTAGTTAATAGTTCCCAATGTTTGGTATTAAAATAATCAAAAAGTCGTTAAATAGCTACATAGACTAACATGATTAATAATTATAAATATATTATTTATATACGAGAATATATTAAAAATTCTAGAATCAAAACTTTTTTAACTATAAAAAATCCAAGTACATTTACTTTGTACTAAACTCTGTGGGAATGTATTGACATTGTCTTTCCTAATTATACAAATATTAGTAGGTATGATAAATAATAATAAATTATCTAATGTTTGCATGAAATTACCATTAATGTACCTAATATGTATAAAATGCATACAAAATATGAGTATAAAATAGTATTTAAGAGTTTGAAATATTTGTTAAATATATAATTAATATTCACATTTGAATACTTGTTGGGAAATACATTTAAATATTTCTATAGTCTAGTATTTAAATATTTTTTTGAAATACATTTGAAGTGTTTCAAACAAAGTAGCTTAGCTACATACTACAATTATTATCTATAGGTACCGAGTAAACTTCTTGTAGGTATTTAACATTTTTATAGACATTAAATTACTGCGACTATTGCACATTGTATTATTAAGGAAGAACGCTCGAAAAAGAAATGTCAGTAAATAAAATAATGATTCATAGGTACTTACATACATTGAAAATTTGAATAATTCTGACATGTCTTTATTGTTTTGTAATAATCATTGGACGACGTGTGACACTATAATGATAACATTAAAATACCGATTTTAAAACAATGAGTATGTACTGGTAAAAAGCAAAACGGACGAATGAAAAACGTATTTTATTATAATTATTAAGTAGTATTATTATTATTATTATTATTCAGAGCGAAGTCGACCTCCGACGAGCGATACGCGTAACGCGACGGACGTAAACAAGTGAACTGACTCACCTGCTGAAAATTGAAATGCCGACAAACAAAACAGGTTCGGGATATCTGACGCGCATGCGCGTTAGGTTAAAAACACTGACCGACCGGTAGTGCCGCCGTTCGCGGTACTCGTAATTATTGTACACCGTGCGGACTGCGGAGTCGCACAATATTATCGTAATAATATTTATGTTGACGATGACGAAAAAATAAAAAAAACTGCTTATGCGCTGGGAATCATTCGATCATTCGAATCACTACGCTCACTGTGACAGGCTGTTATAGATCGTATTAGCTGTAAAACGGATTTACATGACGTACAATGTGTAAAAAAACCATCAGAACAATAATAATATGTTCTAAACATTGAAAAATATGCATTGAATAGGTAAAAAAGTTATGAAACGAATAGAGGTGTACCTAACGTGACCATACGTGGTCCTACTTTAGAGTCCCGCTTTAGAGCTTTGTGTCCCGCTGTCCCCATAGAACCTAAATACTTATGTCCCGTTTTGAACATTTACAATTGTCCCCATGGGTAAAATTTTAGGCAGGGGAAAGTAGAGAAATTCTCAAATGTAAGATAATAAAGATTTAATGTTATTTTCACATATAAATGTAAATATGCTATTTTGCTAGCCGGGGGGGGGGGGGGTGCAAGCGCCCTGTTTTGCCCCCCTCCAATGGGCGCCCGTGGAGGGGAAAGTGCCCTGTTTTGCCCCTACCCCTCCAATGGGCGCCCATGGAAAAAAAAATATGGTCAGGTATACGGTATACTTAACGTGACCATATATTTTATATACCGGTATACCGTATACCAGTGCTTCTCAACCTGGGGGCCGAGGCCCCCTAGGGGGCCGTGGCTATATGACTGGGGGGCCTTGAAATATGTATTTAATTTAAAATATTTCCGATTATTTAGTTAATTTTTTTTAATAATTTATTTGTGTGAAATAGCGCATGTAAATTTAGTATATTGTCAAGAAAAAATAATTAATGATTTTGATCGAAGGGGGCCTTGACAGTTTTACATTAAATTTAGGGGAGCCCTATAACAAAAAAGGTTGAGAAGCACTGCCGTATACCACCGAATAGCGTCAAGAAATTATTTTCCACACGAATTGCGTCCCGAAAATATTTAACATTTTATAATGTCATTCGTATTGTTTAGCTTAATCTATGACTTACAACTTACAAGTACAACAACTTCAATGTCTATAGCAAATAATGCTTTATTTTTTCCTCTTGAAACCGTTTTATACCATTGACATTAACCTAACCTAACCATAAACCCACAATATGGCCCCCCTTCCCCCTCACATAAAAAATGTCACTATATTATGTTCAATTTTTATTTTTCTAATTATTATAGTCACACCAGCCCAAATTAGAGACAGGTTAGCGGCCCTTCGTGCTAAGCACTATCGCACGCCCCCCTATAGAGCCCTGGAATTATCTATGACTTACAAAATATGTATGTTTTGTTATATTTTATCACAGTTCATCGTGTACTCTATTGTGTTTTAGACTTGTTCATATCCGTTTCACTGAGTCTATATTTAATAAATATTATTTATAATATTATATTATAGATATTATATTTTTATATTTAAATTTATTTATGTGTCTTATATACCAGAGCACTTCACTGTACAATTTTAAATCTGTTATCCTGTATTTACCTACACATATTGAATATTTAGACTACATTTTTGCTCTGCAATTTCAGCAATATATAAAGCTAAAAGTTTACGACCCTAATTATTACAAATAATCTTCTAACATCGAATGATAAATAATCATAAAATCTTCAAGCCCTTACTTCTTACTCCTTAGTATGGGCGTACGAGCAATCTAATATACACCACCGTTTATTTGTTTTTATCGTTACGGAGCTATGCAAATGATGCTAGTTTTTACGGGGGTGGATAGTGCTTGAATCTGAAAAAATTAGAAGTGAGACGCAAATTAATAAATACGTTTATTAACTTAAACCTTTACAGACTTGTGATGAAAACGCCCAAACTCTGTTCAGTGTTTAAATGACAAAAAATAGACGAAATGTAAAATACAATACATACAATACATTAACAACCTAGGCATGTCTCACATTTGCACATTTTGTAACCATGTCAATGCGTTTATGCTCGAAAAAAACCACCTAAATATTCCATTTTACTTTGCCCCGAGAAAAATGTAATATTATAACAAGTATATGAAAATATACGTTAAATTATGCGTCTTTACCGATGAATTTTCATGTCATTTTATTATTACACAAAAAAAAATAATAAAAATATACCATGTGGGTAGAAATTTGACATCCAGTAGTTTAAATTTAAATTTATTAAAAAAAAAAATTTTAATTTAACAAGTATTCATTGTACAGTATAATTATATTAGCCAACTAACTTAATTTATATCAATGAATATAAAACTATAAATAAATCAACGAGGGTAAATAATTAAATAAACAGTCTTCAGTTAAAAAAACTTTTAAAAATTAAAAAAATAAAAATAAAATAAACTGGGATTTATAGGAAGAAAATTGAAAAAAAAAAATATAACAATTAAAAATTTATCTTGTTCATTATAGCACCTTAATAATTAAAACCTTGATAAATATGACTTATACGAACACAAAATATTTATAGATATATAAGATCTAAACGCTAAAACGCAGTAATTTATTTAAATATTAGTTTTAGGAAATCCATCGATCAATTATTTTTTCTTTTTCCACTGTTCAGTGCCTAACACACGTAATGATTTTAAATCAACTTGTTTTTCTAAACGCCATAGCTTTAAAGTATTATCGGCAGTATTTGCAACAGCTTTTTGTTTGTTTGGAGTCATTTTTAATTTTTTCAAATTTTTTTTTAATTTTCCGCCACTTGTGGGTTTTTTAATAGTTTTGTGAAGTGCAGTTGATTTGCTTTTAGGTGCTACTGCAATAGTCATAAGTGGTTGTAATACTTTTGATGTGGTTGGTTTCATCAAATCATATGCTATTGAAGTTTTCTTTATCTGGAAAATGTTTAATAATTTAGAATACTATCGAAAAACAATTAATTAAAGTAAATAAAACTGAATCAATCTAGTATTTAATTAGTCTACTTATCAATAGCATTAATAATAATAATAATAAAAAAAAAAAACAAAAACAATGAAATGATATAAATCACAGTGGTTTGAAATGGCAGAATTGCATTATTAAAATGGATGAAAATACTGAAAATAAGTACATAACACTACTAAAAAGAAGAAGCAAAGCTATAAAATCTTAAGCAAGTTTAATTTTCAAATGAATCACCAAAAGAGCCACAAAGACAAAATAGAATTGTAGATTCTTACTTATGGGATAATTTCCATTATTTATACACAAATGTTGGAAATAGTTGAGAACCTCTTTTCAACCTAAACGAGTCATTAAGTTCTCTTTTTCAAGTTTAAAAACTAAAAAAAAAAGCTTGGAATGGATGCTTTTCTAAGAGCATATAAAAATAAGATTTTACATAAAATAATTAAACCTTTACTTGTTTTGATGTGATCGGTGCATCAACACTCATGTTGTTAGTAGATTTTGTTCCTAATCGTCTATTTCGATTACAATCACTTATAATATTTGAACGCAACAGTTCTCTTAATCCTGTTAATGACTTAAAATCGCTGTTGTCTAACCGGCTATTTGGATTTAAGTTTGATAAATCCAAAATAGAAATTGCCAATGATTTTCCAACCTAGACAAACAATTAAGCCAATGTAGTTTGAATGTTATGTTTGATAATTTTTACATTAAAATGGTTATTACTTGTTCGAAAACTGTTGGTGTAAATTTGGGAGGAACAAGACTTTGAATAGTTCGTCTTTCGGCAACGAAGTGTACAGGAGGTGGAATAAAATTAACAAATCTGCCAGTATTATAGTTGCATTCTAATGTATAACTGCGAATAAGACCTGTATATTTAAGAACAGCAACTCGTCCGCTTCCTTCTTTACTAAGACCAAACTTTTTATCTCTGAAAATTTAAAACAATGAATTAGAATAAAATTACTTACAATTTGTTATGCTTATATTAATAAATAATAAATAATAATACATAATAAAATCAATACACTAATGTAATTTTAATATTATAATATATATTCATATATTAAACTATATGGTTTTAATTTTACTATATTAGAAATATGAAACAAATATTTTATTATTTTTCATTATAAAGATTAAACACTGAAATTTAAATCATTTAGTATTTTTTAATAAAAACTTATTTGAAAGAAATTATATATAATTGTTATTCTAACAGATAAAAGTTTTTGTCGACTGACTAATTTTAAAATATATTTATACTTCTATGATACTTTATAATACACAATTTATGTATGATAATTAACATTTTTGATTTGTATTAATATTTAAGACTAAAATGTTATCTTTTATTTCATTATATTCGTTGAACTCCTTCAAAACACATTTAAATAAACCAAAAAATTATAATTTATGTAATTTTGTTAAATTTGTATATTATGTCATTAAATAGTGGACAGTACTGAGTACATACACTTCAAAGCATTTCTATCAATAAGAAAGAATTATCAGTACCTACTCAGATAAAAATTTACTTTATAGTTTATTACGAATTACTCTATATTAATTGAAATTGTAAAAAATAAATAAATATTAATTTCAGGTATTTTTTTCACTTTGTGTAAGGTCTTTTATAAGACAAAAATTGATAAAAAAGAATACTAAACTAATCATGGATATTTATTGTAAATTATGAATTTAAAATATATTATTTATATATATGGAATATATTCATATGATGTATGTTATTAGTTTATAAAAGCCTATTTGCTAAAATAAAAATATACTAATTCAAGTTCTTACTTAGAATACATATTACGTTCACTAAAATTACATGAAGTGTAATGAAAATTCTGATTGTTTAGAGAGACAAGCTTGGGATAGACCATACATTCGATGTTATCAACTATGTTGTCAAAATGATTTCCATACATAAAAATCCCTATAAAAAAAATAAAATTAAAGTACAGTCTAAAAGATGAATAGTAAAAATGATTCCTTTTATTTTTCTAAAATTATTTAAAGTGTTTAACCTTTTTTTGATGCATGACCGTGAAAGTCAACATACAAGTATAATCCTGAATCAGTGCCTTTATTGGTAAAAAAATCAGCAGTGCACGATTGACTTTTCTTTAATAAAACATTCAATGAGTCCGAATCATTATTTAAAATTTTTGGTTGCATTTTAATTTTTTCATCATATACAATACAATCTGTTGCAAGCATATCTTTAATTCTAGTATTTAATTCATCATCATTATCAGATGAACTACAAAAAGTTGACGTAGAAGGTATTATGTCCAATACATTTGAATTCTCTTCAATTAGTTCATCTCGTAATTCATATCCAAGATGATGATACAAGATTAATGATCTAAAAATATTTAAAACAAATTTTAATCCATTAAACCTACTTTTATGGTTTACAATTAAATAAGTTAAACAACCTGGCAGCATAAATGGTAGGATGTAACTTCAAAGATGGCTTAAGATAAAATCTGTTGAGATTAGAACCTCTAGTATCAGTTCGATAAAATCCTCTAGCAACTCCATCTGGATTTAGCATAGGAATTAGTTTAAAAACATAATTCTGACGGAGAATATTAGCTTGTTCATCTTTACTAAGTAAGAATTTTATCAAGCCATTCATAACAAAACTAGAAGGAGTTTCACCTGGATGTACTCTAGCACTCATAATTATGACCTATAAATTTTATTTTAAAACAGATCAATTTTAGCTGCTTTAATCCAAAGTTTAAATTATTTATTCATTATTAATGAAATATTCAAGTATTAGTCAAATTATAATGCAATATAACATTTTAATTGAGAATTTAAGTTAAAAATCATTTTACTTTAATATATAAAGTATTCAGCTATATAAAAGTTAATACTAATTATCAACATTCATCTCAGAATGTTAGTCAATTTAACACAATTATTATAAAAGTTGTATTAAACATATGTTTTAAATATTATGTATTTTTACATACTATGTTTTACCAACTATGTTATATTATATACATTTATAGGGTCTATTTATTTAAAATATTTAAACATATTGTTTATAAATTATAATTATTTACCCAGTGAAAGTAAGAGTAGATTTTATAAGAAGCCATTTAAGAGACTAGTATTTTTAAAAAGTGATATCTAAATCTATTGTAAATGTATCTTAATATAATCTACCTAAAATGTAGGTAGAACTCTTAGTTGGACAGGCTTAGTATACAATATATGTTATCTAATTTCTATAGATAGATTAGTAGATAGTTTCCATCAATTAAGTTTAAAATGTGATTAAAAAACCAATAAGTAGGGTAAAAAGTGAGTAGGCCTAGGCTAAATTGGTCTATCCTATAAACTGCATATCAGTGGGAGACAATTGTCGCCAACTATATGCTCAGTATACACAATTATAAACAAAATCAGAAATCAAACAATAAATGAAATTGTACATGCATGTATATGTAAAAAGGGTTCTCAAACTAAGGTAATAATTATATGTTAAATTTGATTTTCAAGACATTATTATGCAATCTTCTATTTTGTGCATAGTCCAAAACACCATGCACTAAATATATTTTCACAAAGCTAATTTGTTTAAGTAATAACTGTTTTCATTATAAATGACAAAGTTTGTATTTAAATTTTCTGACCACTTTACTTTGATTTCGACTAAATTTGTTTACATTCTTTCAATCCAATGATGTTTCAAAGGAAAAAAATATCTAAATGAGTTTATATTTTATACACAACAAAACAAGTAAAAATAATTAAATATATAAAAGGATAAAAAAGAAGACATTTTTAGTTGCACACAAAAACATTAAATCATAAATATTTTTTTGGTGGTCACTGTGAAGAGTTTCTGAACGTTTTATTGAAATAAGGGAAACAAAAATTTACTATAGTTATGTGAACATACTATGATGTACTGGTTACCAGAGGTAACAATGTTTATGTTGTTATAATAAATACCCTTATAAATTAATTTTATTATTTACAAAGGAAGAAATATATTAATTAAATTCAGTCTATTTTAAAACAGAAATATTATTTATGTATGAACTTAGTAAACAGTGGCGGGCTAGGTAGGGCCATGGCCCTACCTGAAAATGCCTAGTCATACCACTAGATATTGGTCTGATCTTAAATAATATAATAATATGGCCATTTTTAAAGAGCAGGAAAAAATTGTAATAATTTACCATAGAAACACAAAAATTTGTAATTAAGAATAATAGAGATACTACTCTAATATTATTATATAACTCGTCACATACTATTGGGAGAAGGGTATTTTCATTTTTTAATGGCCTAACCTTATAACTGTTGGTCTCCCTACCTAGTAGATAGGTCTTAAATTAAATGTACTTATTTATCAAACAATAAGTTTTTCTGTTATTTTTACTAATTTAGTTATTCAATACAATATTGTTTTACCTCATATGAAATTTAACAATATTTTGGTACATTTGAATAAAATTCATTGAAAAAATGATAAGTTAAACAAGTGGCAATAAAGCCCAGGGCTAGATTTTTACAATACTATGAAAATAATATTTATACCTTTTTGTTTTTGAATACGTATGATCTAGGTTTACTTTCATCTGGAAATAATCCAAATAAACAACATTCTCTTTCCTCTGTAATACCTCTATAAGAACTAATTGTCAGCAAATCAACTGAACGATTTTCTAAGGATTTTACAATTGTTTCTCGGTAAAAATATATATCCTTTTCATTTTTATCTAAATTTTATATAAAATAAAATTATATTAATATGAATGAAAAAAAAAAGTAATAAGAAATTGAGAACTAAATACCTTTTGTATCAGATTGTAATGGAAATTGTTTTTCGTAAAAACTTAAACTATTACAAAGATCTGTGTAAGTGTAAGGATAAGTAAAAGCATAATATGTGATGGCTTCAATATTTTCCGAAGTACGATGACTAAAACTCAACACAAATTCTTGGTTCTCATTTATCTTTAAAAAAAAATTCATATATTGGATTTATTTTCCAATTAATTAAGTTTTCATATATTTTAACACGTGTACGGATTAATTATATACCTGATAAGTTGGTATTTCTTTTATTCTTGACCATGATGATTTACAAAATTTTGCATTTGATTTTTCAGATTTTCCTAAATCGACTTTAAAAACAGGAGTCATGCCTTGACTGTACATTTTACTTTGTTTATTTAAATTCACTAAATTCAACCTCACGGCCGAGCCCGGAAAACCTCCTTTAACACAATATTATTTTTGGTCAGTTAAAAATCATGTACTCTTATGTTAATGGATTTTCATGTACTTTTACCTTTTATGGCAAAGTAGAACCATGACCTGTAGTTGCATTCAAATTCTGTGCCACCACAATCCGGCTTTGTCCATAAATGAAATTCCAAGTCTTCATCTATAATATTATATATAGTCTTAGCATACTACTCACAACAAAATATATTTTATAACCGTCGCACCAATGCCAGGAGTTTGTTTCCGCACATACTTCACTCGAGCAAGATTAGCAGATTCAAAATTGCTTAGAATCGTGTACAATTCGTAGGTGAACACACCCGGTTGTGCTTCGGGCACAATGTCAGTGGTGATATTCATTTTTTAAAAACTTCGATTTTTATTTTCCATATAGAAAAGTCGAAAAGGTTAAAACACCGAGATTGACCTATTTTATTAAAACTTACAACAGCTGCGATTGAAAAGTGTAAAAATCAAAATGGAACTGGTCGCTTTTGTCGTAAGACACGATACGTCATAAACGATGTTTCATACGTGGAATTGTTGAATTTAGCGTTGTCCACAATCCTCGTTCGCCGTAATTCAAAATTATTAGCAAATCACAAAAACGAAAAAATGAATTCCACAGCTCGACGCGATTAGATAGGTAGTTTGATATAATGATATTAAGTGAAATGTAAATAAATATTTATATTATGTTTTTTTGTTATTATTTAAACAGCTGATTTTATTACTCCAGAGAGTTTTATCTTGGTTTTGTACTGTAAAATTTAATATCCTTATCAGCGTTTGGATAATATCATAACAACATTGTTATTTTAAACTTTAAAAAGGCGCGTCCACATAATAATAATATGTAATATGCAAACACGACAGAAGGACACCAAAATTAAAGACAACTACACGCTGCACACGCAAATACATTGCATACGCTAAAAACAGAGATAGTGAACTATAGTATTTATACGTATTTACCGTACTAAGGTCGGATTTGGGAGGGCTGAGTGAGCTTCTGTCCAGGAGCCCACAATTTTATGATTATTCTAAAAACATATTTTAATAATTTATAAAATTATATTTTTCTAGTTTAAGACATTATTATTCATTTTAAATAAAATGTTCAATAATTAAAATATTATTTAAAAATGAAATGTACCTTTCTACGGTTAAATCGATCAAAAATATGATGTTTAATTTTTAAGTGGACTGTATTATTCGTATTATCCCGTGTCTGCTATTCACCATAATCATCAACAAATATTGAATACAAGTCGTGTGCGACGTGTTCAAAACTACATTTTTTTGCATATGATGTCACATGACGGCAGGTCAGCACAGCATAATCCAAAGGTGCAAAGCGATTGAATCTATATGGTCATCTACTAAAGTTCGCGACATCAATATTATTATAAATTGTTAATTTAATGATTTAATCGATAGATACAATTTTTAAACAATAAAATATCGAATACATAGTAAATGTATAATACGATTCGTTTCTCGAACTCAATACCTTATTATATTGACAACGTTTTTTTGGAGTCCCTAGAAATGTTGCGACCAAGGGCTTTCATATATCCAAATCCGGCCTTGTAACTTTCTATAGTACACACAACAAAGGTACTGAACAACTACATATAACATCTATGTCCGTGTTTCTGGAAAATAATCAATTGAATAATAACTATAATATGACAAAGTAAAATAACTAATAAGACACGAATAAAGCATTGAGTTGGGGCAAAAGTGTGCAGCCAACCGAAACCAAACAGCTCGTAGATAATACAAATTATCGTATTGTATCGTTTTTTCCATGATCTTATCGTCCAGCTTTTTCTATCAATGTTGACTGTTGTGTATATCGTATACAGGACGAGGACAGGTGTATACTGTATATATTATTATTATAATTTGCAAAAACAAAAACATTTTTTTTTTCCATATAGATACATCACAGTAAACAAGAACGTTGGGGCGTTCAGACTCTTTAGAGTTGTGCAATCCGTCATAACCAATACTTGGTCGAAGGAATCAATTTTTATTTCGACTCGGTTTTTTACGTTTTTTTTCTCGTTTCGCCTTCATTGTACAACAATGACTAATAAAAGTATTTATTGTTTCGCCGTGTTAATAATTTTTATTTTCACAATTAGATCTGGTAAATGTTTCAAGTTTGAAAAATATCTCAAAACACGTTGATTTAAAGGTGTGTTTTAACGATTTTTCCATTTGTTTTGTTCAGCTACAAGTGTGTCTTGTTACCAGTGCAACAGTACCGATATCTTCAATCAATTTCAATGCACAGAGTCCAATGGTATTTTCGGTTTAGAGCCTAAACCTTGTACGAACGTTTACAATGCCGCCTATTGTGTTAAATTGGTCGGCCGGTACGAAGGTACGATATCGATGGGTTTGGAAACGTTTTTTTTTTATTTTGTTTTACGATATTAAGCATTCTATGATTTAATTATTGTTTTGTTTTTTTTTTGTATGCAGGAGGGCTTGGAGTAAAACGTTATTGTTCGTCTCACGATCTGGGAAATTATTGCAATTATGTTCAACAGCCAGGTGATAAAAAGGAATATAGAACTTGCGTTTATACGTGTGATACTGATGCTTGTAATAGTTCAAATCAAGTAATGTTATTAAGATATCTATTAGGAATATGTTTTTTTCCATTATTTAAGTGGCTCTTGATATAAATAATACTGACGTTACCAATGATCCAAACCGAACCCAAATAATTTACTTTTATTAAGTTTACTTTTCATATATTACTATAATACAATTGATTTATTATTTCAAGTAGTATATATATATATATATATATAATGTTTTATAAATTAAACTCATAATAGTTATTACATATTTTTCAAGATTCAGAATTTTTAATCTTTATTCACAAGTTTGTGTAAAAGTTAGCATGTAATTGCAGAATGGTATATTTCTGAATTTAGTGTTTACTCTTATACTTTTTGATCTGAATAATAAATATATTTATTTATTTGATAAATTTTTATTAAAATAATTTCAGTATTATATTTTTAATATTTGATAGTTGATATTTTTATACATATCTGAGTACATATACAATGATATAGCTATTTGTGTAGCTCACTTGAATCTCACATTGATCTGACTATATATGAGTATAATTCTTTTTTTCGTTAGATAAATTGTTATATTTACTACCTATTACAAAGACATAAATACACAAATTTGTTTAAAAACCATTTATTTTATATAATTTTTTTTTGTTCTTGAAAACCACAATTATTTATGAATTATAATAACTTACTAACTATAACGAGTGCCATGAAAGAATGTATACTGCTCACGCGTCAAAATGATTATGATCTGCCGTCTCGGGGCCAAATTTTCTTCACCATGGTATATATATACATTTACAAACAAAAAATGAAGTGAACTGACAGCGTCCTACAATTATTGATGAAAGGCGGGCGAGCATGGTTTTTTGTAGGAATGTGTAAGAATGAATAATGAATGTTAGACGAATTTCAGTTGACGTATGCATTGTGTCGTGGCATTCGGTATAGTATTAACTTAATTTATTTGCTATGAAACATTTTATTAATTATAATAATGTACAATAAATAAAATGAATCATTTTATAATAAATTTATTTTATAACATGTGTTCAAATTAAAATAAGTCTAGAAATAGAAATGTGTTAAATTGTGTCAGTTAATTAGAAGTAATAATTTTTATGTGATTATTGTAATACATTAAATCCGTCCAACTTTTTGACTGAACCAAATTATATTTATATTACATATTTAATTTACAAAATATCTAATATTTATAAATATTATTTTTTAAATTTTGTATGTGTTTATTAAATTAAATTAAATTATATAATATGTTGATCGACTAAAAAATTATTTTATATTATTTGATCGTGTCTTTTGGTACTTTGAAAAGACCAAAAAATGTTTTTGTAGGGTCTAAAATTATAAATCTTTCACTGTCTAAACCTTTTATAGATAAGGTGTCCTTAGAATTAAAATATCTTAAACTCCCCGTGTAACATGATCCAGATTGATTGTTTTGGTGTCTGGTTGTTATGCAACCTACTATATTTTCTTCATTTTTCATTATGTAGTAACCATTGAAGTCGTGTTGATCAGAATAGAATATCTATTACAAAAGATAAATGTGTTAGTTAAATTGCCATCTAAATTATTCTTAATGAATAAATAAATACTTTTATAGTGTGCTAAGCTACTCAAGATATTCTTTTCAGTATTAAATTTTATTTAATTCCTGGTGTTTTTGATTACACGATATGTAATATAAATACTTTTATTGTTAAGTAGTAAATTTCAGAGTATTGTATGTATTTAAATATACTAGTTACTATAGAAATATCTTTAACGACTAATCTTTCTGCTCTGTATGATTTACCAACTAGTATTCAGTAATATTTTTAATTAATCAAATAAAATAAATATTTCATTTTAACTTTTAACAGAGATAATGTTTTTTTTTAAAGATATTGTTATTTATTTTGACATTGAAAAATTATCAGATAAAATTATAAAACCTATAGAAATAATTAATAATAATAATTAATTTAGTAAATTAATATATCTTTTTGTTTTTTTTAATTATTCACTAATAACTAGCAAGTATAATTAAATAAATTGTCATTAAAAAATTTGAATATCTTGGTAAATCTTGAAAAGTCTGAGTCAACTGAATTGAAAATCAGAGAATGAAGAAAATAATACACTATTTAAAAAAATTAAATAATCCTAAGAGCTTGAAAAAATTATCTAAATTAACACTAAAAAAAACCATTTATTATGAAACATGTCTGTGGCAATCTATAAATGTTTAATAATTTAATAGTATATAATAGCATAATCTTACCTGAGCATAAACAAAATACATTCCCGATTTTAATATTTCAACTTTTCCATTTTTCAATACAAAATTAGGATTGTTGTTGTTAGTGTCCCATATATACTGAGTCCAATCATTGAATTCGCCGTTTGGGTGTTTCAAAAGTCCATTTCCTATAAAGTTAAAATTTAATTATTTACTTTCATTACATCAAATTTATCATTAGGGTTCTAACTTTAAGTATTTTAAAAACACAGTCATTAGAATATATTTGTGTACAAAATAACTTTTAACATGTATATAAAAAAAATAAAAAATTATGCACTATAAACTTACCAACTATATTTAATTTTTTTTTAATATAAATATAAAAATTAATTTATGGACAGTTTTTTTTTTTATTACAGCAAACATTAAATTAATATAAAATATATTATACTGTTGAGTATTATATATTTGAGAAAAATGTGTCTTAAAATTATTTCAATTAATTAATTTTTTTAGTTTGGTATCTCTGATGCATTATTTCAATTGCATATTTATACA
Source organism: Drepanosiphum platanoidis (assembly GCA_948098885.1). NCBI lineage: Eukaryota > Metazoa > Arthropoda > Insecta > Hemiptera > Aphididae > Drepanosiphum > Drepanosiphum platanoidis. Next base: position 4,190,508 of record OX402535.1, read on the forward strand.
GTTGTCATTTTAAATTGCTCTACATATTATTGTTAGACAATACTGCTAGATTTTATAATAAATAACAAAAATATATAGAAATGATTTAAGATTCTTAATTATAACACCACAAGTAAACTTTAATTACCTATATATTTTAAAAGTATTTTAAGTCAGTAATATTGTATTAATAGTTATTATTACCGCGATAGTGACTGTGTATCTTTATATTGTATTTGGAAGGATCACTTTGAAAATGAGCCGCTACTACGTCTGATGGTTCCATAAAATCTTCATAATTTTCTACGCTTTCTGCTTCAGGTGTTTTTATTTTTAAAGCCATTTTTTTTGGTTTTCTTTGATTGAATGTTCGTAAAGTATTTTCATCAATACTTTGTTGAATAAATTCTACATTTGATTTTCCATCGATTGAACTAAAATTTATAATACATATTTATAAATATACAATTTACCTATTTTGGTAATATTTTATAAAAACTAAAAATATCAAGGCACGTTCACACTTAATAAATGTTAGGAAAAAAAACAAGCATGCTCATCTTTAGTTGTTACTTTTGATTTTGACATATCTGAATCAAGTTGTGTGAGTTGAAACTGAGTTTATTAATTTTGATAATTGATATTATAAGAATAAAAAGTGTTATAACAAAAAAAATGTATAGGTAGTGGTGAATATTTAAATTTTGGTTGGGGATATAAGTGTAAAAAGTTGCACATCACTGATCTGCAAAATCTATAATGGTAAAATAAAATAAAACTAAAACTATAATTTTTAAATATTTTAATGAAACAATTTGTTTTAGCAAAAAATGTTATTTTATGACTATTAATTTAAATTTTTTCGATGAATAAAATTAAACTGTTTACACTGACCAAAACGTTTGAACAGACATATTCGTTTAATTTTTTTGTTAATTAATAAATCAAGAATTAATAAGTTCTAGTTTTAATTTAATTTTTTTAACAACTTTTTACACTTATTTCCCCAACCAAAATTTAAACATTTACCATTACACTATACACTTTTTTTGTTTTATCAGTTTTCCTTTTCTGTATAAAATAATAATCAGGAATCAGATTCAAAAATTATTAATCAAACATTTTATTTAATTTATTGATTTCAGTTGTTCAATAAGATATATATATATACAACCGTTCAATACAAAAATACATTTTAGTTTTTTAGTATGTAATAATTTAACATGATGTTTCAAATTTTTTTATTAGGTATAAAGATAATTCAATATATGTTATTTGAAAACAAAATTATACATACAAAAACTGAAATGTACATGTTTTTTTTTAATTTAGTTTGGTTGTTGAGTATTATGTTAGTTGGGAAATTGAAATTTATCATTAAATATGACTTGAATTACCAAGAAAATTCAAGTATTTAACTTGGTTTGAAATTGTTTTTGATTATGCTATTATTCCAAATTATTTTACAGATGATATTTGTATACAATTTAATTTAAATTGATTTAAAACTGACTCTACAACATCAAACTCAAACAACTAAGAAATAATGTTAGCATGAAAATAAAAAATACCTGTTTAGTTTGTTCTTTACAATATTTGTTGCATCAATTTCAGCCTTGCGTCGTAGGCGGGTTTTGGTGTTAAGGAATTCGTTTTCCTGAGTCTCCATGATCGGCCAATCATTTGATAACTCTTTGCCCATAAATTTATCATTTACGGTTTCGTAGTCGTCTAGGTCTTCATAATCATTGGCATGGTTTTCATTTTTGATTTCTTCTATGATGTTGTTGACATGTTTTACCGCCAATTCTTTTCTGACAATATTGGCAAAAGTATTCAAGTCTAGCATTACATCTCGAACCTTGCTTTCTAATTGTTCAACTCGATTATTGTTATCTATGTCCCATTTGTAGGACAGCGATATCGTCAGTAAGCAACTGCACAGGCATAACAGAACCGAAAATGTCAGTACTATTGCTTGTACCGACATGAAAGGTTGTTTATTTGATGGTGATGTGATGTAATTATATTTAAGTCCGTGGTTTCCGAGCAATGGAGGAGCACTTAAAGTCGGAACAGCATATTTTTGAGATCTAGCAGAGCACATCTTGCACGGCGGTTGGTGTTTACTGTTATGGATTACTGTTTCGTTTATAATACCATTGAATGTCTCTCGAACCTGCCTTTTATAATGTAAATTTTTATTTTTATCAAATCTCATGGTGAACTTTGATCTTTTATCACCACCAGCAATATGAATCGATTCTTTTGTGTGTATAGTGTATACTGTATTACTCTTCTAAAGTGACCTATAATTGATTTGGTGGCATTATTTATTAATCACAAACATTATCTATATATTTAAACACTATACGTATAGTCAATAGTAGTGTCGGTCGACTAGATAATAAGCTGACTTACGAGTGAACAGTAATGATATGTTTAGTTTTCTATGATGTACGCTAATTGTTACCAATATTTTATTAACACATTTAATTGTTGCAATTTGTACAACTTGAATTATATGAAATCGAATGAAATGACGTATTAAACATTCTTATATAAATGCAATCTAAACAAATGTACTGAAAAATAGAAAATAAATAAACAAAATAATTATATTAATATTTAATGGTTAATACTCATAAATATATATCTTTACACCCGATGATGATTTTTAATTGAAACCGGTCGTGACTTTTTTGCACTGTTACTTATAATACTTTAGGCCTTTATTTTATTTTATTATTGTTTAAATGTACTGACTTGTGAATTATGATAATATACCTAATATATCCATATAGGTTTATTTATATCAGAAATAAGAAAATACTTGTACTTCGAAAGGCACCGCAAGAAATCACACTGGGTGGAGAATTCTATGACGATTCTATAGATTGTATCATACAAATGATCTGTAACATTTTTATTCTAATTTAATATAATCAAGTATAAGTATGTATTTTAAGTGCTTGGATTTTTATACATTTTGGTTGTAGGCATTGTAGTGTATACAGTACACAATACATGTTAACATATGTAAAACAAAATTACAAGAAAAAAACTAATTTCTAAACTTCCTATTCAATTTTTTTCTTTCAGTTTTTGCCGTCAATAACGATCCCCATTCGTGGAAAATTTCAAATAGTAATCCAATTGTTACTCCATAGCCTTGCGGATAACCTTTTTCAGGTGGTTTTTCGCCATCACTACCCAATTCGATTGCACTGTACTGCGAGTTAAAAATTAAATCCAATGAAAAATAATAATGTACAGTCTATTTATGTGAAGAATTATTAGCGTATAATTTAGTTTACCTTTTGGAACAAAGTTTTTGTCCGATTATATCCTACGAAATTTGTATTTACCCACGAACTAGCGAAATTGAACGCTACTTTTTTAGCTCTTTCGCTTCTAGTCGATTGTAATCCAAAAATGACCATTGATTGTAATTGTGGCCAACAGTTATAATAGTCCCAGTCCAAACCAGAGTCGTATAAAGACGTTGGTATACCTATACAACATTTTCAAGGGTATCATAATTATTCAATGATCATTAAATGTTATATTCGATCGAAAGATTCACATTTGTCATCATAGGTGTTTGTGGCAAGGAAATCATTAATCCAATAATCACATAGATACAAGACATTTATAGGTCCATCGGTCATAAATACTAACTCTACCATTAAAGTAGGTACTAAATTAGAAACGAAATAAAAATCAGAAATAAATTGTAGATAATTGGCAAATAATATAATAGGTAATATGGTAAAAAATTTGATAAAAATGAAATGACAAATGTTAAATCGAATAAAAAATATTTTTATTACTTTGTGTAAATAATATACCTAGTTGTACAATATGTCAATTTTGTAATATATGTCACATATCTGTGTACTTCGCGGAGTGTACTATTACTTTGTACGATTAATTTATAGTGTACATTCTACAATGCACTTATTTACTTTCTACAACAGATCTGTACACTTAGCGAATTGTTGCAAATTGATATTGTACACTTCGTAAATTGTATAATTCCGAACTTTGCACGTAACATATACATAAGTCAATTAACTTACATAAAAAACGTGGCGTCAAATCACTATTGATAATATTGTTTCTTATTAAATAATCTACTGCAGCATCACCGTAAAATTCACTTAATTTATTGTCGTAACTTCCAGTCCACAATGGTGCTAAATTAGAAGCAAAAAAATAATTTCGACTTTTTCCAGTTGATGTATCGAAGTCCAACCACATATTTTCATCTTCATTCCATAATAACTGTTTTTATAAAAGGTAATATTATATAGTAAAATGTGTGCACTATTTATGCGTATATATATTATATATGTGTATGAAGATGCTTACTGCATTTATTCCGATTTGAAAACGATGAGCAATCTGCTTATAAAATTCTGAGTTAACGTTGTCGTTGTTTAGGAGATACATCTTTGAGAGCAAATTGGCGTTTGATTGCATCATAGAATTCAGTTCGACATAAGCAAAATTCAACGGATTTGTTTTGAGTAATGTTTCTAAACGTACAAATTACAATATTCTAATGAATATATTACTATTATAAATTCAATATTGTTTACTTAATTGAAATTAACGTGGTTAAAGAGGATTGGAATCTTATTTTTGGGGAAATGATAATTTTAAAGAAACGTCATCATAAAAATTATAAATTAGTATATTTCTATATTTAAAGAATCGGTTGTTTCGATTTCCAATAGATCGTAATAATTTTATGTTTTTAATAGTTAAATGAATTAACATCATTATTAGGAAACATCAAATAATAATGTTTTGATTTGCAAGGATGTATATATTTTTTAAGTTTGTATACATGCTTTCGTTTTTTAATTTAACTAGTATTGTTATGTTAAATATAGTAGTTTTTACTTTCATAATCGTCGTAATGAATACGGTTATGAAAATGCCTGCTTGAAAATCCCCAGCCGGATTCGGAAGCTGCTTTTACTCTACACAAATATTCGTCTTGATCTCGCGTGTTATTTAAATGTCTCGCAAGTTTTACATCATAACTTGAAATAAACAATAATTATTGATTTAATTAGGTTAAATAATTTACTTTAAATTTTTAGTGTAATCCATACCTATAAAATTCAGGACGAGGATCAAAAGTATCACTCAAATAATGGGTCATGCTGTAAATATTACCAATACTTTTCACGTTAACTGATCTGTGCATTAACCAGAACATCATTTCTCGATCTAACAGCTAAATAGTAACAAAAATTATGGTATCTAATAACTACTCTTCATCGTATTATATATTTTTAATGAATTGATAATATAGCTAAACGTATAATATTTATTTTGATTTGTACACGTTTGTTTTACACCACCTTACATAGAACTTAATCTCTTGTTCAATTTTGAATTTAAATCTAAAATGTTGGCATTCAATTTTTATCATTATTAGTTAGTATAAATTACTATATTACTATTTATGTATTCACTGTGTTCTTAACTTAATATATTTTCTAAAAATAAAAATAAATTATCATTGGAGTTCACTATTGTACCTTAATATTATCGACTAAGAACGCATGGTCATTGGTATACATATAATAAGTAGCCATCATTTGAGTAAGAAGTGGTGGATTTGATCTTCCTTCGTAGTAAACTCTATTTCCGGTTAATACATATCCATATTTCTTAACTAGGTGTAAAAAATTTTCTATAATTCCTTTAACTGTTTGATCCATTCCACAAATTAATGCTCCTACAGATAACAATATAAGAGTTTTAATAGTAAAGAATAAAAATACTATAAATTCATGAATTACAAATATGTTTATGTAATTAATTCATACTATAGTAACTTATACTATAGTTACTAAATAGTAACTTCATATCATGTTGAAATAAATAATATGTTATATTGTAACAAAATTAATAAGTTAATACTGGTCGGCCATCAAAAATGTATTTAAATATAGTTACAATATTCAAGTATTTCAAAATTCAAGTACTTTTAAAAAATCATTAATATTTTCAAAGCTGTTTAATAATTTGAAAATTCTACATGTTATTGCTAAATAAACAGTCTCGAGAGTATCATTGTTTTTAAATTCTTTTAAGTAACATTTTTGTTAATTTCTCTACATTTCTTGAAATATTTAAAAAATTAAATAGGTGGGAATCATAAATATTTGAAAAAATTACAATTTTTAGGGGATTGATTGAAATTGTTTTCAGAATTATATTTTATAATTATTAGAATAACAATTAACAATAAAGATGTATAGATTTATAAAATTAATAATTTAACGTTAACACACGTATACTGTTAAAATCCAACAAAATATGCCTGTATAGTAATTTCTAATTTAATATTATTAAACCTTTTAAAATACTGAATTCTTAATAAGTTTACCTCTTATTATCCAATATGCATCCCAATAATTAAAGTCGTTTTGGAATTCCATGTTGACAAAAAATCCATTTGGAACATATATTATAGAATGTCGATCTTGGAAATCGAATACAGATTTGGAAACTTTTTTCGCCAAACTCTTCCAAATCTGATTTACTCCTGATAAGAATTCCCTTTATAAATAATTAAACTTTCGTTGCATTATTATGAACTATAAAATTTATAGTTAATATTACATTATTTAATAATGTAATTAAATTTTAGATTATAATTAATTATTAAATTTTAGTGTATTCATTCAACATTTTAGACTTTAATTATACCAATACTATGAAGATCAAAAGTTATGTCATTATTTTGAAATGTAATTATTTTTTTTTTTAATTGAGTCTAATTTTTAAGTTTAGTCACACAAAGTTAATAATTTATTACTACTACTACAAAAAAAAACATTCTAAAAATAATAATAAAAAAATATTTATACTAATTTAAAAGTAAAATACTAACTTGTAAGTACTATCTTGCAAATAATCAAAAATCGGTAGGTAATCTCTAAAATCGGGTGGCATCCATTGATCAAGTCTATCATTTCGAAAATTTAAGTATATAAATTTTCTTAGTACTTGAGGTGGAATGGTAGTATTGGTAGCATTGTAATCTGATTTCAATTTACGAAAATCAATTAATATATCCGTTTCGTTTCGTTTCATTTGCAGATTCACAAATACTTTAGACGATGAATGTATTTTTGATAATTGAACTAGATCTAATAGATCGCCTTGACAATATACAAAACTAGATAATATGTTAATAAAGTCAGTGATTCAATTATTATTATAACAGTTTGGTAGGTATTACATGTTTTGTTTTTAATTAATAAACGTAATAGATATAATAATACAATTTAAAATATTCAATGTTTCTTTGATTCTTTCATATTTAAAACACAAGCAAAGTGAACACCTAATATTTTATCATATTATTAATAGTATAATACCTTATTTCTATTTAAAAAAAGTTTTTAGTCCATATTGTTTATAAACCCCGAAGCATTTTTCAGAATTATTATTTTTAAAAAGGCGTACCTACTTTTATTTAAAAAAAACCAAGAAATTTTTTCCACTTCATTATTATAATTTAAAAAAACCATTTTAATAAAAAACTAGAGAAGATTTTAACAAATAATAAAAAGTATTTTAATTAAATTTATTTTATAAAATTAAAAATTTTAGGTACAGACAAATAAACAACATTTTAAATAGTTTTATTGTCATTGTATGCATTTTTGAATTTTAACTTGGGCGTTAGTTTTAAATTTACATTTATAGAGATTATACTTAAATCATTTGATTTATAAATTAATTCGAATTACTTGACAAATTGAATAAATACAAAAATATCTTTAGTTAAAATATTACCTTGAGCAAATTTCGTAAATTGGTGTCTGATAAGGGCCATGTAAAAGCTTTTGAACCAGAGATGACTGAATATTTAACAATAGGATAATTGATGTACAATATAAGTGTTGATACATATTATTTGAGTTTTCAAAGTTACTCTAAGTGTACATATTTTTATCAAAACAATGTAGTTGTAATAAAGTTAGAATTTAAGTTAATTACTCGCCACAAAAAAGTGGTTTACTACACTTATACAGAGTAATTATTTATAAATCATATATTACTTATAGTTATTTTCGAAAATTTCAACTGGGTTTAAAACTGCTGCTCAAGTCATATAAATATTAACTGAATATATTTTGAAATGCTATTAACATTTATTTACATATGGTTATCGAAATACAATGAGTTTAATACTTAGATAAATTGTGTAGTATTAGTTTCACGTGTATCAATATCTTTAATAAAGTACTGTTTCTACCATGCAATCTACTTGTAAAAAATAGAATAATAAAGAGTCACACTATATACAAATATAAAATGCTGTACACATATACCTTTTAGTATTTACACAAATGTTTTTGGATCAATATAGTTAATTAGAATTGCCAACTAAACATTAAATTTAAAAAAATCGGGTAAGATATTGAGATCGAGTGTTTCAGTGTTTTTATTTCATTGTTATTCGTTTCCCGGACAAGATAATAATAATATAATAATGATGATCGGATGTACTTTGAACCGTTTTTAGTCGACTAAAACAGATATTATATTATTATTCGTAGTATTTGTTTAAACTAGACATCAATGATGTGACTCATTGAATTTGAAAAACTACCAAATACCATAATAATAGTATACACATCAAATATTTTATCTCAAAATAATTAATGTTACTCGAATATTTCATGGAATTAAATATGACTAAGTCAGCGTGTTGCAGTATGTATTTAAACTTTAAATATTTTAATATTTGCTTACTATATACAAGTATAGTTTATGAGTACTTTTATTACAAGACGTGATGTCGAATAAGAAATATATTAGACTATTTTAATGGGGACTACCCATAATGTGTCGTTTAACCAAATAAAAATATAATTTTATAAATAACTATCACATACCTAAATAGTGTTTTATTGTAGTTCACAATTTTGTGTTGAGACATCGGATATTTGAGATAATGAGTATAATTTGCTATTAAAACTAAAATAAATGTCATCAAACAAGATAGTACTTATTTTATCAAAAATATATAAACGAAGCTGTTTTTGTTTGAACTTATATGACGTGATCACTTAAAATAGTATGTAATCAAAAATTGTTTGTTGTAAAAAAAAAAACACAGATTGATGAAATCAAATTTCTCGAATTTTTAACTAATATTTGTTATTACTTATTAGTTATTACTTATTAGTTATTAGTTATTGCTTACCTTCGACGGACAAAGAAGATTAAAGTTCCGTTTTTTTTTCTGTTATTATTGTACTTTGTAAATTTGTAATACATATTTTAATATTGTAGAAACTTTTTCTTGTTTGTAAGTTTCACGCTTGCGAAAGCAATTTATTTTGTTCATATAGTAATCTTTAGTTTTGAGCAATGATCTTTTTTCGCTAAAGTTGGTTGATTAACCGAGAAAAAAAACATAGTATATAATATAATATAATATAACATAGTATCAACTCATTGATAAATAGCATTGTTTGTTTTAAGTTTGACCGGTGAATCAGTATTTACTACTTAAATAATTTTATCAAAATGAACAATATTAATAATTTTATTTTTAGGTATTGTATTAGGTCATATTTGTACTAAGTTTACGAAGTATACTTATTGATTATAATTTAGCATGAGTATCAATGTTTCTTTATGAGTCATAATAAGTCATTAATTATTATTTGTGTTGGCGTCACTTCCGTCGTTGAACGATAAGTCCTATCCAGTTTCTGTGGTGGATTTTATTTCATTGTTAAGTTCTTTTCCATCATAATAGTTCATGTCGGTATTTACTGAATACAAAGCGTTGCTAACAATGCTAACATTTATAAATTTATAATCAGTGGCGTAGGCACATATAATTGTATATTTTTGGTATGGGTCAATTAAATAAAAAAAAAGTTTAGAGGGAGATAGTTATAATCTTAGAGAGTAATGTTAATACTATACATGTATTTTATTAGTTATTGAAATTGAAATTTAATAATCTTTACTGACCTTACTCCTTTAATAAACTTAAATCCTGTATTTGTGGCCCATAAGCGTTCTCTTCATTTCGTATACTTCTGACGGCGAACTACGAGTCGGTTTTCTATTGGAAATTCAATTAATTTAGAAAATAGAAATCATTAACATAAAATCATTCGTTATGAAGCAATTTATTTCTTTGTTTTTGAAACATTAACGATGCACAAATATATTTTAATATGTAGGTACTTGTATAACTTGTGCAAGCTATATTGTGCATAATGTTTGCACAGGTCAGCTAAGTAGTATACGTATTATTATCACTTACCGTAGGCTAATGAGAAAAAAAATAATGTTCAAATGAGAAAAAAAAAAGCACTATACTGAAATGAAATGTTGACGATTTTGTCGGGAAAACTTTAATACTAATCAAATTAACATGAAAAAAAAAAACGCCAAGCTGACGTATACATACTTACACTTTTGTTACAAGTCACTATGGCGTCGGCGCGTCGCAATTTATTTGTTCTCGGCTAAAGCTCCGTAGGGAAAAAATACACACACACACACACACACACACACACACACACACACACACACACACACACACACACACACACACAAACAGCATTGAAAAAACCCGAACACGATTGACGTGAACAAAAATGTCCGCCGAGATACAGGACTGCGGTAAAGGTTATACCTACCTCCGATTTTGGCCAATTCGGTCCGGTGCAGAGCCACAACTCGGGTTATGTTTACGTACCTCGGTATAGGGACTGACCTTGTTGATACCGACGGCGAAATACGTAGGTTACCATGGTATAGGATGACAACCGGAACGATCGGAACCATGGTCATCTACAGTTCTATGGTCGTTCCAAGAACCGTTGGTGTCATACTATTTTCTATTGGCCAACAGCCGTAGTCTGGTCGTTGTCGTAAACGTACTGAAATGTCGTGTTTTCCGTGTTTCTCATCAAGTCGGCCATGTTTGAAAACATTGCTACAGTGTCAAAAATTTTTAATCGATCGATCCCGTACCTACCGGTGAGAATTTAAGCGCGCAATAGACTTGACGCGAGATGAAATCGTACCTACCTATATGTAGGAACAGTGTACATGAAAACGGCGGCGGCGGCGGCGGAGATCAAACAATAAATAATTGTTCGAGAAAGAAAAAATGGCGGAAATCTCGTAAGTATATCTGTTGTAGGATTCTAAAATTGAAATATTTCATTTGAAATATTTCCACGAAATTATGAAAAAATATACTTACCGTGAAATAGATTAATTTTATCATTGATTATGCATAGGAAACATTGATTATAATTTATAAATAATTTATCATTATTAATTGCAATGGTTTAGGACTAATGGTGATATTAACCAGTTATTAAAAAATGTTTACAATATATATTAAGTGAATCAGTGAATATGGGTTAAAAATGGCAATAATAATAAGTTGATTTTGTCCATTATTTTTTGAAAATATATTGTGTGTTTATTACCTACTTATTGTTATACATACATTTGTAGAAAGATAATATTTATTATTAATTATTTTATCTATTTATTGTACTTTAATTATTCACCAAGTACCTACATAATATGTAATAACACTAATAACTAGACAATCTAATATTACTGTATAAATGTCTTTAAAATTTTAGAGCTATATAATTATTAATTATATATATTAGACAATGTATAAATATATTTAATATTACCTTATGTATCAGCCTTGGTACAAAATTAGAATCTAATCGACATTTGAATTTATTCACCCAAGTCTAAACTGTATTTTCTAGCTAATTTACTCTAGCCCTAAAATGGTATAATATGACCTTTTGTCTCTAACATTTTGTGTCGTTTCGTCCAAACGGTTCGCCTATCCAACAGCAGAACAGACTGAGATTTAGATAAGACTAGATCTGAATAATATGTTCATGAATAGTAGTAAGCAATCTCTCACGGTGATAGTCATTTTGGAATTTATGGCATTGTATACTACTGTTGGATAAATTTTAAATAAAAGTTTGAGTTAAATAGACATAATATAGGTAACATTAGTTTTTTACTGGCTATAATATTATAGTATATATATAAGTAGGTAATAGGTATACATGATTTGGAAAAAGAATTAAATTTTTATATACGTTTTTTGTGTTTGTATGCGTCCTCGTTAAAATTTATTACCTACCAATCAAGATTATTATTACTGTCCGTAAAGACTGCGTCTTTTATATCCATAAAATAAAAAAAAAATTGGCTGTATTATGGACTTTTCGGACTATCACACTGCAGAATTAATGTTTACCCAGATGTACAGTAGATAAATATTTTTTGAGTGGTATACTTGAGTCATATTTCTTTGAATCATGGATTCTTTATGAACACGCGATAAGAAACATTCATAATTAAATAGGTACCCAACTGTTAATGTTAAATGTTAAAAACTAAAAAAATATACAGTTAAAATGTTCAATATTTACATTTCTATTTTTAAAATTAATGATTTTATAATTTACAAAGGCCAAATTGATTAATTAATAGCTTGAAATAGATATTCTATTAGGTACTTGGATTACATTAAATTACTTTTGATAAGAAATTATAATAGCTGCAATAAGAAAATAGTAACTAAAAGAGTTTTCCTCTAGTATAAAATGATAACATTAATCAATGTATATACAATATACATATGTTTATTCACATCACAAGAATGTACCAACTACCTACCTCTATGAATTATGATATATCACTTTTTATGGGCGTGAGTCACTGGTAAACACAGTTTTCGTGATTAAAAGTTGTGATCTTCTATAATTCTTAAGTAATTTTTTCCTTAATTACTATATTATACAATTTAAATATGGAAGAATATTATTTATCATTATTAATAATGATTGTGACTTAAGTTACAATATTGTTTCATTTCACTTATTAATTATCATAGAAAGAATAAAATATATGGTTATCAAATTACATGATTCCATAATAATAATTTACCTATCTATATTGTATACAAAATTATTATTTTTTTAATTAAAATCAGAAAAAATATAATAATAAAATATTGCTCCAAAATACTATATAATATTATGAGTATCAATGTGATATAATACTAATTTTATTATGTAAAATAACATTTTAAATTGTATGTGAAAATAAAAAATCATTCATAATTTTCAGTAGACCTGGTAGTTGGTACCTTCTAAAAATCTAAAGTAACAACAAATAATCTGTCAATAGCGGATCATAGACAGGTACTTATAAGAAAGAAAACATGGACATAGAAAGTATATACATAGTTTGTTAGTTTTATCAAAAATTTGATTAGTTTACGAATAATAAAATAACAATTTGTTGTTAATTTAATTTAATTTTATAAATTTAATCAAATAAATTACATTACCACCTAATTAATACCCCCAGTCTTGTTAGAGAGGTTAAGTTAGAAATGATGGTCAAATTTCATATTTATTAAAAAATAATGGACATTATATTTTAAAGTTTTCAAATATTTGTACTACATTTGTACAGATATTTATACTACAACATCTATAATAGTATAAGAGTTAAATAGGTATTGAAATTTAAATATAAAAACCTGAGATTGAAATAGGCTAGGCTCGAGTTTTCTTTTAGGCCTTGATATTAGAGATTTAGATTCTTCAAAATTACATAATGATTAATTAATAAAAGATGTTAAGAGAAAAATAGAAAAAAACAATTATCTGTTTCAATTGTATTTTAGGTATTAGATAGGTATTTATTATTGATTTTCAAAAAGCTATACTTTTATATCTTATTTTCATTAGTACATAAACTGTAGTGCTTGTATTTTTATAAATGACACGAAATTAAACAAAATTGTGCAATACTTGTTCGATATTTATTTTAATTATATGGCATTTATTTATTTAGTAATAATTTATACAATTTATCTTCATAATATTATCTTATATTTTTCTTTAAATAATTAGTGTTTATTGTCACATGGTCATAATTATATTTTCTATAAAATGTTTATGGTTAATTATTACATTCATAATTCGTAACATTTTTGTATTTACCTACTAATACATATACCTATACTATAGCAATAAAAAATCGGTTAAATTATCGTGTTTTCAACTTGATTGAAATATGTGTCCCCACTTCCAAAATAATTCGAACACATATCCGTTTGTCCATCCAAATCCAGTTTGTGGGTGGTATTCACCGCCTCCACCGGTCGAGCCCAACTCAACGGCACTGTACTGTAAATATACACAAAAGGTATTTAAATTTTAAACCACAAAGAGCAAAATCAGTATCAAATATGGATTGTTAATCTATTGTACTGACTTATCGAAACGTTTAAATGAATTTCGGAAAGGTAAAAGTAGAGGGGCAATAAGACTTAAAGGCTGGGGTCATATTTTGTTTTTCGCTGTACCACCCATTACTGCCATACTATTCGTTTAGCAAACACATTGTATTGTTAATAATGTACTATTTTAGCGTCAAACTGGAGTGGTGATAAGTCATAGAATGTGTTCTGTTTAATATCGGTACCGAAAAATGCGTCTGGTAGAATTGTTGACATGTTGTATGGTATTACTCATTTAAATATATGTACTTTATGACGCATTTTTACCGGTTTAAGTATGACTCTGACCTAAAAAAGTTAGCATCTCTCGCAATGATTCTACTCAATCTACCCAGTGGTAGTAACCCAGGGGTTACGCTTCCAACATCACTCTTACAAGTATTATCTTTAAAATTAAAATTGCTTATAACAATTTCTTATACCTATGAAATTAATTGTTATTATTTTTATCATTATTAAATAATTTACATTTGATTAAAAATATCTAAGTTGATAATACATATTACAATGTACAAGTAAATGTACCATGTATGTAGAACGTGTTTCAAAAATAATTTGGAAAAAGTATGTACCTTACTCAAATTTTATAATAATTAGTAATGTGCAAAAAAAAAAATAAAATAATAGAGGAACTCTGTTATTCTTTTTGCCTCTCTAACTTGCGTTCTAGATATTAAGTAAACACTACAAAATTGATGACATAATATAATAAAAATTACTTTTTCAAACATTGTTCCACTGTTAAGGAATCCAACGTAATTGGTGTGAATCCACGATTTGGCTAAGCTTAGAGCTACCTTCAAAGCAGGTTTGTAGCCAGTATGTTCTAAACCTTGTATTATCATGGATTGAAGTGGAGTCCAACAATTGGGATAGTCCCATTGTTGAGTAGAATTAGTTTTCGATGTGGGTACACCTACATTAAAAATATGTAATTATAATTATGTGGATATTTACCGTATTCTTAAAGCAAATGACTTTTAGTGGAAAAATATGAAATACGTTTTTATATCAAAATGTTTGTTATTCTTGAGTTTAATTTGATTTTGTATTGCGCCCAATTCTTTTAGAAGTTATTATAATTATTAACAATTTTATTTTTATTAATAAAAATGTAGATAATTATTAATTTTGATAGAAATTTTGGTACAACTAATTTTTTGATCTAAATAATAGGTACATTAAGTGTTGAGATCACAACGTGAATTTATCGTTAATATTTATACTCACAAATATACGTTGGAGATCCATTCACATCGATAATACCGTTTATAGTCAAATGTTGTAGTGCCTGTTTGGCGTAGAACTTCCTTAGGTTTTGATCGTAACTACCTGTCCACAGTGGTGCGAAATTGGATGGGTAGAAGTATTTACGACTAGATTTAGTAGTTAGGTCGTAATCAAACCAAAATCCTTCTTCTTGGTTCCATAATAACTATAATATGTATACATTTTAATAGTAGGTTTTTTATACATTGCTACAATATTAATTATGATTGATATTACTGACGGCATCAATTCCAATTTGGAAACGGTTACCGATATCATTGTAGTATTTGGATTTATTCGGATCTCCCAGCAACTTAAACATACGAGCAAGAAAATCTGCATTGGACTGTAATATGGAGTTCAATTCCACGTAAATAAAATTTGCAGGGTCCGTTTTTATTAAACCACCTGAACATAGTTATAATTATTGGTAATAAACAGTATAATAAATCCCAATGAATTGGTTTGAAAATGATAAATTATACACACACACACACACACACACACACACTTATATATTATAGTACTAAAGAGAGCACGCTTAAAAAAAATATCAAGTACCGGTATTTTGGCCGAAATTATTATAATGTTTGGTAGAAAAATCCCAACCCGATTCAGCGGCACCTCTTAAGCTCGAATATAATTTTTTTTTATCATCTTCACTAGGAATGTCTTTAGCTAATGTCTTATCTTCACTGTAAAATAATATTAACTCATGTATTTTATGTTTACAGAATATATGTAGATAAATAATGCTCAATTTGAAAAACCAATGTGCTCTCACTAATACGATTCGGGACGCGGTTCTCCGGGATGTGGACTGTAATGTGCCATAATATAGATGTTTCCCGCTTTTTCAACATTTGTCGTTCGGTTTGTCATCCAAAAATTGAATTCTTCTTCCAGATACTAATAAGTGGTGTAAACGCATTGTACATTTGGTAAGTGTAAT
Source organism: Drepanosiphum platanoidis (assembly GCA_948098885.1). NCBI lineage: Eukaryota > Metazoa > Arthropoda > Insecta > Hemiptera > Aphididae > Drepanosiphum > Drepanosiphum platanoidis. Next base: position 4,207,085 of record OX402535.1, read on the forward strand.
CGAGTGTTAAGTTAAAGTAAACAATAGTGGATTTACCGATATATTATCTCTGATAAAATCTAAGTCTTCCGAGTACGTGTAATAAGTCTTAACCATTTGCATCAGTAGGGGGGGCTGAGATCTCAATAAATAGTAAATTCTATTTCCGTTTGGTACGTAACCGTAATGCTTCACTAAATAAATGAAATTTTCTATAATTCCTTTGCCGGTTTCTGACATGTCGCAGAGTAATGCTCCTAAGAAATGATATAAAGTTTTACTTACATTAATTTTTGCTTAAGATAATTTCATTTGACTGGTTTTAATTTTCTCACCTTTTATGATCCATAACGTATCCCAGTAATAGAGCTCGGTGAACCTTCCACCGGCTATAAAGAATCCATTGGGCAAATAAATGGACGAATGTCGATCAGGGTTTAATTTAACGTCTTCGTCTACCCTACGAGCCAATTGTTTCCAAATTTGATTGAGCTTTAACACCCAATCCCTTTGAAATACATAAAAAATTACATATTTCGTGTCACATAAAATAATATGTTTTAAATTGGGACTAATTGTCTCTTCTAGTATAATATTATATTGTATAGTAATAATCGTTTGATTATCATTACTTGTAATTTGGATCTTGTACAAAACTGACAATTGAAGGATTTTCAACGAAATCCGGTGGCACCCACTCAACTAAAGGGTCGTCACTAAAGTTTTCTTCGATAAACTCAGTGAGTGCATCACTACTTGGAACTTGACCATTGTTTTGGCTTTTCAATTCTCTGTACGCTTCCAAAATTTCTGCCTCGCTTCGAAGTAATTTTTTGTCTACAAATGTTTTTGAATCTGGGTATAACCGTTGCATCTGTACATCATCCAATAGTTTGCCGCGGCAATAAATATTACTGTGAATACACCCAAAGAGTCATATAATATTAATGTAACCATATAACTTATATAATTAAAAGAAAAATATCAAACAAGAAATAAGAAATACTTTTTGCAATTTAATGAAATTAATAAAATATTCTTTGTAGTGTTAGTAATAAAATAGAAAATAATTCATTAAAATAAAAAACAGTTGAGAAATTGTATCAGTAAAGTATACTATTCGGAATTATGTACAAGTGGGTTTATAACTCTTATTTTAAATTTTAATAATAAATAACTTGAAAATAAACGAATGGATTAATGACAGTGGAATATATGAAATATTTATTCTTTAAAGTTTTTATTTAAATATATATTTGGTTAAAACATTACCTTGAACAAATTTTGGTATCGGGAGAACGAGAAGAGTCAGAAAGCTCTTGACCTGAATATAGCCGACTATTTAAAAGTAATATAATTAATGTAGAGCATAAAAACCGATACATATTTAAGTTTTAATCGTTATTATTTTAATTTTCTAAATTTTGAATAAAAACACTGGAACAGAAAGAAGTTAAGTGTTAACAGTCAAGATTGTCATAAATTATACATAGTTAGAATTAGCCATTAGGTATGCACAGAATCATAGATTAATTTAAACTATATATAAACTATTAATTCATAAATATAAATCTCAGAACTTAAAAAGGATCCAGGGATAACTAAATACTCACATTGAATGTGGATAGCAAAGGATCAAAATAAATTAATAAGGAAATTGCAAACCAAACCAACCAGATGGTTGATTGAACACTAAAACAAAATCAATATTACGAACGCACAATCATTTTAGAAAACATTAATGATATTTAAAATTTTTTAAGTCTTTGAACAAACATACACCAAAAAAATTCATCTAAACAACAATTTGTTAGTTTTAATTTGGTACAATATGACAATTGTAAATATAATTTATTTACACAGTTGTATTTAAAAACAATTAAAAATTACAATACACGTACCTTAATTAAATATTGAACGGATGGTTAGTTAAATTTCATCGTTTTAAATTTAAATCGAGAAAATCCATCAAAATTTTGATTTATTTTTTAATTTCATTTTCATTTTTTTTACCACAAAATTGAATCATATTATGATTAGTTGACCATTTTGCTCGGTACCAGATTCATATATTCAATAAAACATTGCTATTATACGTAACCCTAATTGAACACACTTAGAATATATTATTTAGATAAAAATTCCGAAAAAAGCGAATGGCAATGGTAAATTATTAAATTCGAGTACATCTCTATGTATAAAAATATACTCTCATATTATTTTTAACACTGATGAGAATTCACATAATGTCTTAGAAAAAATAATTGAGATATTCAGCCATAATCTATACTATATATAAAATTGTAAGGGTTTTTCTTCGACCGCGCTAACCGAGAAAACTACTGGACCGATTTGGCTGAAATTTTTTTTGGCTGAAACCCGACACTCTGCTGAAGGTTTTAGTACTACTTTTGTCGGTAAAAAAAGTTCATAAAAGTTCAAAAAAAATTAAAAACAATTGTACCTATATTGTGCGGCACGGCGGGATAGAGTTATTATTGCGAGCATAATTTGTGCTTAGTTTTTTTACCTACTTTTTGATTATTCTTATGAAGGTTTATTGGGCATGCTAATAGAGTTAAATTTTGGGTAAGTGGCCATTTCATCATCATGCCGTGAACCAATCACGGGCGAAGCTGTGACAGGTCGGCTAGTGTTGTTATAATACCAAAATTAAATTGAAATCTAATGTTGTTTTTTGTCGTTTCACTTCTAGAACACTATAGTGGTGGCGGGTGATGTGTACTTTGAACTTTATGAAGGTCACTAAAATGGGCGAATTAGTCATATCATTTGCATATATTTTCAAAAATGACAAATTGTCAAGTTTGAAAACGATTCCAAGTGGAAATTTTTAAATAATAATCAAATGTTTCACGTGATTTAAATATAGAACATAACATATTGATATCGGTAAATATTTATTATACCTACTATTTTACAAGACTCAAAATGTTTTAAATATTCGTTTACAGTGTGATTGAAAGTGACAAGTGTAAACATAAATAGATAGATACGATTAACAAACTGTAGAGTTCGACTTCGAATTGTTTAAACATTTATATCGTTATATAGGTATTGTAGAACTAGAAAAAAACAAACAATTGTGTTAAATTATTGTTTTTTATGTTAGTAATGAAACTACGCATAAATTTTTGTTATTGCTCGTTAAAATGTATCAAGTACAAAATTGCTGTTTTTTTTTTTAATCATAAAAGTAATAAGTATCTACTCGTATTTGTAATATTTTTCCGCGTAATATCGAGACGAAGAAAAAATATTAAATTATAATTTAATAATAATAAATACGGTTCCTCGAATGATAATCTTTAAATTAACACGTGATTAAATATATTCAAAAACCAATAATAATAAGTGTTTTATATTTCAAAATAGTCACCATAAAAAAAATAACAAGTTGATTGATTAACTCAGGATAAGCATAATATTTTCGGTTGAAGTTGAATTACTTTTAATAAGAAATTAAAAATCTTCTAATTAAATTAATAATCGTGATATGCTTATGCGTATGTAAAAACCACTGTATAAGAGTTACTAGTTTGTAGAGCGCTAAAAAAATTATCAATATTAAACATTCTCAGAATGTACCTTAGTTGTATTAATTATTGTGGATGTGTGTCTTTAGTATGATTAGTTGAAATCGTTTTCATAAGAATCAGAGGTTATGTGATCTCTTATTACTCTTAAGTAATTATATTCTAAATATTATTAAACAATTAAAACCAGGAAATAAATTATTTTTCATTTAAATGGCAATCGGTTTATCTCATACATTGGAGATCCAGGAAATACTAATTACAATAATTGAATCAATGAATCAGTACTATAAAACCAGGAAGTAAATTATTTTTCATTTAAATGACAATCGGTTTATCTCATACATTGGAGATCCAGGACATACTAATTACGATAATTAAATTAATGAATCAGTACTATATCATAAGTTAATAAGTCTTATTACGTAGAACCAATTTTCTTTTAGGAAGATTTAAAAAACAAAATCAAAAAAATAAGTATTGCACAATAATGATATTATTTTGTATCAATAGAAATATCATATTTTAAATATATAGTGTTATAAGAACTAGAGGTTATGATCTTGTATTACTCTTAAGTAATTATGTTTTAAATGTTATTAAACAATTTAAACACGGAAGTAAATTATTTTTCATTTAAATGACAATCGGTTTATCTCATACATTGGAGATCCAGGACATACTAATTACAATAATTGAATTAATGAATCAGTACTAAATCACAAGTTAATAAGTCTTATTACGTAGAACCAATTTTCTTTTAGGAAGATTTAAAAAACAAAATCAAAAAAATAAGTATTGCACAATAATGATATTATTTTGTATCAATAGAAATATCATATTTTAAATATATAGTGTTATAAGAACTAGAGGTTATGATCTTGTATTACACTTAAGTAATTATATTTTAAATGTTATTAAACAATTTAAACACGGAAGTAAATTATTTTTCATTTAAATGACAACCGTTTTATCTCATACATTGTAGATCCAGGAAATACTAATTACAATAATTGAATTAATGAATCAGTACTATATCACAAGTTAATAAGCCATATACGTAGAACTGATTTTCTTTTAGGAAGATTCAAATAACAAAATCAAAAAAATAAGTATTGCACAATAACGATAATATTCTGTAACAATAAAAATATATATTGAAATATACAGATTTATTTTTTTTAGAAAACTAAATATTTTTGCTGAATATACTTTACAGGAAAGGACAGGTAGGATTTTGTATTGAAATGAGAATTCGGGGATGCAAGGGGTAATTGAAATAAATATTCAGTGAGATATTTAAATTTTAAAGTCTGATTAGAGCAAAAAAGCTATCATTGATTTTACAAAGATGTTTGATTAATTTATTTTTATTATTCTGTGTATAAATGTTCGACTTAAAGACTTGTTACTAACGATGCGTGTGTAATGTTTTTCAGGTTACAAATTGTATTTAATTGGTAATTAAGAAAATAAGATAATTAAAAAAATCATGGCGAACGCATGCAACGGCTTAAAATAAGCCTACTTGAAAACATATTTCGGACGATGACATCCGACGATGATTTGAAGAACACTGTAACGTTTAAGACTGACTAGAGAAAGTCAACGATTTTTGTCCTAAGCAATTTCCCCTCATTATCCTTATTTCCGAGTCTTCCATCGCCTTGTCTGGTAATATAAAAAATAAAACACTCATCATGGTAAAATCAATAGATTCTCCTCCTTTCACTCGGAATCTAAAATAGGCCATTCTAAATATAATAGCTTGATTGTTTGATTGTAAGCATAACTTTTAGACGTGAGCATCAAAGCATCAAGGACACGAAGCCTGTGCGAATGCTAGATTGAGTCTGCCATCACTTCATTCAAACGTGTTGTGTTGTGCATTGTTCAAATCCTACGTCCTGGTGTCGATAAGGTAAGATTTTAATATCATTACCGATACGCAACACAATTATTGACCGGGTCTGCTCCGGATCTACGACCGAGCGCAACTCTCGAATGAAAGTAATCTCAATGAGATAACTTAATATCTTCATATTTGAGTCATTATAAAGTAGTAATAATCACTTATAAAGAGAAAGATAACTATATATTTTAAATTTTGAGTCATAAGAGTATGAAAGATTAATGTGATTAATAACAATACCGACGTGTTTGTCGGTGTTTTTTTTTATAAACGCGTTTCTCTCCTCTTAAAATCGTACTTGGACAACCGCACATTCAAGGTTTGCCACAACCTTTAACATTCAAAACAATTTCCCATTGCTGCTGGGGTCCCACAAGGCAGTGACATAGCACCTTTTCTGTACATAATTTACACATCTGATCTACCCACCTCAGAAAAAACAACCATTGGAACTTACGCTGACGATACTGCGCTTTTATCTACAGCTGCTGATCATATCACTGCAAGCCTTCAACTACAATTACACATTGATACTCTTTCTCAATGGTTTACTAAATGGAAAATTAAAGTCAACGAATCGAAGTCTTCCTTCGTCACATTTGCTCTCAGGCCCCATAACTGCCCTCCTATATCAATGAATAACACCATCATTCCTCACTCAAATGAAGTGAAATACCTCGGCTTAATATTCGACAGACGTCTCACATGGTCCTCTCATCTAAAAGACAAACGTAAAAAGCTAAACTCAAGATATATATAATATTCAAAATATATAAGTAATATATATATTGTAATATTTAAGTCATTTTCTTTTAAGAAAAAAAAAAAAAAAAAAACGCGTTTCTAATCTATTTGAAACAATCAGGGTCGTCGTAGGACACGAAGTCGTCGCCCGCGACCACCTCGCCGTAAATTTGAACAGCCCGGTCATAGGCCTCGACCACTTGGACGTGCCTCATGACGAGCCGGCGGTACTCGCGGAGCGACGCTACTTGCAGCGCGACAGCCTTGGCGACATCGTCCAAGTCATCGCCCCGGTCGTACGACGCCGCGGCCCGTTCGAAGTTGGTCGTCACGGTCGCTTCGCACGTGGCCAACAATTCTTGGTCGACCGCCTCGACGGCCGCCGCGGCCAATTTGACCGCCGCCGCCGCCGCGTCCATTGCCGCCTCGTGGCAATAGTCCACGTTCTCGACGTTGTCGCACTCATTTGTTGGGCTCACGTCACTACCGGAGTCGACCAGATCGACCGGCTCTGGCGCGTCGATCTGGACGTCTTCGGTTGCGTCTGCAGCGCCAGACAAACATCTGAGGGGAGCGAACACCGTCGTTATAGTCGTCGAACATTTTATCGAGACAGCAAACGTTTTTATTCGTTCGCTGTCCAACTACTGTGTTCGATTGTAAAGAATTGCGACCATTTCGCGTACGGCGCGTTTATTTATCGCGGGGCGAGACACGACATTTATCTTAGATTCGTATAAAGGTGATTTATTAATCAATTTGATCGGTGCAAAAATGTCTAAAAAAAACCCCAAATAGAAACTGCATATTAGGGGTTGTTTTTTTAATTTTATACTTTCAAAGTTATTTGTATTTCAACATGATTATATTTTCAAAAATCATATTATGATTTTGACAATTATATATAGTTGAAATAAAAATGTACAAAAATATTTGGAAAAATAATATAGGTATCTTCTATCTTCTCTTTATAAGAAAAAAAAACTTATCTATTCTTAAAAATTATATTCCTGCTAATCCCTTGCAATCATAGTCAATTTTGATTGTAGATAATTATTATAATTACTTGTTGGACAATTTAAACATTTTACCTTATTATCGGTTTTTTTTTTAAATCTTGGGTAATTTAATTTTGTGTGAGCCATTTAACCACCCAGCACCACCTTATATACTATAAGTGGGACAGTAGCCCTGACCCTGACATGTGAACATTGTGAACCTAACCTTATACACGACTTCGGCGCCATTAAACACGCTCGAAATTGACCAAACGTCTGAAAGGTTAGGTTCACATGTCCGGCGAACATTTATTATAAATTATATTTATAGTGTATGGACGTACCTGAAGTCTACGTCCACATCGTCATCGCCCAAGGCTACCACGTCACCTGCACCCTTATCGGCGGCGATAGTGTTTGTGTGTTCGCTCCGAGGAGCACAACCCTCGTGCCAGACGTTTTTACATACTGAAATGGAAAAAAAGAATTAATGAAAATAACATATTTTGGTCATACAGACGGGGTGAAATCGGCGGCAGATAAAAAACATGCGGCTATATCGGGTTTGTTACGTCATCCCACTACCCATATAATAATAATAAGAACAATAATTAATAGTAGATAATAAGGTGATAAATAATTGATATATTATACTTAGGAAAAAATTATAAATAGATATAATAATAGATATAATCATAACGATTCGTTAAAAATTAATACGATACTAAAATTGGGGGTGGGATAAAGAAAGGTTGACGAAAAACGACGCGTTTCACTCCCAAGTTTATTCGACTTGGTAATTTTCAACCAAAGGGAGAATCTCCTATTCATCCAAACGGTATTATTCAAACTGAAATTCAACTAAACGATATGGGGGTTTTTTGAAAATTTAAATTTATTAAATTTTTAATTTTTGTAAACTTACCCACACAGCCTAAAGCCTTCGACCACGGCCATTTTCTGGACCGACAGCCGGAGCACTTTCTGGTTAATTTTCGCGTCTTGATCAGGACGCAATGTTCGCTGAAAACAGATGCGAAACCAACTTTGATTAGTTAGTGATTAGGTGCGAATAGGGTTTGAAATAAAAAGGAGAAGAGTTAAGAGACTAAAGGGAGAGTTTGAGCCACAAAAAATGATATTTGTAAATGTAATTTTAGAAACACTCTAAAAGTTTATTATCACTATTATAGCGATGAAAGTTGATAGTTGATAAAGTGCTATAAACATGTTTAAAATTGCAATTTTTGCCTTTTGGGGGATTAAAAAGACCCTAAAACACACTTATTCTCAAAGACGTGGAAATACATTTCTAGTTACCCCAACATTGAGTTTAATATTAAAATAACTCATAACATCCCTTCCCATTGAATATTTTTTACCACACCACTGTATCCGACACTTATATGATATTGTGATTCGGTGGCGGCGAAGTAGAAAAAGTAAATATAGGAAAAAACCAAAAGATGCCTAAAAAAGTTTAAGAAATTGTCTCTGGGTATAGTAATATTCGTCTGTTAAAAATTTTAAATTACTAATCAATTAGTTTTCAGATAAGTTTTTTTGGATTGAACCCGTATTATCGGAAATTTTAATTATTAAATCTACAATTTTACTTTATTTAACTCGCATAATATAATATTATTATGATTTTTTATATACATATTGAATATAAGTATAATATTTCAATTATACCAATTCTATAACAGCTTAAAACTAAATTCATGGCTCAAATACGGTCGGAAAAGATTCTAATACAAAATCATATATTGTTGTAAGAATTTTAAGTGCATTTAAATCAGATTTCTACAAACAAGTATTAATTCAATTTTTAGCGAGCTAATAATATTATAATAGCAGATATTACATAATATTATCTTAAAAATAATTATAGATAATTTAATAATTTAATACAACAACAATTTATTATGCATCCAGTTGCATTCCAACACACCCACACGGTTTATGGTCAAGTCCCCGTCCGACATTTTCCCTATTTACTTCCTAACTATAAAATGTAAATTCAAAAATATAAAATATTTGTTATAAATAGGACCCGGATTTCAATGCAAGTGAATATTTTTTGGTTGATCTTACATAATGCGTTCCAAGTACATAATTCATTTCATGTAACGAGGGTTTCATAGCTACAAATTTTATATTGCATATTTTTTACATATTTCGAAGTTTTTTCATTTTTAGCATTATTGGGTCATTTTGATGGTTTTAATGCACATATGTTCAATATACTATACAAATTTAGCCAATTCAAAATATTATCTAAAAATAAATTATTCGATTCAGTTTTTATCTTATCTTAATTTATTATTGACTATGGAGTGTCACCTATGTCCTGGTCAATTACCGCCAAAATATAAGCAGTCAACATCAATTAAATTTTCAGTTTTTTTTAATAAAATAATAAAAATTACAAATTGAATAAAAATAATATATGTCATTTTTTCATTTTTAAGGTTATTTTTGTGGAAAAATGCATTTTTTAAGGACATTTTTGGCTATATTTTTAGAGCATATTTGTATGGTGTTAAGTGCATTTAAATCCGAACCCTAGTTATAAATCTATAAATCTCAATTTAAGTTATTCAAGTTTTATCAAATATTTTGAATTACTATCAATTAACTTTCATCTTATTAACTATTGATAAATCAGCATTGTAAATTGTGATGGGTATTACTGGGTAAGGCTAGTTGTCTCTGGCCTGACCGAAAATATCTTTGACAATATGAGTAATAATTTAGATTTTGAACACAATCATTCAAAATAAATGTAAAAGTAAACACTTAATACAATGGTCGTGATAAAAAGTATACTTAATTGGAATAGCAAATAATTTGGAAAATCAAAAATAAAAATGCTTTACATTTTATAAAACATTTTTTTTTTTTATATTTTACAATAATTTAGTTTAAGTATATATTATAGTAAAATAATTTAAATTAAATTAAAATTCATTTTTATCATTGTTTGTATGAGATGCCATTAAAATTAACACACATATTTATCTGATAATTTGAAATTGAATTGGTGGAGGAAAGTATGACAGAAAAATTGAGATAAGGATGTGACCTGCTACCCACAAAAAAAGTATCAAAAATATACATAGACATTTCAAAAAAAAAAAAAAACTTGTTGCATTTGAAACATTCAGAGTTTATCAGTCGGAAAAAATATACAGGGTGTACAAAAGATATGGAAAAATTTGAGCTATACGTTTCCTACTTTTAGAACACCCTGTATACATGCATATGTAATTCTAGTATAAAAGTACTAAGTTCGAGAAAAACAAATTATATTATTCAAAAAAACTTACCAGCGGAGACGTTCAGTTGGTCCTGCAACAGACTTGACTGCCATTGTTCAATAAGTACAAATCGCAAATCGTACAATGAGATGGTATTTTTTTCTATAAAAAACTTCAAAAAAAGTAGGATATAAGTATAGATGTTCTTCTTCAAAATAATATTCATAGAATGAAAGGTAGAAAAAACAAAAAACATTACTGAACATTACGTCGCTATGGACTATATGGTATGTATTTACTATTTGGACTTTTAGATTTTGGCCAAACATTTATATATATTATAATGTTAATAGTTTTAAACGTTTGAATATCCTCTTTGTTGCGACAAGTTTCGGGCTCATTAAACTTTTTCGTCCAAGAGCGGATTCAGCATTTATTTAGGGTAAGTGGTAAATTAAAAATATTGCCTTTTTTATTTGTAGACGCGTTCATAGAAAAAAAAAATTTTAAAGGGTTTAATGATGTAGTAAGTACTTGGCAGGTATTTTCATTGTACCTAATCAAACAACTAACAGTAATAACAATTAACAAATTAAAATGTAAAATTTGATTTATCAAAAATCTTTTACATGAGGTATTAAAACATAAAATCTATACATTTTCATTAATTTCTGGAGAAATTCAAGCCCTTTAAACCCCCCTGAACATGCGCTTACTTGTAGATCGAATATTTTTACAGATGACGGTGCATATTGGAACTGTAGTTTTAGTCCACTCTGCCACTAAAAATATAAAAAAATTTTTTTTACAATATATTAGTATAATATTTATTATATTATACATATAATTAGTTATATTATAATTAAGTATAATGACCACTATTGTATGAAGTTATTTAATAAATACATATGACTAAAAACAGTAGTCTGCAATATGAAGATGTTTGACAAACATTTTTTGTATTAAAATAAAAAAATGGAAGGTTTTGATCATTATTTATTTCATTATTTAATATCTAAATGAATGGTACCTTGCTCGATAACTAAAAAGAATTAAAATAATGGGATTTAACAAAAACAATTAATTGTAGGCTCAATGTTTACAGTTAATATACAGTTTATAGTTAATGACTTTGAAAATAGATTTAAATTCATTCCTAACCTATCCAAGATCAATAATTTAAAATTTTAAAATTTAAATTCCAAATAATTGAATTTAAAATTCATTTAATTTGAAAATGTTCACATCGAACTCTTAGTGGTAGAGAACCAAAATTTGGAAATTGTAATTTTATGCATCAAGTACTATAAAAATTTCTAATCCGTTTTTAAAAAACCTTTATTGTATCACAAAAAAAGAAAATACTTAAATTACCATGTAATGAGTGTGATAAACAGAGACAGTAAGTCATCATTTTAAATCTTCTTAAATATAACCAAACTAAACTAAGCACAGGGATAGTTCATACTGTTAAATTGGATTTAAATTTATGGAGCCTCAAACTAAATTTTACCTCAAAGATTAACAATTTATCAATTTCTAGTTGCACAATTGCTCTTATTTTCAAAATCTTACTTGTGAATGCTGAATTGTATAATTTTGTCGGTTCAATGGTTTTACAAATGGTTCAATTTGGTCACTTAAGTTTAGAGATTTCGACAAACACATTGAAGTAATAATTTTCCTAGTTATATCAATTTGTCTTTTGAATATTGATGAAACTGCATCTTTCTTTAAACCATATCGATAAACTCTTTTGATAAACTACAGAATAAAATATAATCATTATTTAACAATAAACCAAAAACAAAAAACGCATTTATTCAAAACAATTCAAACCTGCATGCTTTCCATTTTATTCATCACTTGTAGTTCTATGTATTTGGGCAAAGAATAACTTGTAATCAATTCTTCTTTGGGGAAATGTTTAGCGCAAACAATCTTCACTTAACATTTGTCATCACCGGGGTTCGGAAGTTAAAGCACTAATAGAATACATTTTTGGGCTTTAATGAGCACTCAAAAAAGCCACAATAAGCACTATAAATAGAAAAATATGCAAATTAAATTGTCAACAACATTTTTTTTTATTTTACCTTTTTATTTTTCATAGAATATGTATGAAATATGGTGGCAAGTATTTAAAAACCAAAGCTCCTTCGTCTGACTCTGGAACATTTCCTGTAACAAACGGATAGTTATTGTCTGATAAAATTGGCAATAACAACCGAATATGTCCCTTTTGAAAATCAAAATACATGTTTGCTTTCGTTTGCATACGCGGCTGTTCAGTCCAAATCATTGTTTATTTCCTATTATATATAAGAAATATGCTTGTAAATAACACTAAAACCGTAAGTATTCAAAATTAAATTTCGTTAACGACATCGGGGACGAGTGAAACACAATATTTATTTCTTACTTTGAATGTTCTAAGACTTTCCAACAAAAACATGCATTTGCTATAAAACTTCCAGCTCCGTTCATCGCCATTTACTTTTGAAACGAATTCATTCCAAGTGTCATAATTGTAAGCAGGTGGATTGAACAACGGCCCTTGAACGGCGATTTTCTTTAAAACGCATGCACAATTTTATGGAACACTTTCGAGGGTTCATTATGATGTTTACAATTTGAACAAACTTCAGAATGAAATTTTTACCGTCTAATACGAATTCATACAACGAATAAAATTGTCATTTGCGATTGAGAAATAATAACTTTATTATTATAATTATGTAAGAACACCGAGAACAAGGTTAATACATTTCAACATTTGTATCATTTGTATCTGTTTTATAGGTTAATTATTGCGGGAAAAAAAAAGAAAAGAAATATAACGTATGAAAAATTTCCACGAAATAAATTCTATATTTATCTTTTGGATATTTAAAATCATCGTTTTTATCAAGATGGATTCCACAACTGCTGTTCTCATCGTGTGGTTTTGTTTTGTGTTATCACCGAATTATCTATTAGTGCGGTGTTGTTATCATTTCATACCATATCAGTCATTCGGTAAATTTGAAGTAAGTTCGCTCTCATAACAGTCATAATAATTTACAAAGTGAAATTACCGTTTTTCCTTTTCGTTCTGATGTTAAAATTCAATTTTTCCTCCGATTCGATTACAATTCGTACATGCTTTCAATTAATATTGAATTCAAATACTGTCGACAGTTGTGTTATACCTAATTTATAACATGTCCGAGACGAATTCGCCGTCTGTTCATGCGACGGCTGACAAACTCCAAAAAGCTTTAGACTGTTTGCTGGTTGAAAATTTTACAATACAAGACAAAACGTTATTGGAGAAACTTCTAACGAGTTTACAAAACTCGAGTGAGTACAAACAACTTTTGTATCAATATCTTTTGTATTCACTGTGAAATATCATCATAGTAACGTAGCTTATTTAACGATCTACTTACACTTGTGATTTTTAATTCTAGATGTTCTCCTGAAAACCATTTCGGTTGATACACACCGTAAATGGTTCGCCAATGTCTTGGATGTGTACCAACGGCAAACACCGTCGTCAAAAAATTCATCGATACAATTGTATGCTTTTGCTCTAAAATATTTGGCCATATTAGTGAATTGTAATGATGGACTAATCAGACTCATCGAGACTCATACGCTCCAATCGATTATTGATAAGCTTGATTTTGCCACTAATTTTAAAGAACCTTCGGTTTTCAATGCATACATGTTATTATTGCAGACATTGAACACTCATAAACAAGGTCTGGAATACGTTTTCGAAAAAGGTAATTATGTTCACTACCTATTCACTTTGTTTTTGGCAAAAGTAAATTTGATATAGTTGGTAAATGATTTAGAAAGATTATTTAAAAAGTTTAGATTAAAATATATTGTATAAAGACAGCTTTATGTATTATTCGTAATATATGAATTGACTAAATTCAATAAATAATATAGAATGTAAATAGTTAATAACTGGGGAGTTCACTCAATGCATTTTATAATGATTTATCACTACTTAAAAATTTAAATAAATAAATGCAACTAACAACAATGGACTTCACATACTTTAACCACAGAATTTTATCTGGAGTTTAAATTCATGATAAAATAATTAGACATTTTAAATTATGTTCTTTAAATCATAATATTTATTCAAGATGATATTTAATAACAAATACATTTAACATGTTCCATGTTGGACATAATATGATGTCCAATACAGTGCGTGTCATAATGGATTTGTTCACTTTTTTTATTACCCACTGTTCATTTTTGTTTCATAATTAATTATAATTTTTTTCAATATAATTACACATATAAAAATATTTTTTAAATTATTCTTTTTTTTTCTTTTTTCAGGTTTATGGAAAAATATACTTTTTGCTATTCATGGATTAATTATACCGGCAAAATTTGTTGAAATTCAATCTAGTCAATACATCGCTGACCTGATTTATAGATCATTTGAATACAAAATGGCACATTGTTGTGAGCCTTTACTCAAAGAACTATTTTCTTACTTGGACTTAAATGATAGTCAAATCTCTAGTAAACGAGTAAAAGAATTTTTCGTTTACAATATTTTTATAAAAACATTGATTTTGACTTTAGAAAAATTTGTTGGAACCGAGTATGAATCAGATTCATGCCAACAAATAATTGTTAAGCATTCTGTATCAGATCTATTAGGAAATATTCAAAAATTATTATATGTTGCTCCTATGCTATTAAAGAACTATGTAGCATTACATTTGTTGCTTGACTATTTCACCGTTTGGCGTCAATCTAATATGGAGTTTATATTAAAATTAATTTTTGCTCATACAAATATCATTAAAGATGTACAATCGTATAAAAAAATTAACAGTATATATATGCAAGCAATTAGATATGGTAGCATCAGTAACATACCACTCGTTGTCAATACAGAATTTGAAAAGGAATTACTATTTGGTCAGGTTAATTGAACATTATACTTTAACACAAACATTATTCTGATAATCTGTTTGCTTATTAATATAATTTCTTAATTTTTACAGCTGATACCATTGAAGAAATGTACGGAGTGGCTGAAATGTTCTGAGTGTGACAAATTTGAATTCGACTGCAGCCATATTGTCGAATTGAAATGCATTCTTAGTCATTGCAACAGTTATGATTCTGCGATAAACGAAGTGGCTGTTTCTGCTATTCTTAATATTTTAGACATTGTTCCTATTCTGAAGCAGGTAAAATTACCATAATATTTGTCTGTTTGTATATTTTGCTAATTTCAATGTAGTTCAATATAGCTTCCTCGTTTCACCCAGAATCTAAAATAGTAATTTTTGTATGTATTTAAGTAATATTTTATGATATAATTGATTGCAGGAATCATTAGATTATTTGATTGATTGTTTTTCAAAATCAATGGATCGATTTTTAAACTCTGATAATTGGTCAGAAGAACACCAAGATCGAGATTCAATGTATTACAAGTTTTTAGAAATATTGTCATGTATGTTTCTTTGTTGGACTAAAATATTAGAACGTAAATCGCTTATCAAATATGATACACACAAGTTGGTTTTGGTGCCACTCGTTCACTGTCATAGTGAGTTTTTTCATAAATCTTACCATAATTCTACTCTCTTACAGGTGAGATTATCTGTTGAAAAATGTCAATGTACAATTTATAACTGATGTAATTTTTTCTTTTCTAGAATGGTCTTGGATTAATTAGCACTGCCATCAACACAAATATTAATAAAAGTGTGCAATGTACAGACAATTGGTTATTAGCTTTTAATGAACTATGCAATACACTCAATAACTTGTTGTTGGATACCAGACCAGAAATCCGAGATAGTTGTTTGCAATGTATTTCTAGTATAGCGTTTGCTTCTAAATACAGCTTTGGTAAGTTGAAGTTATCAAATTACATTTTGTCAATTATTTTCATAAGTCACATGTAATATTTATATTTTTTAATGCAGGAAATTTTTTCATCAAACTTATTTTGGAAAAAAAATTGTCTATTGCCGTTTTAAACACTTTTAAACACGACAACGATCCATTTGTTAGATCTAAAGCTTTGGAATGTTTAGAAAAAATGGTCACCGTATCAGATGTTTGGGAAGCACATTTAAAAGAGTCTGATTTAATGGTAATTGTTAATCGAAATTGAAAATATTTTTATTTTATTAATTTTTGATAATTGTCTGTCCATTATAGACTTATTGTTTAAATTTAATGCAATACGAATCTGAAGGTATCATTAGAAGACAAATAGTAAAACTCATCAATGCAGTTTACATTCATAACGAGCTCAGGTATGATTGGTTTTGTTGAAATCAGTAACTATTGACCACACGATTATTAATACTTAGAAGAAGGTTGCTATTTAATTTTCATAACTTTTGAGATAACACTGCCATTCAATTAAGTGCAATTAACTTACTCTTTCAAGGAAACATCAATCTGATCAATATCAAAATATAGGCAATAGATGAAAATAGATTTATAAAATGTTCTGAAAACTAGGTTCCCATTGGTAAAATATGTACATTTTGTTACTACTTGAAATATTTCTCCCGTGAAAGTTGACTTAATTTCAGTTAAACATTTTTCTATTAAGTCATATCTCATTGAAGTCAATAATAACTTTATAAAAAAATTAAGTCAACATCTTTATATTATGTTTGAAAATATGGATAATTATGAAAACATAGCTAGAAAAAGTTAAAAGACAGTTTTATAAATTTAATTTATAATATTTTGACAGTAAATCTGGTGAAATTTGATTTTCAACTTTCTTCACTCTGGGTATTGCAATATTATTCATTAATTGAAATATAATTTTGTATATAATTAATGAAATGTTAATTGTTAATTGTGGTCTACTAATCAATAATATTAATGATCGTTTTTGTAATATAAAGTGTTTATTTATTAATATCATAAAAATGTTTTAATTTTCAGTGATAAACAGTTTGATGAAATTTGTGTAGTAATGGTGCATATTACCACTAAAGATCCATTTTGGGAAGTAAAAACATTTGCCTATGATTTTTGGGATTCCGTTGTACAAAACTTAACTAGAAAATCTTCAAAACCAGATGACACTAAGCAATTAAATGATAATCTTAACAAATTAAGTGTTATCGGCTGTTTACATGTAAGTTGACGGTTTTGTATATGCATATGTTGGAAGGGAAAAACGTTGTACAATATGTCTAGTGTGTGTTAAATATGTTTTACTGTTAGTATAACATGTCTTCTTAAGTTTTCATTTAAAATTTAAAATGTTTACAAATGTTTAGTAATATACATTTATATATATATATTTCAGGTACTTTACATGGCATTAAAAGAGGAATATGATTTAGTAGTTCAAAAAAAAGCAATTTATTTGGCCAAAAAATTGTTTGTTACCATAAACTTAATTAATAATGAATCTGACTTTGATATTAAATTAAAAAGTGAATCGGTAAATTGTTTGAAGGATATCGATGACGATTTAGAAACGTGTTCTAAACAAAAAAAACCCAGGAAAATTAACTCAGCAGATAGAATTTTAAATTCTATCACAACGTCGAGTGACTGCGAGTTGCTGCCAAGCTTAAAGTTTGACCACAAAAGCAGTATATATCCAGATGACATCTGTCTTAACCAGAAAACTGATGTCTACATATCAGTTCATAAGTTTCTAAGTTTTATTTCTACTTATGATTTCAACGATTATGATGTCAAAACGCAATGGATTATTTCTACCCGGTCTGGATTGGATTCGATGTTAGACGATATAATTGGCCAATCACAAAATTGCTTTGTCGACGGTGCAGACCTTTTGGATTGCCAATGAAAATACTTTGCCTAAATAATTATTAACGTGACTTATCTAGGATGTTGCCGTATTCATGTACAATTTGTATTTTATTTAAATAATACCAAATACAAGTTATAATGTAATATATCGTATAGATAATATATTTTATTACTGTAAATTGAAACAGTGGGCTATGACTTAATAATTCAAAACAAGGATCTCTATTTTTACCCTCCATATTTGGATAAGCCTCTATTTCTAATTTATAGATGATTTATAATTTTAGTTGTTTTTATTAAAGAAAAAAATATTGTCTCGAGCTAATTTTATTAAATCTTTTAAAATTGTTATCATATTTATAAAAAGTAAAGGGAAAGTTTAATTTTGATAATTATTATTGTGGTGACACATGTATTATTGAGTCAAATGTAAATTCAAGTGCCCTTATTTAATTTAAAATTTATTATTTAAGTTTAAAATTTTACATGTACATTTTGATACATTTTATTTTTTTTGCTATACAAATTGTTACAAAGTTTGTGTCATCACTTAATTAATTATGATTTTCCCCTAAATGTGTTTATAAAATACGAGTATAATAATATATTCAGAGTGAGTTAACTGTAGTTATATCCTATTTTTAAGTGTTATTACGTTTCACACTATTTCAAATCTTATGATATTGGCTAACACGTTTTCGTTATAAATTATTAAATTTCCATATTGGTGTATATTAAATGAACGCAATTTTTTTTGACGTTATAACATCTTATTAATCGATGAACGACGGCTGCATGCACGAAAAAGCATGACTCGCTGTCGTCACGTTCCACCCAGTGTTCGGCTATGTTCGAATTATATCTACTATATTATCACTGCAAGCGGCGCGAATCACGCGAACAGCACTTGAATTTTCTGTTTCCGATTGAAATATAAAACGCGACGCGTGGCACGTGAATGTTCCGCAGCCGTGGCCGTGTGGTCGCGTGGCCGCGCGCTGTGGACAGAACTCAGGATACCGAAGTCGCGGTCGTCCGTCCGGAGGTCGTTTAAAAAAACTACCGTTAAAAGAACATTTTACTTTCCAAGAATTCGAGATTTCATTACGATCAAAATCGTAGATTTTCATTGGCCGATCATTTTTTTTAACCGTTTCGGCTGACGCGGGGCTACTACTGCTAGCTAACTGGTTTTCCCTTCCGCTTCAGTCTTCGTCGGTTCGCGCTAATGTCTAGAGGTCCTCCGAGCGGGTCCGTGTTTCGAGAATTTTATGCCGACCGCCATTGTCTCGTTTCTCGGTTTCAAAATTTCGTTTCGCGGCGATGGTAATAGTAATTATCGACGAATAATCGCACGTCTCACGGCGGTCGCTGGGCGCAACCAAATTATTTCGTCGCTAAAATACTACCGTACCATCGACATTCGGTATTTTTCGTATCGTATCGCCGCCGCCGTCGCGTCCGGTGCGCGATCCATTACGCGAGTGTAATGGCCGTCGCCTTCGGATTTTCAACGAATCCGTCGAGGCTCAGACGACGTCTTATCCAAGCCGGTAAAGGCTTCGAGTGTGCGTTTTTTGACGTCGTCGTCGTTTCGTATCGTATCGCCGCCGCCGCCGTCGCGTCCGGTGCGCGATCCATTACGCGAGTGTAATGGCCGCCGCCTTCGGATTTTCAACGATTCCGTCGAGGCTCGGACGACGTCTAATACAAGCCGGTAAAGGCTTCGAGTGTGCGTTTTTTGACGTCGTCGTCGTTTCGTATCGTATCGCCGCCGCCGCCGTCGCGTCCGGTGCGCGATCCATTACGCGAGTGTAATGGCCGCCGCCTTCGGATTTTCAACGATTCCGTCGAGGCTCGGACGACGTCTAATACAAGCCGGTAAAGGCTTCGAGTGTGCGTTTTTTGACGTCGTCGTCGTTTCGTATCGTATCGCCGCCGCCGTAGTTCGCCAAAACGGCTTGTGAATTTTACCGTCCGCCAAAAAACAAACGTATCATATTAATATCGTAGTTCGCGCGAGTAGTGAAATAATCGTTCCTGCGTGTTTGTCCGCGTAGTGGTGTTTTTATTCGAGTGTACCAGCACGAAATACGTTGTGAAATGTTTCGGACCCGCCGAATGAAAACGGTCGTCAATGCAGTCGACGACGGCCCGAGGTTAGTGATAAATGATAATATATTATAATATTATATCGATGTAATAAATAAGTACGACCCACCGACGCGTTATGCAAAAGTTATTATTATTATATATTATTATATTAAACCCCTGTTATACAACGCGCGTTGGAACTTGGAATTGATAAATTGCGCGTTGTCGTCAATACGATTTTTGGAAATGAGTTTCATTTCGGCGCCGAGTAATAATAATACCGAGAACGGATAAAATCCATTAGGCGCGTCGCGTTCGTCGCCAAGTCGTCTATATTAAGTATGCACACTCTTATAATATATTATAGTCATATGTTTATTTATCCGATTGTCTCTTATCGCGCGCGCTGAATCGCAAAGTCGTTCGTTATATTAGTAAAAATTTACGCTGTTCGTCCAGTTACCAGTTCGTCCAGGCGCGACTGGACTAAATTGGGCCCTAGTGTGGTTTTGTAGGGAGGGCCAGTGGCGTATTTTCAAATTTTTTGTGGGGGGGGGTCTAAATATTAAGTACCTATAAGTTTATAATATAAAAAAAACACATACGAGTTATGATGTAATAACTATATTATTTACAGTCGGCGTACCTACTTAATATATAATCATTAATCATATAATAATTATTATTATGTTACGTCGTTATCGTCGTCGGACTCGTTTTCGTGGTAATTGTCGTCGTCGGACGGCGACGCGCGACAAAAATAACCAAGAGTTAAACCAAAGTAAAAACCCATAATATAAAATTAATATTCTCTTTCTCGGTACCTACGTACCAAGTTTTTTTTGACTTTTTAAATTTTTTTCTGGGGGGGTCGATACCCGGGGACCCCCCCCCCCCCGTAAATACGCCACTGGGGAGGGCCCTATAATTTATGTTTTTTACAATAATATACATATACTATTGTACAATAGTGTTCATTCAAAAATATTATTGTCACGTGTAAACGAAGCATAAGAAACTAAACGCGTTTTATAAAGTCAGTGTTGGTTTTGAAGTTGAGCTGCGAAATCACAGCACTGCAGGCGGCGCGAATCGCGCGAACGGCGTACTGCGCGGCACTTTGAATTTTCCGTTTCGAATGTAACACCCGCGCGTGTAGTGTGAACGTTCCGCTGCTGTCGCCGTGTGGCCGCGTGGTCGCGTGGCCGCAGTGACGTAATGACGACGAGGTCATTGACCGTCACTGCGCCGCGGACAGAACTTTGGTACATAAACGGTACTACATACCGCGGTCGCGACAGATTTTCGTAAAATGGCCGTTAAAAAAAAATCACTTACCATGATTCGTGAATCGTCATTGGCTGTTCGTTTTTTTTAACCGTTTCGGCCGACGCGGGGGGACGCTGGGATTACTCTTCCGCCGTTGCTTCAGTCTTCGTCGGTTCGCGTTTATGTGGTGGGCTTCTCCGAACGGGTCCGTGTTTCGAGATTTTTATGCCGACCGCCATAGTCTCGTTTCACGTTTTCTACAATTCCTCTCGCGGCGATGGTAATAGTATTTATCGACGAATAATCGCACGTCTCACGGCGGTCGCGTGGGCGCAACCAAATTATTTCGTCGCTAAAATACTACCGTACCATCGACATTCGTTGTTCACCGTAATTTTCCTATCGTATCGCCGCCGCCGTCGCGTCCGGTACGCGATCCATTACGCGAGTGTAATGGCCGTCGCCTTCGGATTTTCAACGATTCCGTCGAGGCTCGGACGACGTCTAATACAAGCCGGTAAAGGCTTCGAGTGTGCGTTTTTTGACGTCGTCGTCGTTCGCCAAAACGGCTTATGAATTTTACCGTCCGCCAAAAACAAACGAATTATGGTAATATCGTGGTTCGCGCGAGTAGTGAATAATCGTTCCGTGGTGTGTTTGCCGTTGTTAAATGTTTCGGACCCGCCGAATGAAAACGGTCGTCAATGGAGTCGACGACGGCCCGAGGTTAGTGATAATAATATTATATAGATGTAAAATATAAGTACGACCCACCGACGCGTTATGCAAAACCTATTATTATTATATATTATTATTAAACCACCGTTACACAACGCGCGTTGGAACTGATAAATTGCGAGTATAGTAGTAGTGAATTCGACGGCCACTCGATCGAGCGAATGAGAAATGCGACGCTAGGTCTATATTAGCATGGCCGTGTGGCCGCGTGGCCGCCGTGACGGGACGATGACTCCGGATACCGCGGTAACGATTCTCGGTAAACAAAAAAACCGTTACGAAAAAAATCACATTCCATGATTCGTGAATAATTCTCATTGGCTGTTCGTTTTTTTAACCGTTTCGGGGGACGCTGGGATTACCCTTCCGCCGTTGCTTCAGTCTTCGTCGGTTCGCGTTTATGTGGTGGGCTTCTCCGAACGGGTCCGTGTTTCGAGATTTTTATGCCGACCGCCATAGTCTCGTTTCACGTTTTCTACAATTCCTCTCGCGGCGATGGTAATAGTATTTATCGACGAATAATCGCACGTCTCACGGCGGTCGCGTGGGCGCAACCAAATTATTTCGTCACTAAAATACTACCGTACCATCGACATTCGTTGTTCACCGTAATTTTCCAATCGTATCGCCGCCGTCGCGTCCGGTACGCGATCCATTACGCGAGTGTAATGGCCGTCGCCTTCGGATTTTCAACGATTCCGTCGAGGCTCGGACGACGTCTAATCTAAGCCGAAATTTGGTTTCGCGGTGCCGCGCCGCCGCCGTTCGCCAAAACGGCTTGTGAATTTTACCGTCCGCCAAAAACAAACGTATCGTACGTAATATCGTAGTTCGCGCGAGTATTGTAACAATCGTTCCGGCGTATTTGCCCGCGTCGTGGTGTTTTTATTCGAGTGTACCAGCACGAAAAACGTTGTGAAATGTTTCGGACCCGTCGAATGAAAACGGTCGTCAATGGATTCGACGACGGCCCGAGGTTAGTGATAATATAGTATTATAGTATTATATCGATGTAATAAATAAGTACGACCCACCGACGCGTTATGCAAAACTTATTATTATTATATATTATTATTAAACCGGTGTTACACAACGCGCGTTGGAACTGATAAATTGCGCGTTGTCGTCAGTACGATTTTCGGAAATGAGTTTTATTTCGGCGCTGAGTAATATTAATAACGAGAACGGATAAAATCCATTACGCGCGTCGCGTTCGTCGCCATGTCTATATATTAGGTGGAGCAAATCTAGTCGCTTTTCAGGTGAAAAACAATATCTGGTCTATAAGGTGTCCATATGATAAAATACATCTTTTAATAAATATAGATTGCTCTCAATATTTCCATCGAAATGTATTCTGTCGGTTGGATAATTATTATGCATATTAAAACCTAATAATATGAAGTAAAAATAATTAATCACCAATATAATAGGTACATACTCGTATATATTAAAATAGATACCTATTCATTGACTATTCAATATAACCAAATATATAATTAGTAATTACATTAAACTTTTTACAGTTTATTGATAATGCTATCTAACCCAGTCTATATTTATTTAATCCAGGCTTGCACTTTGCATTTTAGTAAAAATTGATGGTTAGTAGGTAATATAAACATATTATCTACTATAAATTAATATTATTTTATAAAGTAAAAAAAAAAAAAACAAAAAAATTGTCATAAGTAAATAGAAACTCATAAATGAATAAAAAATATGATAATTTAATATATCAAGTATTTAATTTAATCAAAAACAACCTAGTGTATTCAAAATTAACAATGTATGAAAAATATATATAAGTTTTGGTTTGTAATATTCTGTAATACACAGTTTCGATTTCAATAATTGTTTTATTATGTATTTATTTTACATTGTTAATTGTGTATATATTAGCCTGTTGTGTTTAATATATATTTTACTAAATGATTATATATCAACATATAAAAATGTTTAATTTTAATTTACCTGAAGTAGAAGCATCTGAAGTATATCAAATAAATTATCAATTTGAATCTCAGGTTTAGGTATCAGGGGTAATCCATCATTTGAAACATTTAATTCTGAATCTTATTTATTTATTTTTATTATATAATCTTATTTAGTTATTATTATAATTTTACATCATATAAATTTGAAAATATTTAATGTTTGTTGCCAGAAATATTTTTTAAAGGTTTATGTATTTCAGTTCTCTATAAATTAAAATATATAATAGTAATGCAAAATCGTTGCTAGTTACCAGTAAAAATTCCTTTGCTGCTTTTGATTTTAAAATAGAAAAAGGTGGTTTTTAAACAATATGAAAGAGAATTATGAGGGTGTAGGGAAATTATGCCTATATGTCAAGAACTTGAACGATTCCAAGTTGTTGCCTCCCCAAAAATGTAATGCCAGAACCGCTACTGGTATTAGTAAGTTAATTGAAGAAATATCGTCAAAAATATATTAATAATAATAATAAAGTGTTTAAAAAATCACCTAGCTAAATAACCGCGTAATAGACCACCACTAACAAAGGTTATTTTCTCTCGTGATATAAAAAATTTCAATAGTTTGGTATATCGAATGTTCGTTGCGTCGAAATTCGTTATATAAATAGTATAAATAAACACAATTCGTTATAACGAGATTTAATGGTAAAATACAAATTTTAATCAACACATCACAATAAAATATAATAAAATAATTTAAAAATAATAATACCAAATTCCCCCAAAAAAAGTTTCAAAAAGTAAAAAAACGACAAGCTCAAAATTAGAATCATTGTACCTATTCTTGCTACAAAACAAAAAAAACCTGTCCGAAAATTGCATTGATATCATAAACATTATCCAAGCTTTAAATTTACAAGGTACTTCTTTACCGTTTCCCTAAATTTCGCTCTTTTTCGATCCTTTTAATATTGATATATAATACCTAATATGTATATTTTAGTAAATGAATTGAAGTCAGTCGCCATAACTCATGGTCATCCAATGCGAATTTTCGGGGGTAAGTTTTTTTAAATGTAATATATATATATAGATATGGGTAGATAAATAGCCTGATAATATAATGGCCTTTTCTTATACAATAATTTTCAAAAAAAGAAAAAATTCGAAAATCTTAAGAAAAAATTAGAAATTGTTCAAAATTTAAAAATAGTAATTTTATAAATGATAGTTTTAACATATTATTTGAAATTGTGTTTTCAATGAACGAGATCGATTCATAGTTAAAAATACAACAAATTTTGAATTTTATGTTTTTTTCTCATTTTTAATGCCAATTCGAGCACACTTTTCAAAGTGTCCATACATGATTCAATTTTATTATTTTATGTATGGACATGATTCAATTTTATTATCTCAGGATTTTTTTATCGACATTATTAACATACTGTGCACATTTAAAAATTATTAATTTTCTGATGAGAGCAATTCATAGTTTAATAACAAATAATTATAAAATGTGCTCGTTTTCGGTACCTACAAAATTCCTGAAATAATAAAATTCAAAGTAGACACTTTGAGAACATTGCAAAAATAAATAATAAAATATTATATAAAATAATAACGAAATGTGTGTTTTTCGTTATTGAATTAGTATCATAAAATTGTAAAAAACGTAAAATTTATTGTATTTTTAACTATGATACTATGTTTAGGTAGTTTTATAAAATGGCTATTTTAAAATTTTGAAAAATTTTATATTTTTTTCTTGAGATTGTTGAAAACTATTGTAAAATGCCATTACTAAAAGGCATTACTCATATACTACTATATTACATTAAAACAAAAAACTTCACCCGCATATTCGCATTTAATGATGAGTTATGGCGACTGACTTTCCAATTAATTTGTAAATATCTAATTATCTAAAATATACACAGAGGTATTGATCAAAAGAATCTTGAAATTAGCCGCCAAGTATTGGAAAAAACACGTTCAAAAGTAATATTTATAACGAAAAAGAAAAGAGCGAAATTTAGGGAAACGGTAGAGAAGTACCTTGTAAATTAAAAGCTTGGATAATGCAATTTTCGGACAGGTTTTTTTGTTTTGTAGCAAGAATGGGTACAATGATTCTAATTTTGAGCTAGGCTTTTTTTAAACTTATTGAAAGTTATTTCTGGGGAAATAATATTATATTAGACTCGCTTTACACGTGTCTATACATTTTTCGCACGTCCTGACGTAAACAATGGAAATCGCCCAACAGCTTTTGTACCTCGACTTGGTAATTCTTGATCTCCAGATGGCGGCTAGTCGACGGGCGTCTTTGCGAGTCCGCGGTGTTCGTGTTGCCACTATAAATCGTCGACGACAACAACGTCGATGACGACGACGATGACTCGGCGGTGCATTGCCGCCACGATTTTTCGATGTTCCTCGCGTAACAGTCGCAAAAACTTTGCGCTTCGACTGCACATTTCGGCGGCTCGCATTCTTCGTACGCTTCTTCTTCGGTCGACTCCTCCGCCGCCGCACAACACTCACTTAACATGCTGTTAACACTCAGCTCCTTTATTCGTAAGTCCTTCGCCGCGTTGTCCCACAACAAATTCTCGATCTTCTTCAGCAGGTCCTCTCTCGTCGGCTGGCACGACGCGTCTTGCTGCTGTTGACGTTCGTCCGCTTTGCGCATCATTTCCGACAGCTCACAGGCCAGTGTCTCAGACTCCAGTTTCTCGTGGTCGAGTTGGCGAGTCAGCTCGTCGCACTGCAGCTGCATGTCCTCGATGCGCTTGCGACTCATTTTCGACTGGTCGGCGTGTGACTCGCGCTCATGCTCTAGCGCGCTATTCAGACGGTCCGCGTTCGTTCGCTCGTCGTCCAGCTCGTTCGATTTGCACTTGAGCTCCGCGATCAGTATCGTCACAATTTTGGCCAGTTCGCCGCACTGTTTCGTGCTGTCGACCAGCTGCTGGCACGTTACGCTATTCTCGTGCTCGCAATTCCGAACGGTCTCGCGCAGCTTGTCGATCTCGCCATTTTTCTCGGCCAACTCGGACTGGAAATAATAACGTCATTAAAAATATATGTGGCGCGAAACGGTTTTGAAACCCGGCCCCGATGGTAAAATTTATTCTATTATTTTTGTTTTTCCGTCGCGTACTCGTTATTTATTTATATTCATTTTTCATATAAATACTGTCACCATTTTGGTCGTTTTAAATTGATTCGAAATACGGATTTCTCGGGGGACGATCCGCAATTTTTAAGAGTGCATATTAATTCGAGTTCTGCAGTCGTCTAGTATATTATCAACTAATGTTTCGGGAGATTGAGAATCGTCGGAAGTCCGACTACAATGCAATTTTAAATGACTTCGAGTTAACGACGTGAATTAATATTATAAAACGTGAAAAATTTAAATAAAATTCGATAGCTTCGTTAAAACGTTGCACGTACAAAAATAATTCGTACTAGGGTATAAAAATAACGCACCTTTCGCGCAGTGTAAGTGTAATTAAAAAGAAAAAAATGTTTTTACTTTGACTTTGGCCAATGCGTTTTCGAGACATTTCTCATTTTCTTCAAACGCGGACAAATGACATTGGCTTGTTTCCTCGTTGGCCTTGCATTTTATCAATTTATCGGCCATGATGTTTATGGCGTTATTCTGACTTGCGTTGATGCATTTCATTATATTGGCGGACATGGACAACTTGTTGAGCTGCTTTCTTTGTTTGAGGAATGCAGTCGATTGTTGGTTCCACATTTCACGGTAGCCCTGTTCGATATTTCCCATGAACGGCATGAACGTGTGTTCTTCGTGTTGCGATTCATCTGTCATGTTGTCTTGCCTCTCATTAATGGCATTCATTTCGAGTTTGATCCTTTTCAGATCCACTTTCTGTGTAATTATCGAATCGGCGTGGATACATTTACCGTAAACTACAATTTCTTCGGACGAGAACAATGTCTATTTAGGTGAATACGAAATGTATTAGGTATAGGTAAATATTTCGTTAATCGGTCAGTCGGATAAAATTCCAATATACTTACGGTTTGTTGTGAGTTCATATTGTATTTTTTCGGTTCACGAATCGAAATAAAATAAAATAATTTTATTTATTTTATTTTTTTTCTATATATTTATAATATAATTTATAAGTTATATATAATATATAAATATATAGTTATTTATAATATAATTTATAAATTATATGTAATATATAAATATATAGTTATTTATAAAAAAATTAAATATTTTTCACGGTTATTATTCAAATAAATTAACTATAATATTTATCTGTCTATTCTAAACGGTTCTTGATTTTAAATGTCTCATTGCCATAGCAATGCGCTAACGTTTAAATTTGTCGTATTGATGACGTAAACAAAGGCAATGAGCCAGTTGGATTAGGTATTATTTATTTATTTTTTTGTATTCGATAAGTATTTCAGTAGAAGTAGGTATATTAAATTTTTCCAGTTTTAATAGAAGAGATTTAATCGAAGTTTTTAGAGACAGATTCAACTCTTTTAATTAAACATTGTGCGCAAATAGTTTTCATGATCATAATCCCAGTCGATGTTCTCAATAATTTTGTAACTTACATAATAAAGTCATATAAGTGTTCCCGATTTCACAACGATAATACATAATAAAAATGACAATAACAATTAAAAATAATATTATTCAATACTATTGTATTTTTTTAGCGAAAAAACAAAAATATACTTAATTTTCTATTGAATACCGTTTATAAAGCATATTTTTTGAAATGCTTCAGTAAACAATTATATAATTAGTTATAACTAAACGCGGAAACGTATAACTATTCGAGGGAGCCTTCCCGATCTCCGTTTATGCTCCCGATTTCGACTTGAATCGTTAGTTCTCCGGTTCTCCCTAAGAAACGCAATGATTTCACTTGTCAATAAATTGTTGCCATAACCCGCAACTAAATGTCCATAATTAGTAATAACAATAACGTCATACAATATTTGATCAAATAATTTCCATTCAATACTCGATTAAATAATAATAGATATCACGTTGTATAATATGCGTTTGGTACTTTTGTCAGTTATACAGACCGGTCAAAAACGTTTTCCTCTCACCTTCAAAAAAACCGAAACGACGCCACTGTCGGCTCTCTTTATAAATCGATGGCTCTAGCTCGGTCCGACCCGACGAAAAGTTCTGGCACCACCGTGGCGTAGTATTACATAACACAGTGTACATTTAAAATCATAATCGGCATAGCGATGTATTTTTTACATAAATTCAGAACGATTATTATAATATAAAATTCAAATAGATTTCCGCGCATCAGATATTGTTTTTGTTTTGGATAGTTTTTTTTTTTGCCCGCACATTCGGCGAAAACTAAACAGCGTCTCTTCCCTAAAAATAAAGCGTCGTCGTTAAGACCGGCTCTCCGTCGTTTCGTTCTGAATTTTTAAACAATAATAATCAAAAAAGTCGAGAAAATAAAATAATATTTGGTAACAAACTGTCGTTCGCAGCAATACGGAAACGAAATTGTTCACGATCGACGGATAAAACGGATATCGCCAAAAACAACAAAAATAATAATTTTGTATGTGCGGTTCGCATCAGTTCTATATTGTATATTGTATATAGGTACTAACAACGTCGTTACGGGTTGACAAACGAGTAAAATTACTATTACGCTACTTCGATATCGATCCACAAACAAGTATAATATACATTCAAAAAGATAATTTTCTAATAGATAATAATATATAATATACGTATATTATTATATATATATATATGTATTGGACAATATTACTATTCAAAGTATTCTTTTTACACGATTTCTAAGTTTTATCACATTAAGAAGTGTATACAATATATTATTATTATTAGTATATTTAGATTGTCTTTACATGACAAGATATGACGCGGGATTTCCAAAACAAGCATAAATGATTGTCATTTTCATTTTTTCAAGATCGAACAGTACAGAGAATATATCATAATCATAATATAACTTTTGTAGACTAAAAAGGAATAATTACACAACATATAATATAATATAATATAATATACTTCTATATCATTATGTCAAGTGTACCTATGAATGCATCTATAGGTAATATGATGGTGGCGCGCCCTCAAAACATCCCACGTTTCAGAATGTCCTCGTTGAAAATATCCCACACGATATAAACGACACGTATATTGTTTTATACAAAATGCGTGAATTAAATTTTTAACAATCGTAGTTTAATACTATTTACAGAAAAAAAAAAAAAAACGGAAAAAGTACCTGTAACATGACTGTATTATTTTAACAAACATGTTTTGGACTGGTGTAATGATATTCCCTCTCGTGATATTTATTTTGCAGTGATCTATTTTTTTGGTTTCAAATGATATACAGTGTGTAGATTAAAACCAAGAAGAATAAGTATAATTATAGAGACATAAGAATAATAAAAATAATCATTTATACACAGCAGAAATCGATTTTTCGACGCCCTTGATAACTAGGTAATGATTAACCGGGTCTAATGACCTAAAAACACTAGTCCTGGCAAAATTCCCATGTTGTATAATACTTTTTAATTTATGTCGGCTAAATGAAAATGGCGTTTGTTTTTTGTGCGTTTTGAAAAAATTCAAAAATATACATGGTTTTTTTTTACTAAAAAAAAGACGCACGTTATAAGTTAAAATCATCGATTTCCTTAAAACATGTAATAATATAATCACAAAATAAAAAACGTTTTGATCTTGACGTTCCCGCTGAGATAAATTTTTTTAAATAAAGATTACAAAAATATTTTTAACACATACACGTTAATTGTTAATAATATACGTTAATAATATATATTTTTTAATTCCGGCTTTTTATTTCGTTGCAATGGCTATTATGTTATTTCGTTGACCCGTTTCACGGTCCGTGTGTGTTCATACAAACGGTTTTCATAACAACCGTTACCGTTTTATGGGATACTTCAAGCGCGGGACATTTTGAGCGCGAACCTGGTTGAGTTATGTATACACAATGAGATACGTATTAGTATTAATGTCGTACGAAACGGCTATAATTAAAAAAAGAAAAAAAGAAAATAAGTTGAGCAAAAATTTGAAAACGAAGATATGTGGACAAAAAGTACTACGAGTATAAACGATAGACTAAGTATACAATAATAATAATTATTATTATCGCGTTACGTTAGAATTAATAGTATTGTGATAATATTTATACGAACGACGAGGAAAATAAGAAGAGTGATATTTTTCATCTCGCGGATATGCAAACGTCTTCTTTTCGGAGAAAAAAGATTTTTTTTCATTTTTTTTTTTTTTTTATACACATTTTTATAGTAATATC
The DNA here is from genome assembly GCA_948098885.1 of Drepanosiphum platanoidis. Taxonomy (NCBI): domain Eukaryota; kingdom Metazoa; phylum Arthropoda; class Insecta; order Hemiptera; family Aphididae; genus Drepanosiphum; species Drepanosiphum platanoidis. Next base: position 4,238,743 of record OX402535.1, read on the forward strand.
GATACCGATAATATGTAATAATTACGTATGAGTTAGATCTGAAATATGTAACGTATGAGCTATGGAAAATACTAGCGTAAAAATGTACACGTACAATAATAGTAATGATAAATACACCTCTAATGAGGAAAAAAAAAAAACAAAACAAAAACAAAAAAAAAAAACGAATACAAACGTATGACCGGATCACGCAATAATATGTAGAACAAGAGTATAATTAATATGCGTAAACAAAACTTAAAAATATTATACGATTAATAATAATAATAATTGTTGACGATTTTTGCTGTGGCATACCACAACGTAAAGAAGATAATATTGTCATCGTATTGTTAATAACATTCCAGCGAAACGTTTCGGCGTGGTAAGAAGTAAGTTTCGGCTGTAACGGGACGTCGGACCGTTAAGCGAATAACACACTCGAGTCGGTTCGCATCGACGACGTCGGGTTTTCACTTGTTGCCGCCAAACAGTTGATACTAAAAAAGAAACAACGACAACAACTTATTACACATATTATCTAACAATGTTTTCAGAATACGTATTCGAGTTCACCTCATCTAAAAACCAAATTAACCGGCCGTATGTATAACACGTTATTTTACCGGAAAACAGAGTGTCAGTAATTTTTTGAAACCCGAATATTGTTCGCAACGTAACAACAACCCCGCACGTAATGGGTGGAAATGTATTCAGATTTTTTTTTTCGCACAGAGAGTTGATTTTTTTACATTTAAACAGACACGGATTTGCATAAACATATTGTACTCCCTATTCCGACTTCGGCGATAGACTAAAATAGTGTATACTGTATAGTTTATAAATAATTTCATAACAATTACAATATCGTTCCATTTACAATACGTCCCCATTTATAACCAATATAATGATATGATCAAGCTGTACAATATAATTAGACTACAGACATAGAACGCGGAATTGTAAAACTGTTCGCAGTGGGAGCTTGAGCACCATTTGAGGGAGTAAAACCCTCCACGTGACATTTGCCGATTTCCATCGGAGCATCCCACACGGGTATCCGATCAAGAACGCATTGCGACGTTTAATTTGACAACGCTTTCTAGGCAATCCTAGGGCATCGGGTGTTGCGCATCGAGTCGAGACAGATAATGATTTATTCAGGGTTCGGGATTCGAAGCGTTATTGCTTATTTATTATTCGTCTGGACTTAAAACCGCTAGCACAGTGCTATGTAATGCGTGTGGCATTACAGAGATTTCAAAATATAAAATCTGAAAGTGCCAGTTTCTGTTTCTTTCAATAGTTTAGAAAACAAATTTTTTTTACTAGTTTATTCCTCTTGTTTTCCGCATATTTTGAATACTTAATCAGAAAAACCATTGTTTAAAAGTTCAAATTTTTCAGAGACTTAAATTTGAGGCTAGAGGATTTGTTCGCGTGTTAAAACAATTGAACGGAATCCTAAAAAAAAATCATCTTACATTTATTTATATAAAGTCTAAAACATACTCATCGAGTCATTACAGGCACAAATACCTAGTATTTAATAATAACGTAAGAGGGAAAACTCGAAAGATGTTGAGGGAATATTCTTCTTTTTTTTTCCTGTTGAGTTGGGGGTTACCATTTTTGATATAATTTATTTTGCTTATTTTTATGTAGGTATTTTAAGCGCTTTTTCGAGTGCTTATAATATATTCAAAAGACGTGAAAATTTAATTAGATGACGGTATTTAAAAAAAAAAAAAAATTAAGTAATACTCTAAATATTAAAAGTTAATGAAATCGAAAACGATAATGTACTGTGAACGCGTGTTCGCGTCGAAAGTAGACGCGTCGTAAACATTTCGACAAAATAAAAATAAAATAACCAGGTGATTTTTCGGCTTGTGGTTTATTAAAATAAAACAAATATTAAAATAAAACCATTTCCATAAATCGAGACGGCTGATATTCCGATAGCCAGTAGGAGCCGAACAACGATTCTTTAGTAGTTTTGAAAATTTAACGTGAACCTGTTTAGCATAATGTTAGTTAGTATTTTTGCCATTTGGAAATAGGTTACCGGTTATATTATCGGAATTAAGCCCTTAAAAATAACGATAAAAAATATTCATACCGGGTTTTGCAACGTCGACAGTTGTTTGACCACGCCAGAACCCAGTTGCTGCAGAATGCCGGTACTCGAATTCTGCGAACACGTGCTCTGCCTCCTGGACCGAATGCTGTTCATACTGGAGCTGAGCAAGTAAGGTACACTGCTGCTCGTGTTCGGCATACTGCCACCCTTCAAATGACCAAACACCGTTTGTTAAGAATTTTACAGTAAAAAACCAACAGCACAGTATCGTTACGTTTTAATTTTGTACACGCGTATAATACAGTACGATATTATTTATACTGTTTAAACCATTGACACATAACCGATATAATATTATTTATATGTCTATAATTTAAACGCTACGTCTACCCGAGTGACATATTGTTTATTTTCGTTTTTGTTCATTCAGCGTGAACGCATTCTAAATACTTTTTCGGGCGTCGATAAAACAGTAGTAATAATAATAACAATAATAATAAATCTGTTTTATAAACCTATGATATAATGATGTTTTTTAAAACAAAATCGCATTTGGTGTCTTTTAACATTACTACAGTGTCTATAACTCGGAATTTTTTGTCCATAAAAACGACTAAATTATTATATTTATGAAAAAATACATTATTCTCAAAGAATCACGACGTCGGACTTTTTCGTGAAACGTTTCATGGTCGAAATCTTAATAGGTACGTGTTTCGTCGGTTATTGGAGAGAATAAATGGGCGACTATACCGAAACATTGTTGGGAGTGTTTAAAATTGGCAACACTAATGACGATTTATAAACCAATCGGCGGTATTTAACCATAATTACAAAATCACATTTTACAATTGTTAAAGCATAAAAAAAAAAAAAAAACAATGATGTCGTTTTATCAATTGTTTTCGTGTCATAGAGTATAGTATGTTCTCACGAAAGAGTCAGTAAAAATAATATACATAATATGTGTGTATATTTTGTTTTTACAATATATTTCAGTCGAATATATGATAGAAAAAAAATTTCTCGTAGTTTCCACGTGAGCCCGCACTCGAAAATATCTGTAGTAAATCATTATAAAATATTATGATAATAAATAATAACTCGGACGGTAGCTATTCGAACGAGACGCGGTCTGACGGAACGAGTGGTTGAAATGAGAGAAAAAAAAAAACGTATTCACTACCGTTATAGAGTTATTATTAATACATTTATTGCAGAACGAACGCCGCGACGGACGGACGGAAAATTGTAAACATATTATGTTATCGAACTGGCGCATAATCGCAGGGAATCGAAAAGCGTACGATTAAATTTAAATTTTTATTTTTCATATTCACAGCGGTTGTTTACCGGTAAAAATCGTTTAAAGAAGTATGTTCGATCGTTTGGTTCACGCGTTGGCGGCGCGCCGGCGTTGTGAAAATCGAATTATTTGATAAAATCTAATTTTCGCTACCCGATTATTCTCATAACCCGGCGTTATGATATCGTATTGGAATTTATTCCTAAACTGCCGAGACCGTTATACGCGTACCTTCGTTCGACGGTCGTCGAATTTTCCAAACAAATTAATTCGTACGATTAATTACAACTACTACGATTTCATTCGCACGCATAACCGTTCATAATATTGTAATGTTTGTAACGAGTAATTAATGAGCTGTCTATAATCGATAATAACATTGAAAATTCGTTCTGGCCACACACATACATACGTATATTACATACATACAAACGTATATATATATAGAAATCGATTTAGGCGATCCGAGTAAATAACGTCCAACGGTTTACTGTTTTCATACGTTTAGCGTTGTGTACGTTTAAAATTTATATCGCAATTAAATACCTCGGATGATCTGAGCGAACACAATGTTACAGTTTGAAATATTTTTTAATAGTTTATAAGTTCTCTGCTTTTTGTTTACTTAAAAATAACGACGACGACGCGCCGTACTACTTAAAGTGTACGTTTATTATATATTTTACGCGACGCATTATAATCGACGTGGACAAAATCGTATTACGTAAATAATTTATTTTTCCTACCGCATTCTAATGGTACCATTATCTATGAATATTATTTCGACTAAAACATAAAAAAAATCTTGCTTGTAAATCGTATTTATAAACTCGTTTTTTCCCCTCTTCTTCGGTTCCGCTAAAAACAATGTCGCGTCGAAAATTGTGAAATGTTTTTAGCGATGTGAATTAGTTTTCGAAATATTTCATCATACCTGCTTGCTCGTAGATGTTGCTAAACAGAAAAACCGAAAGTTGTTTGAAAATCAAATTGGTGGGTAAAAGAATATTTAGAACGACATCATTTATTTTTATTTTTTTTTTTACTCAAAACGTTGTACAATATAAACGTGTAACTTGCTCTTATTAATAGTTATTTTCGACGTTACGTTTACTATTGTGTCATAGATTTTACTTACACTCGATGTTTGTTAAACATAGAAATTTCATAGAACCGTTTTTAAGTACTTTTAATTATTATACACGCGGCTGTTAAGGTATTGATTTAGATCGATGGAACAAGGTTCCTCGGTTCCTATTTTAAATCCGCTTCTGCTCAGAAACATGTGCGTTTTTGAACAGGTAATAAATGTATGTAATGTATGTTATGTATGTAATAAATTGTATGGATAAATAATAATTTTGTCGTTTTAAAAACCAAGTTAACTGTTGATGATGGTTGACACAAAATGATATTATTACGCGTTATTATTATTATTATTACTTTATCGAGCGAGTTAAATAATAATAATAATAACAATTGAAAATAAGAGAGTCGACACGACGCAAAAAATATATCATATATTATACGCTCTGGGAAAATATTAAAATATTACGAATGCGTTTTAAGCAGATTACTTTTTTTTCGACGAAGCGTTTGATAATAATAATAATAATAATAATAACAATGACACTAATGATAATAATAATAATAATAATAATAATAATAATAATAATAATAATTATCTTAATGAAAAATCAACTTAATAATACTCACAATCATGCTCCGTGCAAGCTGTACTCCGCGTAAGTTGCAATCAAACAATAAAACAAAATGTATACAAAAAAATAACTCAAAATTTAAATTTATAACAAGTAACATAAAAAGCGTCGTTAACATTAGTAATTATTACGAGCGACAATATTGGTGTGATATCATTTTCGGTGGTATTTATATCGTTGTTTACGAGTCGTCGGCGAAGAGGACGGTGTTTCGCATCGGCAATATCGATACATCGGCGTGTATTTTCGAAAACGTTGCGTGTTCGGTGCATTCCGTTCGTTCGCGAGGTTCGTGACGGGCGATGAAAATTATGGTCCGGGAAAACGGGAGAATGTCGTTTAGCGTGTTACACTCTTGTCTTGTGGCGGATTAAACGTACGAGAGACCATGACGAAAAAACGTTTGCGCGATCAGTGTTGTTGAAAATGGGGTCGCTTGTTCGGAGTCGCTTTCTAGGCCGGGGCAGAACGAAAATATTTGCGCGGCGTACGATGATTTCTATCCAAAACACGTTATTGTCAGTGTATTTATAATTGTTTGTTCTATTTCTTTTCACCATTTGTGAATAAACCATCTCAATCATATTATTTGGTCGTAACAATCGGCGGATCACTTGTTCGAATGTTATGTGTTTAAAAATATATTTTGCATAAAAGTTATCTACGAAAAGGAAAAAAATCATTTCAAGTGCTTATTACCAACGAATGTACGAGTTATTTTTACCGTTTTAAATTACAATACTTTTTTTTGACGACATTAGACAGGATGATGTCATGGGTTTGACAAATAATATTTTCTCGATGATGTAAAATAGACGTTCGAATGAGAAGTCACATTTTAGACCTCAAAAAAACCCTTTCTGAGACGTGTTGTCGATCGTATGCACAGTGGGAAGTTTTTAAATATCGCACAAAAAGTCTTTTCGCACCATGTCGAACAATAATTTTTGAACACACGAACAAGTGACCGACAGACACTCGGAACAAGTCGAATTAAAAAAAAGAGAACATCTCTAGTGACTCTTTTCACGCGTTTGTTTCGCAAATTAAATATCGCAGATCGTTTACGAAGAATACGCGAGACTTGCCGAGAAAACGGGGCGGTAAATTTTAGTACTCGGAGTACTCACGCGATTTTTTTCGGTAACGAAATATATCACGTCATAGTTTTACGCGAAAGCAGCGGAGTTTTAAAACCACGTGGAAATAAATAATTATACGGTATTATCACGTCGTACGCGTACATGTATAAAATAAGCGTGCAGTCCTTACAAATACGGCGGCGGTGCCACGCGAGTTTTATAGAAGGACTAGAAGGAGCTATATTTATGACGACCGAACGAGTGTTCCAATAAACGAACAGCGTGTTCGAGTGAGCGCCGCGAAAATAATTCTAGTGTAATAATTGTGTGCGTGCGCGCGCGCGTATGTTTTTTTTTTATTTAGTTTATTTCATGTCATATAAACTTCGTCGTAAAGAACCTGTAACGCTGCAAGCTCTCGAGTACATTGTTATTGATTTGTAATTTATCGATCGAATTACCATCGTACATATTTTAAACACATGATATGCATCCGATCGATAATACGCCCAACACACAGCTTTGCCACGACCGAGTCGCCGCGCCGTGTAGACTTTTTATCGTTGCGAAGAAATCAAGAGGTTTTGAAAAATATCTTAGGTTTTCTCAAGTGTCGAATATCATTGAGTATACCTCGTCCGGGGCTCGGATTTATTAGCAATAAGAATCACACAAATGTGCCTTTAAAATTAAAATATAATTTTTGATGTAATTTGATTATCGCGAGGAAATTTTCGTGAAAATTCTACGTTTCTACAAATTTCTACTTTTTTCAGAAGGTTTTTCTAGGGATGGGGAAGGAAGTTTCAAAGTATTTGATTGTATAGACAAGTTTTAGCGGCGTTTAACTTTAAAAACTGCATTTGTATGATTAATATTTTGTTATTTTGATTCAACGCATCTGTGCGTGTCGCGTGATTTAAAATGGAAAATACGAAGTTCGCGTCGCTCTTACCTAGAATACTAAGATAAAATCGAGACGTACAGTTTTCAACCTCATATGGAATATCAGAATACGCGAGAATAGGCATTGTAAAATATCGCGCGTTTCAATTAGTTTTATTACGAAAAAAGTTCGTGTCTTATTTAGCCGTCTTTACGTTAGTTCAACAAAAGTATGCAAACGCTAGAAAATCCGAGCCCTTATAATAACACCACTCAAGTTGTATTCGACGACAAAAATGCCCCCGAGAAACGCCTTTTGTCTCGTTTTCATCATTTGGCATCGAATTCGAAAGCGACGCTGCACTGTTAAAATCGCTGCCATTATTCTGTGGCGATTGTTGATATAATACATATGAATTACTATAAACTACCTACATTATATAATTGTAAATCGAACGTCTCGGAAAACAAAAGTGGTTTATTGGAAAGTGTTTATGAAAAAAAGAAAACAGTCGAATGTTTTGAATTTAATCGAAAGAAACGCGAAAGTAATTCGACGTTTTGTTTTCCATTTTATTTTATTTTTTACGCCCCCTTAGATCGCGTAAAAACATAAATACCGAAATAAAACGTAAATATTGTGGTCGCGTGTTCTGTAAGAGATTACGCGCGAGATTTTTCGGTCGTAGAAGAAACCGTTTTGGTTATTCAAAATGAAAAATTCACTCGACCAGTTGGTGCGCGAGGGGTGTTCATCGAGCTTTGTGGATTCGCAGTGATACGATAACGTTCGAAACAACGTTAAAGACGAACGCGAGAAAAAAAAATGTACATTTCGTGAGATTTCAAACAATCGGTTATTTATTTTCAATTTTCGTAGCAGACGGAAATAGAACGTAGTGATTTCAACTCGTTCGGGTTTTATCGACGGGATAATGCGTATTCCGTTAGCTCGAAATAACGGAAAATAATATGATAATAATGTGTATTATGTATATTGAGAGAGAGAGAAAAAAAAAGAAAGTAGATGGTTTGGCGATGAAGCGACACTACGATGATTAATATATATGCAAATATTCATGAACACAATATCGTACATTTAAATAACAATACGTCACGTTATAATATTATATCGATCTATTTTCATTTTTATACATAATACAGGGTGTGTCCAAGGAAGAACCGACAAACGTATTTTGTACTGTTCAATATTTTCAAACGTTTTTCGTTGTAATAATTAATGGGGATACCTGTGCGACGACGGTAAAATCATTGATTTTATTATATTTTAATTTTTATATAAACACTGTAAGTTAATATCGTATTATGATTTTTTTTGCTGCAAAGTACATGTTTGTGATTTTATTTTTGAATATAGTTTCGTTGGCGTAGACGTTTATTCAAAGTTTTCTCGGAAATTTCAATTTTTCTTTATTAATTAACGTAAACGGCCATTGATAATAACATCGAAAGGTGTGAGAAAAATATTTCAACTCGAGTAAGTTTCGTAAATATCGTTTGATCAACAATGATGTAATCTAATCGACAGTTTTAAATGCTGACATTTTTCTGGAAATTTTAATTACAAAATGTACTTTACAATCTTGATTACAAAAATAAAAAATTCGGATAAAAATTTTACATTTTTGTATTTCGAGTGCCTATTATTAAAATCCAATTAAGAATACGTTGCTTATATAGTATACAATGATTATATTAAAAAAAAATAAATAATAATAAAAGGAAAAGAAAATTTTAAGATTTAGAATGGAACTAATGTCGTCGTACTTGTCGAGGTCTCCGAAGAACACCCTGTATGATAATACATACACACATACATATTATACATATTATAATATAACGAGTATAATAATTTAAATATGTACAATGATAAGCGCAAGACTAAGCTTCTTACCTATATAATAATATAAAATCGATAAAAAGCAATGTCATCGTCGAGAGACGTATTATTTTTAATGTTACTTTTTACGAATTAAATTAAACCAAAAAAATATACGGGGGGGGGGGGGAAAGTCCGTGAAAATTATTCCTTTGAAACGCAACGATTGTTCATTTGAATTTTTTTTTGTCAAAGTGAATTATTTTCTTACGGAAATATCGAACGTCATATTATTTTTTTCTGACGTGCCTTGAACTTTGTGGGGCGGGGGAGGGGGGAATGACGACTTGTTACTAATACGAGTTTGTACGACTCGTGTCGATATAAGCAGTGGCGGCGTACACGCGTCGAGTAAAAAAATGTAAAAAGAAACGCACAACAACCGTGTAAAATTCGAGATGTAAAAAACGTTCTTAACAATATTATATCGATAAATTCTAACTAACGTCAAAAGCGAAAAACAAAAACAAAATGTAAAATAAAATAACTAAAGACAAATAAATTATCCATCAAATTTAAAATAAAAAAAAAAATAAAAAAATGAACAGTGTGGCATATCAAAAATGTGTTTGGACAAATCATTTTAAGTACTAGCATATTATTATTATTTCAATGAATTGGCGAGACAAATGGCAGATGATAATTACTAGTAAAACGTAACCGGAAAACATTTCCAACGATTCAATTTGACGAATGTTCTGAGATGATTTTGTACTTTCATTTCCATAGTTTGTCGAAAACAATAAATAATGTATCGTGTTCAATCGAACATATCACGCGCGATGAACATTTTTTTTTTTTTTACAATTGTTTCGAGATTCGTTATAAGCTTATAACTATTCCCAACCGATATCCTGTACTACATTTTTGTGCAAAAATATTTATGAAAATTGATGAAAACTCGAGTTCTCTAAATAAGAAACTATTGAAAACACTGTCATTGGTTAGAACAATTTTCGGTCACAAAGGGTTGATCATACGTCATATAGCTCTCGTTTTCTTTTTCTCTTGTACATTATTTTTGACCGCAATAATTTTTGGAAACTAGGGGAAGTTGTTTACTTGGGAATCGTTTCGGGGTGCGTCTGTGACGATACATTTTGGAAAAACGTTTATTCAAACCGTCAAAACCAAAAGGTCGAGTCCATAATAATATATCATCTACCATTTTTTTTTTCGCCATTTAATGATAATATAATATATTTTAAAATTGCTCTCGTTCCCCTCCCGGGGTCTTTATGTTCAGGACAAACGATATGATATATAAAAAATGTGAAATGTTAAAGACGATCAACGTCAACAGATGTTGTTATATAAATTGTATGTTATAATCATGCTGAGCGAACGCTTATTATCATTGCCATAATATAATGTAGGCCTGGCGTTAAAAAAATAAAGTACACGGATAGCGGACACCCGTTTTATGCAACACTCAGTTTTTTTTCTCATTCGTTGTGTGACTTACATACGACGATGATGGCACCGACAACGTGGACCCGTCGTGGCTATTTATCGGTCTGAAGTACTGATAGCCCTGCGCAAAAAATCAATTTGAGAGCTCCTGACACGTGACCAGTGGCGTAATTGGGACATGGACATTGGGAGGAGAAAAATCATTCGGTCGTCCGGTTTTCGGTAATCCTCCCCGTCCCCCGTTTTCGCTCGCCATGAGCAATAGTACGTACACATTATAGTGCCGCTACGAATTTCGGTGTCAATTCGAGGATAACATGGATAAAATTTTCGTCTTTTCAATAAATTTAAACGTAGAGATTATTCAACGACGAAATATTTTCACGATAAATCGATATTATTCGGTCGTTTAAATAATTGCACTCAAATATTAAACCCGATACGAGCTCAGAGCTACACGTTTACGATCGGTCATCGTTCGTGTCACCTACACGAGTCTTCTGTTTCTGCAATAGTCGAGTATTCGCATAGGCGTGCGTAGGTTTTTTCACACGGGATTTCGGTACTTTTTGAAAATGATTTGCTCAATAACCTCCGACGAGTAACTCGTTTCAAAGAGGCTCACGGAATCATGGATCTTTTTTCAAATTTATTTTTACACAGTACGGTAATATACGTGAAAAGAAATGTGTATAAATGTAGCTTTAATTTTAAATCATACCACTAATAATTAAATTTAAGTAAAAACTAAATGTTATTTAAGTTCTAATCGTCGGTCGGAGACGTGCGGAATCTCAAATTCGTTAATTACCTACCGCTTTGGGATTAAACTGTGATACTATTATTGTTGCGGTACAGAAATAAAAAACCCATCCACACCGTACTCGTTCTTAAAGTCTCTAGATATACCTTTTTTAAGAAAAAATATAATCCCCCTCCTTTTTTTTGTTTCAAAAACAAAACGATTTCTAATCAAAACGGCAAATGTCCAATATTTACGTAGGACAGGCTCATATTCGGCATTCTCCGCGCGCACGCCAACGAGTACGCAGAGTACATGTTTTTACATTCGTAAGAATGCGAAAATCAGTTAATGTTAGATAAATACTCGTATGTTCTACCACACGTCGAATGTGCGTCAATAAAACGATCCCGGATTCGCGGCGTATGGTGAGAAAAATATCCAGGAAACGATACCCCTCCCTCCGTAATTACGCCACTGTTGACGCGACCAAAGCGTCGTCAGAAAAAAACACATTGTAGTTAATTGAGGGGACGACGTCGTGTAATATTATTATAATACTGCGTCGTTGTTCGTCGTCAATAACATTGCTAATAATATTATGTTAGTTCGACGTTAAAAACGCACCTGAAAAAAAGTCACTACATACGTACACACTCTGAAACAAAAGTAACTCGCAGCGTTATCGGTTCGTGGTTTTTCGTATTATGTTTGCTTTTTTTCGTCGCGCGTGACGATCGCATTGTCTGTACGGACCGGGAGAGCGTAGTTCATATTTCGCTGTTTACAAATCGTACGCTAGTGCTGGCCAAACGTACACACGCGTGTTACAGTAATCGCAGTTATCGTGTTCAGAGTTTAGGTGCCGACAAGTATAGTCGATCGAGTGTGTTTGCAGATCAAAGACGAGTTCCGCAGTTGCGCAGTCGTGTTCGCGCGTAGATTATAAAAGAACGAGACGACGCGGATCGTCGTCGTCGCCGCGTTTGGAATAACACTATTCCGAGCCAAGGCCTTTGTTGTGCGACGGGTGCGTAAATGAGTATCGCGAACGATATGAAAACATATAACCGTCTGTGTTTGTGAGAAATCTCGGTGACGAAAATTTGGAAAAAAATCGTCCGACACAGGCAAAGATTTAGTCAAATTTCAAGGGGGGAAGATTCAATTTTGTCAAAATTAAAGCTTAAATTTGAACAAACACAGATTTGCAAATAAACGAACGTCCACGAGCTCCGAAAACTTATCGAATGCGAGAGTTTGATTGATAAACCATTTAGAACGAATCGTTCTTGCGTTACGCGTAATCTAACGTAATCGATTTCGAATACGAAAATAAAACAATAAAATTATAAATATTTGTTATCAATACTGATAGCGATCATATGTTATAAAATATATATTTATATATTATTTAGTATTTATCAATCGAAGAATTTTTCGAAAATTTCATTTTAGAATCGGAAAGAGATCTATCTACGCCGTCACCGCGTTCGAATCTGAAGTTTATCTTCAGAAAATCTTCAAGTAATCTTCATAAACCTGAAGTTTTCGGAACAACGTGCCGCCGCAAATTTTGATCGCGGGAGAACAACAAAAGACCAACCACTCGGTTCGAATCCCAAACACGACGACGGCGAATCGCGCGCAATGTCGAAACCGCGCCGTCATCGTTTTATCGTCCGATCGATCGGCAATCGTTCGTGACTATCGGAAAAAATATTTATATCCGGCGAACATACCGACGGCGGCGACAAGTTAATGGTGGATCCGCGCCGCTCGACGTTCGAATGTCTCCGGATGGGTAGACCGGTGCCGACGGACGTAGTGCTGCCGGGCGACGAGGCGCACGACGGCGCCACGCGGATTTTCGGCGTGTTCAACATGTTATCGGACAGCCGGCGATTCGGAAACGAACTGACAACTCGCAGAAAATTGCTATCCGAACCCGAAGGCGAGCCGCCAAACCACCAGCTACCTGTTTAGTGGGGAGAAAAAAAAACGTCGACATTAGAGTACAGACAATATATTTTGTGTACGTGTATTTTGTTCACTAAAAACAAGTATGAAAACGTACAATTAAAATATTCAGTGAAAATATACAACAAAACGTTTTGATTTAATTTCAGCAGTCGGCCGAATCGAATATGAATTAGTAATAGTTGTAACCTAACTGATTGATCTGAACCTATCCGTTCCTATTTCTATCCATTAGTTGGCAAGAAACAATAATGTTCTTTGTCACTACAGTAACTACCAATTATGTACGGATGGGCGGACTAAATTCACGTTTGAAAACCTAAATGTTTAACATCTATAGACGATTACATAAAAAAACGAAATAATAATGCGTAGTTATTACACAAACTATAAAATGTACAATAGTTGTCAATGCATTTGAATAATTACATCATGTCATTGTTGTACTGCTTAAAATATACCTAACAAGGAAATAAATTTGGCGCGAAAGGGCTGTCAATGCTTTTCTACTCTAGCATGAAAGGGCTACACCCAATTCAATGTATAAATATATATATTTTTTTTTTTCGCGCAAACAGATAATTCCAATTTTAGTAAAATTGTTTATTTAAAATATTAATACACTTGTGCGCTATGTACAATACTACCGGTGCTTGAACACACATGTCGCTTGACTACACTCGATTTATTAAATAAACTTCTAAAAAATTGGTACTCGACATCTGCCACTGTCTTAAACACTCGTCGGTCTAATAATTGATGGTGACCAGGTGTGTGCACTCTTATGGGCAGGGGCACGGCGGAAAATTATGACGTTTTCAAGAACGCTCATAAAAATTAACAATGATTAATGTCTATAGGGTGGTACATGTTATTCTATTTTTTTTAATAACGTCATAGATCCGATAAAAAATGTCTAAGCACGTTCGTCTTATCGACGAAAAATATCTTTAAAATAAAACAGCGCTATCGACGATGGCCGTTACGGGCGCATACGAGTAGTTGACTCTCGAGATTAAAAAGGACGATACGCAATGTGACCAAACGCGAGATTGTTGATAATCGTGATGATAATAAGTTTATAAAGTATTCGTCGACACTACACTTACCTGCCGAATTTTTCCTAACCATGTCTTCGGCACTCGACGTTTTGCGCTGTTCGATTTTCAAGTTTGGTATGTTGAAGTTTTGTGCGTGCATGTTTTCCGAACTGTACAAATGTCTCAGAGGTCTATGCCTGTCCGGGCTCTGCATTGATATCGTGTCCAATTTCAATTTATTTCTTTGGTTTCTAAACACGAAATAGTTGAGATTATTATTAGGTACACCACTATATACTAATACACACAAACACTTTTACAGTTTGTCGAACACGTATACGTAAAAACGTAGCAAAATACTGACTTTTGAAGCTAAACGGTAGAAGAAGATTACGCTGTGCGTAGTTTCAAAACGAAATCGGTGGCTAAACAATTATAATTTCAGCGACGACGTTATGGTAATATTTTTATTCCGACTTGTCGAAAACGTAACGTCGTCGCCACTCTGACCATGATTTTGCTACCTCGATAATTATTGATTAACAATAGTATTTCTTTTAAATGCGATTCTTTTAACTATCAAAGATACGATTCATAAATTGTAGATAACTAATTCAATACGATTTCGGTAATACTGCACAAATGAAAACAATGTTTTTGATTTAATTCAATTTTTTTTTTATCAACAAGTTATTACAAATTAAAACTATAATAATATAAATAATAATGGAAATAAAAATTTTTGTTTTTTGTGCATTAACGTGAGCACACACACCAGCGTGTAAAATGAAAATGTTCAACTTATGCACTGACAAAAAATGCCAAAAAGAGTGGGGATATGAATCGTCCCCTCATCCCCTCCATCACCGAGTTTACAATATTGCAGTTTGTTTAATAAATTCTCGAGAATAACGTTGTTGATCGTTTACTCGAAACGCGTGATTTTATAACTATTATACCTGTCGATCTGGTCCAGCATGTCCTGCAGGACTTCGATGAGGGTTTGGAATTGTTCCAAGTTTAAACCCGGATTCATTGTGTGCGGAATCAGCGTCGGCATTATTTTTGTCGCTATCATGTTCACCGATAAGCCATACTTTTTGTCCCGTAAAATCATACTGTAAATTACTGGAAAAAAAAATCAATAACAAGATCTTTGTACTCGTCTTCAAATCCAATAACGAGTAGAAAAAAAAACAAATTTGTAGTCTGAAAAATGGAGTTGGTCACGAGTATGCTTATAATTAATTATATGTGTATACATAGGTACATTAATTATATTATACTCTCATTGAATAACACTAATAAATTTATTCTAAATCCAAAACTCGTCCCCGAGATAATTGAAATTATTATTATAGATTATTATTGGACACGTTTTGGTGACGTAAACTTTGTGTTCATTTACCAAACGAGTCTATAGGCGAAAGGCTTAATAATAATAATGATAAAAACATAAGCAAAGAAGATTGGAAGGATTCTGTCCGAGTCCTCTGTTTCTAAACAATCAAAATATTTACCAGATTTCATTGATAACATTTCGTAAAAGAAAAATCGTGACTGCGGATTTTCGAAAACGTTTCCACGCAAATAAAAAACAATGTTTGAGTGAGAAACATAGTATTACGTTTCCAAATTGTTTTGTCCGACAAAAATTATTTTACGAACGTTTTTTAAATGTTTATAAATAGAGCTATGTGTATAATTAGCTACTTTTTAAATTGACGGACCAAAGAAATGACAAGGGTCGGTTATCTTTAGAATTTACTAGGCCGGAATTTCACTTCAGTCCAGAGCCCCGAGTGTTGGCGGCCGAACAATAGAGGACCTTTATTGAATATTTAAGCATAAAATCATTCGCCGACCTCATAACAAAGCCCAATATTTTTGAAGGCTTTACAACAAATCGCATCAAAGTGGGGAGACCCGGGTCAAGGATTTCATGTATAGATAGCTTGAAACCGAGATCCATAACGGATTCACTACAACGCAAAACGACTGTATCACGAAGACGATAATATTATGAGAATTTAGAGGACCCCAGTGAACGTCACGGCCTCACGTTTAGACGTGTTCGAAGATAATCCCAAACTTTCGAACGATTCCGCGAATCGATCGACGTCACTTTGTAATTTCAGACGGTCGTTAATAATCGAGTCGATTTACCTATTTATAGAGTTTAATGTCATCGGCGAAACGCGGAAAAATACCGCGCTGACAGTATTACACATCGGGCAGTGAACGTCGTAGTACAATATCGAAAACGTTACGAAATCAATTTTCGATATGATAACTCGACGGTTATAAGGTGAAAAAGCGAGCGAGACACGGGAACGGAGATCGATGTTATCATATTTGATTTTAAATAATTTATTTGTTGCTAATTATTTTCATATGTTTAGAGACATTGTTTCGATCCCGAAGTTAACCCAATAACCTGAATTCCCGAGACGGGTGCTCGTATAATATTAAAGTGACAGCGTTTTGGTAAATTTACTGCGAATCGAAGTTTTCAAACCTTCAGCACTTCAAACGTTATCGCTTTTGAACCGCACTGTTTATTTAAATCGACGCTATTAATTGATAATGCGACATACACGGGGGTTTGAAACGTTCGATCTGTTTACAGCGACGACACGGCCAGAAATTATTCACTAGGTAGGTAGTCTAGTCGATACGTTTCGACGGAAAACACTATTGCTAATACGCGGTCTTTGATATTGCGCGATGTTGTGGAAAAACAATAATAATCATGTAAATGTAATATAGTTATCGCGAGTTGAGTGCTATTTTAATCGAAAAAATCGCATCTCTGATGTGCAACCGCGAAAAAAAATACTCAGCTGTTTACGAGATTCAAAATCGAATTATTTAAATAACGAGTATGAAATAATAATACTCATTGAGAAGAGCATTACAAATAAAATATTTAAAATAATTACTTTGAAAGTTAACGTTATAATTTTCTGTTCTTTATCGAAGGAAAGTCGACAATCGCGATGAATTTCTCACTTTAAGTTACATTTTTTTTACACGTTCCAATAATGTTTTACATTTTTTTTTTTTTATAATAAGACAAAATGCCTAATTTCGGCGATCGAGTATTTGTTGAAAATTAGTTTTTAGAGAAACGCGGCCCATCTGCTGGATACACCGCTGTCCGTGTAGTGGTTTACGCGTGTGCCTACTCAGACGTGTCGTCACAAAATATTGTAATATGTACTACTGCGTTTAGACCTCTAACCGTATTCTCGGCAGACCCGGGACACGTTGTTCGTGTGAATTCATTTATTATAGAGACGCGATTCACCAGTTTGTACCCGAAGTGCATGAGCGCCGTTGGAATTATATTTCCTCGGTCCGGTTTAAATATTCGTTCCGCTGAAACCGCGTTTGCTTATTCTCTACGCCGCGCCGCCGCGCCGCCGATTCGGAAAATCATTAATTCGAGGGGGAAAAAACCGGAGGAGTTTTTTTTCTCTTCTTTTTCTGAAAGCTTTTCGAAAGAAAGCGCGATTTAATTACTTAATCTTTGTTTTTAGCTTTTCCTCACAATGGTCGACTCCGAACGACGAACCGTTTGGACTTAATAACAACGAAAAAAAAAATAAAAAAAAATAGTAAAAAAAAATTCGCACGAGTTCGAGAACGCAACAACATTCATAACTTTATTTCGACCGTGATTTCACTCTCATACTTATGAATTAATGAGTTTAATTAAAATAGACGCGCATTATCTCGAAACCGTCATAGCACCGACTATATAGCGGTGAGTTTATAACTTTTGCATTTTCAACAAATTACTTGAACGATGAGCGCGGCCGGCTAAAGATTAATCCGTTTCTCAAATTTTGGCGTTTATTTATTAATACTCGTATCAGGTAACATGCTCACGAGGGTTTTTTTTTAAAAAAATAAAAAATTTAATCAAATTAATTACACTTGTTAATTTACAGTACTAGGTATTTGAAATAAAAAAAAAACGTATGCTTCCCTCTTTCGCCACGTGACCTACCTATACGTACACGCACCAGAGGTCACATTTTTTTTTTCCGCTGACGTATTATTATCTGGAAATAATAACAATATCGTGTCGTCAATTAATTAAATGAAGTTCTACGATTTTAATTCTAACCGCAGACGAAGGAAAAATGGTTACGAAAGAATAACACTCGGGGCGGTGTTAAAACACTGTTTCAAACAAAAAAGGTAAAAAAAATATGATGAAAATACATGTTTTTCATTAGTTTCATCGTAAAACCAAAAGGACATTAAAAACATCTGTTTCTGTAAATGTATAGTGACGAAAACGGTTTTGAAATTTCGAAATGTTTAATGTTTAAATATTTAAGTTTCAAAACCGTACAAATTATATACCTATTATTAGTGTTAAGTTTAATCTAACCCAACACTTTTTAGAAAAAATCGAATTATATTCCAAAAATTGTCGAAGAAAGTTACATTATAAATATCTAGATAACAATATGATAATATGTATTCAAAATGAAATGCGTGCGGTCAGCTTATTTATCATTATAGTTACAAATGAAATATAATACAAAAGATTGAATTGTCGGCCTCACGTTGCATTGTTATTTTCCTATCTAATTAGATTAGGCCATTGCAATTTTCTAATTAAATTCTATTACCTTGCATTAACGATAAAGAACTCTCTCTCTCTCTCTCTCTCTCGTATATATAAATAAAACAGGACGTTCTCGGTAGTGGACAGCGCGACTTAATAAATGGTCCCATACCGAAACTTGTCATTAAGGTCGCCGCGGGCTCGTATCAACTAACGAATAGGTAAAAGCTGTAGGTATTTTTAATTATAAAAATGAATTAGTCGCTTCGCCCCGTCGATCCTCGATTCACTTTGGGTGGGTTACACTCTCGGGAAGTCTGTGTCATTCCTCGGACGGTGCTGTAGACGGAGAATGGTAATTCCGAGTGGTATTGTTGTCGTATCGATTTAAAAAATCGATCTCGCGGATACAATAGAAAACAACGATAAATGAACACATATGATATTATGTGTGCGCGTACTAATCTCATGTGAGGCGATATCCCTATAGGAATAGCGGCCGACAGAGGCGAATTGGCAATTTTAAAGCGGCGCGATTTTCAACGAAAAATATTATCGTAACAAATTAGCGAACAACGCGCGGTCGAAATTTATTGGACGTGAATAATTTCGTTATTTTCGTATTGAATATAATGCAATTAATATTATTATTATTCGTACGTTAAATAAAAACTATAAACGATCAGTCTATATTATTAGAGACATTTCGTATTTACAATTTTTTCCAATCGTATAGATTTTCGTTTCAGAAATAATGATTTGACCTATACATATAATCTACATAATTAATTATTAATTTACCCGCTATCCTCGCTATCACTTCAGGATCCGTCTGGTTTATTATCCAAAGCAGCGGTAACACGTCTTCGATGATTTGTTGTTTTTCTAGCCTGTGCAATATGATTTCCAAACACGCCAATATGTTTAATATTATCTTCAAATCGTTGGGGTTGGTCTCGTACACCATTTTGAGTTTGGGCAGTACCATTCTTCTTATGGCCGTGTCATCCATATACTGAGACACGTTGGTTACCGCCAACACAGCGGCGCTCTACAGTGCAGAAACAACAAAGACGACAACTCATTAATTGCTCTATTATATTATATTTACTTATATCTACTAAGATATGAAATCCAAACGGTTCGTTATATTACATGAAAATCGACTAAAAACTCATACAAACTATCGACGACGGTTAATTACATGTTTACGATTATACCTACTTCAAAACTTATAATTAAATGAATACCTATTTTAAACGAATCTGCTTAGTCATATACCTGTTAAGGTAGTCACCCCCTCCCCCATTACGGACGAATCGGTTCCAAATAAAAAGAAGGCTACGGTGCTCTTTATATTTATAAATATTAATCGTATCAGTTTACCACGTGGCCCTTAATTTTAGTGAACATTATTATAATTTCGATCGAAAATTAATGTTTTGTATCTAAACGTTTGCTTTTTGTGCGGTTCTTACCGACGGTAAAATGTTGTCTTTACTTCGTTCCAATTGTAATTATTACGTTAAAATATCAAATCAAAACAAACGTTTCAACTCGTGAACATAAAAATTCGCCGAAATCGTAATTGATTCGATCAATATTCTTGTGCAAATCGCGTAATCAATAACACTGCGTCGTCGTATTGACTGCATTTCGCGGACAACAGATACGATTAAAACGTAGATTATACGCCAGTCGCCAGGTTTGGGTCAGGTACATTTCGTAATTTCAATAAATACATTATTATGCCATTAAACGCACGGCGCGCGTCACGTCGTGATGTGCATTGTGCAAATTATAGATGAAAATAATGGAAAAACACGACGAGTAATGGCAATTCGATAATGTTATACATTTTAAATGTACAGTTAGGTTGGTTAGAGCCAGCGCAGAGGGTGTATAAGCTAGTGTTAATAATGCGGTGAAAATTTAATAGCTACTTGTGGACGATAAATAATGCAAACGAATCGCGTGCGTTGTGAACATAAATTATTTGGTCGTATAACACAATGATAATAATAATTATTGTTATTACACGAGTAGAAAACAAAGAAAAAAAAAAAGCCACCGACGCGTTTTTCGGTACATCAAAGGATATAAATTCTGCAGTGTTTGCGGTAAGTTTTTTTTATTCGTTTGTTTTACGACAGGTTAAGTTTATTTTAATAAAACGGATGAGATGTAAAATGTATTATAATAATATAGTCTATACAAATCGACTATTGGGCCGGAATAAACGTTTTCTTTAAAAAGAGATATGCCATGACTACTGGTACGTATAAATACCATTATAATATAAATATTATCGCGTATTATTACAAACAAGTGTCATCGAATATTTCAAAAATTATTTTTATATCTCAACATCCGTTCAACATAATTTTTAATTGTTTTATTACAAGTATTATAAACAGAAATTCACATTGAAACAAAGCGTGTAAAATTTTGAAATCCATTACACGCTGTAATTTAATATTCGTATGATTTCCCAAATTTAATTTTATATTTAATTGGTATCTATTTTCGATTCTTTTCTGTAGTAACACTGATTTTTAACAACAATGCTTTGGCTAATTTTTTTTTTTTTGTCAATGTTTGTGATAGTCCGAATATGGTTTTTACGGTAAGAAAAATTGAAAAATATATCTGTGTAATTCTGTGATGTATAAATGAATACATCAGATCATTTGTTTAATCGATATAAAATGTCGATAGTAAGTAAATCAGTGAACTTTTATTGTAATCTCCAGATTTTCGCAGTACAGTAAAAAAAAAAAGGGGAAAAAAAGAGGTTTAACACTTTGTCGTGTACACGGAATAGAGGAGTAGGGAATTTAATCAGGTCGTAAATGAAAAGGACAATGAGAATTAATGGAAAAAGTAATAGCATTAATAGATAATGAAAAATGAAAAAAAAAAAAAACACTAAAACGGATACAAGCACTTATCGATCAGACGCGGACGACTCCACATTGCATACATATTGGCTCGATATATTGTTTTAGCGTCGGCGGCGGGATGCGAGCGGACTTTTAGTAATTAAATAAATTATAGAAACGAGCGCGGTACGATTCATCACGATGACCAATCGGATATAACTCTTTAGCTGCAATAATATAAATCGGTTAAAACTCTAAAAGTACCTACCTACCTAAACCTAATCAATTAAATCGTTGAACTTTTTTTTTTTTGGTTTTTGTCCGATGACGTATAAAATTGGATTGTAAAAGTACACGATACAAACATTTAAGTATCGCGATGGTTCAATCATCATGGATTTATAATGGAACGAGTGGATAAATAAATTAATAATAAATAACGGATATTTTCATGAAGTTTTATTAACTTTTGGTATTTAAATAAAACGGTTATTATTCGTAACTGGTATATATTCTAATAACTTCGACTGGACGCGTGGTTTTTATTTCGAATAGAAAAAAAAAAAGTTTAATTATTAAATTTTAACTACCTACTCTATACAATTTCGGAGAAAATAATCACCCAAACTATATATTATAATAATAAATTATCATATTTATATCGCTCAAATGTTCCTTTTTTTTTTATCACAAACATTACGATTCCTAAACAGTGGTAGATTGAAAGAGGCAAAGATTAAGTGAAAGACTCTCGGTCTTGATTTTAATAATTGTAAAAAAATACTCCGTTGGTTATCGGTAAAACCTTACTTGTACTTCGATGTCTGAAAAGTCAAACGCCGTGTATAGCAGAGGTAACACTTCTTTTCTGATATCGTCTCTCGGGGTTTTTTCTAGTATCACGTGCAAGTTTTCCAATAATATCACTTGCACCGGTACGTGTTTCGGTCCGTTGAATATTTTACTGAAAAATGCAATTCGGCTCGTCGTAGATTATTCATTTACATACGAAATCGTCATCTCAAAGTGGTTTTATTTTATGATAAAAAAAAAATCAATATCTTTTACGATTAATTTACTGCTATTAATAAGATACTATTGACTTGGTTGTTTATCATTTCAAAGTGATTTTTGGCTAGTCATAGTCCCAAGTGTACACACGAGACCAAGCAAACAAATTTCACATGGTTTCACGATTCATTTGACCAACACCGCGCGCAGAGCCGTGTTGGATTGTTGGAAAAAAAAAAATCGACAAACTATAACTATAATTACGATCACGTACCTCATGGCCGGCAACATTAATGTCTCGTAGTCTTCGAGCGAAGATTCCTGAATCAAGAATATGACCGGATGTAGGACAGCGGCGGAGACATCAGACTTCAACATTTCGTGTTGTAAAAACGGCCAAACTCTTTGATACCATATTTTCTGTAAACGATATTACAAACCATTGTGAGAGGTAAACGCAGTTATGAAACAACGTTCAAAGGAATGTTTAAATAATGATATCAAGATAAATCAAGAGTTTTATAACAATAAACTGTTTCACGAAACTAAGCCTCAAAGAAATAGAAATATTATGTTTTTTATTCTTAGGAGTAATAGAGGTAACATTTGATAAAACGCACCGATATTTAGTTAAACAAAAACATTTAAGGACACGCCGAAAATATCTTATTATATCATCATGAGTTTGTTAAGAATAATAATAATAATATCTATATAGGCGTTTTTTTTTTCGGATAAGAAAACATTATATTTTCAAAGCCACACTTTCCATTTTAGTTAACATTTGCACTGGTAAATCGAGCGTTTTTCTCATTTTTCGGAACGAGATGATTAATAATAATAATTACTGATTTCGATTGCTTAATAATACGTAATTGTGATGCAAGTACTTTTGGCGTTGAAACAAATCAAAGTAATGTTGTATTTTCTAAAAAGCAAAATGAACACGCGCTTACACGTTTTCACAGGCGACAAATTTTCACAAATTTTTTTTCTTTTTCGTTTACAAATTTTTACTACGGGCGAATGTTTTGGAAAAAAAAACGTCTATTTCTAATAGAGCCGTCAAATCATATTCAACTCGTTCGCAGGTGTCAGACGGTACGACTTTAGACGAAAGTGAATTAACAGTGCATTAGAAAGCAGCTCACGAGTAAATAATTTAGCAGCTCGAAAACCACGTGGAAAGCCATTGGGTTTCTAGACCATGGTTAACGTTTTTCCAGAAACTTAAATGTTAAGGGAATACGATATATTCGTGTAAGTTCGTGGTTTATTATAATTATGTTAATTTTTATATAACCAGCTGACGCGTTCAACAAAAAAAAATAAAAAATTTAACAACACGATAATTTTTTCGTTTAAAACACCGCGATTTTTATTCACGTTTACAGCAAAGACTCTTTTTATAATTAAAAATACGGCGCGCCGAAATAAGTCACTGCAGCTTATTCTTTGTGTATCGCTGGTAGGTTTTTTTTTTTATCGATCGAGAGAAACGACAGGGACTTATTGATATTGTAATAGTATTTTTTTAAATACATTTTTCGATAAAACTAACGCGTCATATTAAATGTATTATACCGACAATTTTAGACCGGGGCGATTGGAAATCGACAAAACTTTTCAATTTTTAAGTCGTTTTTAAGTCAAGCCGGTCGTTTTTCGATTTCACGGTACTTTTCCTTAGCGCGAGATAAACTCGTCAACGACGGTTTAAATTAGAGTTGATTAAAAATTGACGAAATGATATTATTATTATTATTATTATTATTTCTCCTCCCTGTCCTTTGTTCAACCATCAATCTCAAATCAATTAACCGTAATGAGACTCAAGTCTTGAATAAGTTACGCAGCATCTGACATCGCGCTCATAAATCGTAAATTTGCCGATTAGTTTACTATGATGCCTATCTGCATGTTGCATAATTTACAAACGTAAATTACATTTTGCTAGTGAATTTTGAATGCGTCGTCGTGTCTTTTTTCTCACCACTGCCGTGTGATTCGCATAAAACACCTCCGGGATATTTCTTACCTTATAGGTCGAGAAAAATCGTTACTTGACCGTAAGAAGAGTCAAGAAGAAAAATTAGAACAATAATTTGTATTTATAAATCCTATCCCTATTAAACGAATTAAATTTATATAATATTTTACCGTTAATGGACACAGACATTGGCGAGAAAAACTTCCAAGTGGTACTTGAAAATTATCACAGCTACAGAAACACAAAACAAATAATAATATTTCCTGTGAGAATAATATTATTCCACGTTCATCGTGTAAACTTGTCAAATTATTAAAGATATGGAAAAACTTTATCCGAAAACAAACGGATATTTCAAGATTCTTCTAAAATTTAAAATATTTCATAAAGAAAGTTCAAACGAATTAATAATAAACTAGTCGTTAGAATGTATTTGAATTTCGAAAAGTTCTCGAGAGAGAGAGAGAGTTCTTGAAACGTTGTTGAAGAAGGATGGTGCTTGTTTTAACTCATTGTTTTAGTATTTTTTTTTTTTTATTTTATGTTGTTCAGTTTTAAATGTTCTATAGAATTTTAAAATTTGATTTTTCAGATCGAAGTGAATATATATAATATATTCGGGGGGACAATGCTTTTAGGAAAACACTTTTAACACATTTAAATAATATAATGTATTATTACTTCGATTGAATTCTTGTTTAAAAACATAATATTATTATTAGACTTTATAAAAACGTGTTATATTTTAATTAACACACGTTAACAATTTGTATTTTCTATAAATCGTAAAACGCGCCGTGATTAACGGGTGAAACTTTATTAATATATATATATTAAATTCACAAATGAGAGATCGGATAATGTTTTAAAGTATAACAAATTATCATAATTAAATATTCGAATATGTATGTATTTTAGGGTCAAAACCTCGGGCCCGGAAATCCTCTTTACGAACCTACCGACAATAGTGTCACGTTTCCCCTCCATTCTACGTTTTTCATAATATTTTCCACGACGATATAAATTTCGTTATCTCGCGTGTGTATTATTACGGGTAGATTTCGAGTTTGATTTCGCTAATGAGTCGCGCATATGTTCCAAAATGTATGAAATAATAAATAATAACTATAAACGAGTGGGGTAAACTTTGAAAACCGAAACTTTTCTACTAAAAACAGCAGGCCTTCCGTACTAGTATTTTTCACAGATCAATAATTTTCTACTGAATAAAACGAAAAAAAGCTCATGTTTTTGTTGTACATTTTTTTTTTTTGTTTTGTTCTACAAAACTGCCATTTTATTTAGTTTTATTCTACTGTGCACTATGAAAAACGGCGATGTTACAAAATGTTAAACGGCTGTGCAGCTTTGCGACGTTGATGAATATTTAAATATCTGTTTGAAAACATCATAAACACGCATTAAGTATAAGGATTAAATCGTTTTGCTTCGTATATAATAAACGTAAATATTTCATTCGAATAAATACAGCGAGATTGCGATAAATCAAACTAGAAGGGGGATTAATAATGGTTATAATAATGAAAAAAAAAAAAGAAAAAAGTGTGTTATCGAACGTTCGGGCGATTAATTAATTAATATATTAAAATATTTTGTTCGAAGGGACCAAAAACGTAATCCGAGCTATCGTGACTCGATCGCATCATACATATAATAATTGATATCACCGTCGGGTTCACGCCGCTGGATAATAATTGATGGCGAAATGTTTCCGAAACGACGTACGTTTTGTTGTGTAACATTAAATCGGAAAAATCCGAGAGCGAAATAGGTAAAATAAATCGTCGCATGAAAAATCTACTCGGTGGTTCCAGTAATTTTCGAGTAATCAGAATTCGAGTAATTTTTTACGGGGACGGACGTTCGAATTCTATCAGTTCGATTACTGAATTATCCGATTTTTTTTTTTAAATCGAATCAAACTCGAAGGGAAATTAAAAACATTTGAGTTTTTTTTTCAAAACGCGAAGTCATCGCTCGCCCGAACATTTTAGCGTTTGAAATCTAGATGAATTATTTTAATCAGTGGTTGTCCATGGGGGCCATCGATTAACGCGGAAATCGCGATTTTCAGCGCGTCTTGTCGTAATCCTCCGGCCGGTCGAACCTATTAGTGTTCGGTGATTACGTCACTCGATCGTAACGTCATGTGTGCGAAATACAAATGCAGAGCCGACCGTGTACTAATGATATCCACGTCAATTGTTTCTACCCCGGATGCGCAGGCTGCCGACGAGAAGTTTTTTAACTTGGCAAAACAAACTCCCCGAGTCCGTTAAACAAGTTTAACGGTATTTGGATAATTCGAACGCAAAACTAAAAGCGGAGATTCAGTCGTAAAATCATAGGAGGAAGGAAAGGGTTCAAATCCAACGTTTTGAATTGTAGAACTATGCTCAATATATTTCTTTATATTATAATATAAAGAGACGCGTGTCACTGAAAACTCCTCCTAAACGGCCGGACAAAATTCAACACTAAAAGGGGTAAAAGGTGTTAAAAATGTAATTTTTTGGTCAGATATTTTTGAAACTTAACATATTCTATGTAAATCAAATAGTGAAAAACCTTTTTTTTTTTTTTTTTTCAAAGTTCAACCCCTAAGGGGGTTTAAAGGGGTTGAAAACGAAGAACGTTATTTGTCCCTCATACCGGGAAGAACTTTTCACGGGCCAGATTTCGACATGCGACGAGTGCGTGGTAATTTATGTAAATAGATTATTATGTCATCAGAAAACCCGACGATCTTTACCAAAACGTATTGATTTTGCAATATCATATCATTACACAACTTTTATCGAAATCGCGTGCGTGCGATGAACAATAGAAATTTTTTCATTGGTCGGTCGAATACGATCGCAGGCAAATCTATTGTCATTGGTCGATAAGCTCGGTCGTTTGGCCGTGACGCATACAATTAAAGCGAAAACCCGACGATGTTTACGCAAAAGGAATGGATTTTGCAACGTCATTTATTATCACATAACTTTTACCGAAATTGCGTGCGTGCGCGCTCCGTTCCTCTTTCGATCGTAGACGCCGCGCCGCGCCGTCGCCACATACACTTACAATAAGTTAGTTATTTTTTATACTACAAAATTCACTAGAAACATATGGGAAAACAACGTTTGCCGGGTCAGCTAGTGTGTATAAGTTGAAATATTTCGAGTAAGTTTTATATCGTTATAGCATTATGAATTCGTATTTATATACAAAAAAAAAAAAAAAAAAATGTTGTTTTCAGGAAAAAGTAAAATCGTAAAGTAAATTTCACACGTTACTCGCCGTCACGCTGAGCATTCGAAATCAGACGAGTATAATTGATATTTTAATCAACTATTAATATAAAATATAAATATTTAAGGAGTACTATTCAAGTGCACTGCTCAACATTAAACGGAGCAGCGTTTATTAAATGATAACATTCATACCTTTGGGATAAATGGTAACGATTCTTTCAGTGTTATCTTGTAGAACTGACATTTTTGTGTTAGGTCCTTCATATTGATAATGTCCAGCGTCTGAATGGTTTCCACAAAACGATCACTGTAAATACGGTTACATATTTTATTATTTATCGAGTTTTTCCAATTAAACATATTGTATTTATAGTTATGATATATTATATTTAATTATTATGGTGTGCTATCGAAACGGTTTAATATTAAACAAATTAAGAATAAAAATTTCAGATTCACGAATAAAAATCTCGTTTCACCGAGGGTAGAGAATTTATCGTTAATATTATTACGTTTACAAAAAAATTCAATCTAATCAATAGTATAGTAACGTTACTACTTCAGCTCTTTGGTTTTAATGCTCAGACTCTCTCATTGTTGCCGACACGATTCTCCACGTCGTAAAACTCAAAACGCGACGATGTAGATATTCTAAAGAATCGACAAAAATTTAATTAATCAATCTGGTCCTGAAGGGTTTTATCGATGACGAAATAGCTACCCTCGTCACGTTTTTCTTTGATACGCTGTCGTTTTGTACATTGTTTATATTATTTAGGTACTTATTATTTGTGTTGCTAAATACAGACTGTGAGTTTTTTTTTACAAAAGAAATAAAAATTAAGTTTTTCGTAAGCGTTACAAAAACACTTTTACTTTTTTCTACTCTTCCGACGATTGGAGTCTATTAAGATTTTTTATTTCGTAAAACCGTGTTCATCATTGTTACAACGAACGAAGATAATTATCAAACAACCATTGTTTAGTGTTTAAATACCGAATTCAGTTATCGTTTCAAAAGGGAACACCATCAATGAAATATAACTTTTTATCTACAACACACTACCTGAAAAGGACTAAAATCGCTTTACGTGTTTGGTTGTTTGTAATTATTGTTGTCAGTTTTTCTCAATTTTTTCGTAGGAAAACTGTTGGGAAATTAAAAAAAAACAAAAAAAACCTCCCCAACTGTCTAGATTTTCAGAAATCACTTATTACTTTAAATCACCCCTCGAAGTCGACGGTTGAATCGTCTAATAGAAATCGCGATGACGAAAAAAAAAAAAAGAAAAGAAATTAAAAAAAGGTAATCCTTACACTGCAGACACACATCGTAAAAAAAAAAAAAAAATCAATTTTATCCTCGATGCACTAAGAACGTAAAAACTTCTATCGATTTCTCATCAAGTTGGATCTTTCAGTACTGTTATAATACTCTCCGAGGATTCGTACACACAAGTAAAGCTAATTTGAAAAATAACTTTTGAAGCAAACGGACCGACGACGACGACGTCAACATATCCAATCCATTTAAATTTTACCTTCCTTTACTCGCGAAAACTATGTCAAAAGGTCATATTTTCTCTCTTATTCTCTTTCTTTTTATACGCCATTGTATATATAATACACTGCCCGCCTAGCTAATTACACTAACCGTCGCACAGTCGGATACTCATAGCGACCGCCGCCGCCGCCGCCGCCGAATCATAATTTCAGTGCCAATAACAATTATATCCGACGCGATTTAGATTAACATAAATAAATTACTAATGGTCTATTGAATCCAACAGCAGCAGGTGGCTTTACGGCACTATTTGTTACTTCAGCAACGGCAAGTAAATATTATTTTAACGATAATATTATTTAAAAGTCGTATATGTACCTAACCGCGTATTAAAGTTCAACCGCTACGTTGTGTACAAAAATATTTATTCTAAACACCGCCCACCACTGTGTTGACACAACACGGAAATTAATAATAATATTATTCTCGCGTGTCGCATAAATTTACTCTTTAACGATACATAATTATCATATTACGTCACCGAGGTTGTACTTACGCCGCCGCCGCCGCGCCGCCGCTATGACAGCAAAATAGGAACAAAATCATCACCCGAAAAATACCGCACGAATTGAAATCAAAAACGCGATATCGAAAATAAAGGTTTTCGCGAGTTTTTTTTTTTTTTAGAACTTTCTGTTTTGTTCTGCGATTTATTTAACATACTACATTCTATGTGGGCGTGACACAACGGTGGATTCATCGAGACGACTCGTACGAATTAATTTCACGGAATAAAGCTTGATAATTCCACAGTAGTTCCACAACATAAACATACGCGATGGAGTAATCTATTCGGTAAAAAGTAATTCGTATCTGTTGTAAAACAAATTGATGGAATTTTACCAGAAATAAGGCGTGTGCAATAAATTTTTGACAAACGGTCTCGCGTCCACGTCTTTACTTAGCATTTTGGTTGCCATTTCTTGTAACTGCGCCGGCAGCTTGGGCAGCACGTTGTGGATTTGATTTTCTAACTGAAAACGATAAATAGTGTTATTATCTCAATGTATCATTTATCTCCGACGTCATTATTGTATACCACTTATTATTATTGTATACAATATAAGAAATATATAGAAAGTCAAGTGAGTTTTAATGTTTTGATTAATTATTTTCAGGAGCTGAAGTTTGCAAAGTAAACCGTTCATAAATTTACGCGAAATTACGACGAAAAAATGTGAGTGAAACAATATTGTAATAATTGCCGCAGGTTTTATGCATAGGTGTTGTTGAGTTTCTAATAATGACGTTCTGATGTTACTATTTTCAAATTTAACGATTGTTTTTGAAAAAAAAATATAACCATACTACATATAAACTACAAAAAAAATAAAATAACATACAAAAACGTTTGTTAAGAGATCGTTTTTTAAATGTTTTTTTCTTAAAAAAAAAAAAAACGTTAATTATTTTAACCGGTATTAAAAATAAGTAACTCGTAACTCAATAATATAATTCAGTAATGTAATTGTAGCTTGTAATTAGTTACGAGCGATGCAAGAGCGACTTGTACCCTGTAATTAAATACAATATTTTAAAGTATGTATTAGGTACGTTTTAACTGTTGTGTAACTAGTTACTGATAAATCGACTGCTTTGCCCAGTTCCGAATACAAATAATTTATCGTAAATGCTCGAGGGATCGGCAACGTAGATTTCATCTTTTATTTTTTTTTCAATACAAATTTAATTAGTGCATTCAATATTGTCAGTCTTGAAAAGCGTTTTGTCAAGTTAAAGTAATAACAATTAGTCGTAGGTCCCGTGAATACGTATACAAAAGGCACGAAATCAATGTTGTTCGATTTATTTACGAAATTTTAAATAAATCAACTCTTTGCAGCTTGTCGCTTTGTTTATTTTGTTCGGACAAAGTGTCGACATACGTAATCACGAACGTGATGAAGCAGGTTTAATTAACAATCTTCGTTACGACTGCCGAAATTTTTAACATCACAAGTAGTCGGTCGAATAAAAACCTCTCCTGTAATACTCTCCCCTGTGCAAATGGTTTTAAAACCCAAAACAACTTCATTATTCTTAAGCAGTTAAAACTGTATGCGAGGCGAACATTTAAAGCGGGGAAAAATCCACCACAATGAAAATATCGTACTAAAATAACATGTAAATAACGTGTAGAGTTTCTTCTTCTTATTTTTTTTTTTTTCCAGAAAAACTAGTTTAGAAATAAACTTTGAAACAATTTTTGATTCGTGTGAAATTATGTATTTTATACGAAATAAGAAATGTCGAACGTCACTGCAGTCTAGACAAACCTCGATATTTTATTATGTCTATTATAAGAAAGTTAGAAATTCACTCGTATTCGGCTATATTTTATCATCCGTTCATAGTTTCAACACTTATGGATGTTTTTATCATCGATCTAATCTTAATTTTTTTACTCACCATTGTGTCATCTCAGATTTTTTTCGCTCGTAATTTCTATAGATAGGTAGTAAATGAAACGGCTAAGGGTTAGTAAAGTCTCGCGTTAAATTTTCAAACCATAAAACACCTATCTCTTATTTCATCATAAAGCGTTCATACCGAACGAACCCACATCATTTTCAAGGTGTTTTTTTTTTTTTATCTATTTTCGTCGTGGTTTAAAAAGTACTCAAATTTCGTGTAAAAACCAAAAACAATCGTGCACGTTTAATTTTTGCCCTTAAAGGTTGTTTCCGCGTAAAACTGTCGGTACCGCCCGAAAAAGTGTTGATCGAAAAGGCGTTTCGTTTACTTAAAATACATATTATATTACACGACGACATTAGTTAATGATTACTTGCAATACTTTTCGATTGGTTTCGCCCATATAATAATAATAATAATAATAATAATAATAATTATTGATATCAATATTAGTCGTAGCTTGTGGCAATTGTTTAAGACCACACCCTCATTAAACATAAACCGTGTTCAACTTACCACGTCTAATTGTTTCATGTACGTTGAGCTGCTGTGGTTCGCTTGTATCAGCGGTCGGCCGTTGTTGAATATTGCAAATATAACCATACCCAATGAGAACATATCACTATGAGAACTACAATAGGAAGACAACTGGACTTCGGGAGCTGAAGCACAATTTAACAATTAATTAATCGTGAGTAAAATAATATTATACGAGTATTCGTATAATTATTATTATTAGTGTTTCGTCTCTAAATTAATATAGTAAAAATCAATACCACACGTTTCATTGAAAAATTGAAAATCGAGCTATCGTCGTTACGTGCGATTCACGCCTATTTGCTAGTATTATCTGTTTTGTTAAATTATGTATTTGATTTATTATTTTGAAAATCGCAAAATTGTAAAACGAAAAACACATACGCGAACTTAAAGTTTTTGTTTTAAATACCTTAGAAAAAAAACTACAATACGAAAAAGTTCAAAATAATATAAGTTGTTTACGATGTAAAGTCGGGAGGTTTCGTTACATTAATAATCTAATTTTAAATTTAAGAATGAAAAAAATAAAAACATTTCAAGTAATATATAATATATATATGCACAGTTATAATATATTCAATAAAACCAAAAAAATGTGTGCCCTACCTCCTACGAAATGCCATTACCGGGATAGATCACTGGCGTTGTACCGAAAACCATTAAATCGGTTAGGTATGGATCACGCGTATAACAACGGCACTTTTACCGAATTTAAAAATGTCAATATTATATGAATCGCGCGTCGTGTGTTTGCCATTTTATTCGTACAGTTTACGGGATGTCACGTAAAGATTAAAACGGCAGGATAGCCGTTGTAGATTCCATTACGCTGCCGATTTAAATCGGTAAATCTTTGCACAACTCACCGATGTAATCCAAATCTGGTTGAGCCATTTTCGGTAGTCTAGACGTCCACGGCGTACAGGTAATTCGTTCTCTAGCCTCGGTCTGAACTGCACAGTAAAAAACCAATTATTATTATTCACACGGCGAGTACGATTCGGTCGGTGACAATTCAATCATTATACAGTATTATTATCCGATATTCGATCGAAATGAAAACAAAAAAAAAAAATAAATAAATAGATCGGAGAGTCGCGGTAAATTTATTTTTATTTTTTTTTGTCATCGGTTTTTCTCCAATTATTCAGTCATAGAAATTTAATAAAACGACTTTCCCAACACGACTCGATAACACCCGCGCCACTAAAAACCACCCGCCGCCGCGCCGTGACCAAGTATTTCAGTTAAAAAACACACATATTCGTCATCGTAAAATCTATACAATATTTCTCGCTCAGAATCACACAGTAGTCATTATATCAGTAGTATAGTATCACATTCGTTTTAATAAAAAATAATAGCGTTTATTTTT
This sequence comes from Drepanosiphum platanoidis, assembly GCA_948098885.1. Classification (NCBI taxonomy): domain Eukaryota; kingdom Metazoa; phylum Arthropoda; class Insecta; order Hemiptera; family Aphididae; genus Drepanosiphum; species Drepanosiphum platanoidis. Next base: position 4,272,496 of record OX402535.1, read on the forward strand.
TATCTACCAAAAAACGTATTTTCAATTTATTTCATAAACGTAATACCGTACAACGACTGTTTGATTTTATAAACGTTTACGGAGATTTTTTATTCGATTATTTATTTTTTTTTTCCAAACAGTACGCCTACTATACATTATTATTGGCTAGGTTTTAATCAATAATACAATATACGTATATTATAATATAATATGTAACAAACGATTTGACCGTAGTCGTCGTCGCGTAATTTAAATTTAGCTTTCAGCGGGTGGCGGTGGACGTTTAAGTGGACGTGGAAAATTTAAATTTAATAACGCGTAGATAAAATATTATGGACGCGAATAAAACGTAGTGTGAAAATTATATAATAATAAATAAAGGTTATTACGAGGGGCGCGCGACCGGTGCGACGTAATGGCCATTTTGCCCTTCTTGCGACTGTATTACACCGACGACGACGGCGATATTCCAAGCCTGCTGCAATCATTAGCGTTTGACATTTTTTAACGCTTTTTTTACCCCTCCCGGTAGGAAATTACCATCACGGTCGGACGAATACAAAACGTTAATACGGAGCAAAGTCATCGAATTAATAAACATAATGATATCGGGGCTCTCGACGAGGAATTCTCGCGGACTTATTGCGAGACGACGGGAAATCAGCATATTCGTAACGAATGGTGCCCATATTTTATTTTTTTTACCAAAGCGTAAACACCATTTTTTTTTTTTATAAATTTTTGTTAAAACCATATTGACGGCTGTAATCTTTTTCAATCGAAACGAATAACAATCGGCTTAAGTCGCGTTTCATAATAATAATAAATAAAAACGGTGCGTTTTCTACATGACCTTTTTTTTTTTTTTTTTTATAATAATCAATATTCGAGTGAGATATAGTGTTTAGGAACTTTGAACGGAAGTTTCGAACGTAATGTCGTTTAAATTTGTCGCTTATCGTAAATTAATTCCATCCCGAGGTCTCGCGACGGTGTAAAATCATACACGCGAAACGAAATCATGTGACTGATGGTTAAATATTATTATCTCGCGTATACGATTATTATGACGTAATATTATGTATACATTATATTATTATTCAGAGGCGAAAATGTTTAATATCTCTCGGCGCAACGCGTTAATTCGATTTGACAACAAATAGGTAAAACCGACAAACAATATAATATTTCGCGATAATTAATTCAAACTCCGTGGGCTCGACTTTTCGGCACCCTTTTGTAAACGTCAGAGTGACAAATAATAATAATAATAATAATTTCAACAAACACGTTTCTATCGCGCGACAGTAAAAGTTTTAATGATAAAAGTATTCTCTCTTTTTTATATCTTTTTTTCTTTCTTTCCTTTTTTATTCTTTTTATTCGGACTAGTTATAAAAAAACTTTTATTAAGAAGTTTATGGAGGCCATGGCGTTGTTGATATTCGGTAGTAAACGTCTCCGGTGCGACCGCCGCCGCCGCCGCCGCCGATTTTCGACTATAAAATATCATATACATTTTGAATACTACTAATAATATTATTACCTGTAAAAGAGCAATCGAAAACGTATTCGATAGAAAAATATTAAATCGTCGTTTACGCGTGTTGGAAGGTTTATGCTGTTTAAAAAGCATTGCTTCGGTAAAAGATAATAATAACAATATATAATTTGATAATCAGTAGGTAATTAAAAAAAAACATTCGGCGTGAATATAGCGTTACACTTGCCGGCAAAACTGCACACAAGTTAACGGTATGTTTTCAAAACTTTGCAATGGGAAAATTAATAATTCAAATAAAGAAAATTAATTGTAAAGTAAAGTTTTTTTCTAGAAATCAGTTGGTATAGTCGAGAATTAAATTCAACTTATTGAATATTGAATTGATTATACTAATATTTATTTCATTTTTTTTTTTTTTGAAAACTACTACAGAAGTTAAAATCACTGTAGTAAACAAAGATTGGTAATAAAGTTTGATGGGAACCCCGAGGCTTAAATTCTCTGACCCCCCCCTCCCCTTAATCCCGTTCTGATTAAACGGACAATTTCTGTGTCTAGTGTTGGTCACTATAATGGAATATAATAAACAATAGTCGTCGAGAATTTGATGAAAAGAAAGTCTCGGAAACGAGCATAATATTATTACGAAAGATTCATATTCGAATTGTTTTAATCGAAAACTATATCGACAAAGGGAACTCTCGACAACTTAGTTCTAGGTTTAAGTCAACGCGTCGAAAATAGAATTTTGTAGTCGTGCGTGGGCGACGCGGAACGTCTCGTTTTCATTAATAAATATTTCTCTATGACAGTAGGTAAATAAAACGAGAGAGAGAGAGGATTTAATTAAAAGAATTCTCGTTGCGGTTTCGTAAAACATAATATGCGGAGGGATTACCTAAACGTACTCGATTAGATTGGGTACGAAGGGATTTCAGTTATTACGCGGAGTGTGTCGCGTAATTTTGGCAAAAACTTACTCGTCTCGGTAGTGGTCTCTACCCCAGAGGCGATAAAACGATTGTTCCTGTGGATTTTACACCGACGACGAATCGAGTGCACGTCGCGTCGTCGTAAACGCGAAAGAATTAAAAACAATTTTATTCATAATGAAAAACTTTTGACCGTGAGAGTAATTGCGCTCTAGTCGCGCGCGACCGCGTCGCGTCACTCAAGTCCCATTACGGCGATGAAGGTTCTTCATCGTTTTCCTCGTATACCCGTTTTCAGTTGTCATTATGACGAGGTTGACGCGCGTTCACAATAGACGAGTTTGTGAAAAGTTATGATTCCTTCGTCGTCGTCGTCATACAGCCAAGAGTCGTTCATGTGAACTTTCGAAACGCTCGGAGGATTGCGTTCGTTTTTCAGCCCGGAAAACCATTCGGCAACCTAATCGCTGCTAATGGTTTACCGACCGTCCGGAAAGGATATGCCGACGACGACGGTGTATTTTTAAAATTGAACTTTACGACACAACACGTTGTCGCGAATAAAACGTGACGAGATATTTTAAAACAATATTGTAATTATTACACTTCTCGTTTTATACGCATTCGCTTTTTATTTTCGTAAACATTTGCCCCAAATCAGGTACACCTAGGCAGCGTAGGCACCTAATATTTTCATTGAAATTTTTCCTTTTTTTTTTGATTTTATTGTTATTGACTATTTCGAGTGCCTATATTTTTAGTTTTCCGAAAGAATTGTTGTATTTTTTTTATTATATCTATTAAATAATTAAAAATTAAATCTTTATGACTTTGATTTTGTTATTAAGTTGGTAAAAATTTAATTAATGTTTTCAAAACAAATCAATGGGGAGAAATTATAAATAGTTTTTTTACTATTTTTTTTTATAATAAAATTTTTAATAAATTAATTGTATGTTTCAAGCTATTTTGGACAAGGGGTTGAGTTTGCCCGAAGATATGTCGAGGAAAAATACTCAATGCGCTGGACGGGGGAGTGAGGTAATCTGCAATCTTTGGGCAGGGGTTGACGTTTTTAAAACGACTTGATTTTGGTGATAAGGTCGATAACATTACGGTAAAATAAACGTTTTACACCAGGGGACTGTCGGTCGTATTGCTGTTCGCCGTGATCGTTGTTCTTGTACAAGTGAATTCCGTATGGTTAGAAAAGATAATTAAAAAATGGCGATTTCAATCCGGGATAAAACCTTAAGTTGCGCACACGCCCCTGTGTATATTATAAATTATTTCTGAACCGTTTATTCAAACGGCGGATTTTTAATCGTTTAATCGTCGCGCCGCAGACGGGGAAAACGAATTTTTAATTACACGTGCCTACCCCCTCCACCGAGCAGTCATCAGAACGTGATTTATGGCGTTCTATCTTTTCGCGTTTTATACGTATATATAGAAAATACGCCATTACTACATCGGTTCTGCGGGATTTATCGTATATTTATTTTTCGTTTTATGCGTTTGTCGTTCTCCTCCTCCTCCTCCTCCTCGTTCAAACCGATCGAATGCGACTGGATTTATAATTTTCACATAATTGTGTTATGATTTGACCGAGTCCGGGGAATTCGTATGCATTTTACCGGTGTACTTTTTTTTTTGCGAATATTCACTTCGACGGGAATAAGAATAATAATTGATTTTGACGATTTTTATTTCGTAGAGGACGTTTGTTATTCTCACGATAGAGACCACGTGTCATTAATTTGAAGAATTTTGGCATATTTTAAAGCATATTTCTCCGTTAGAGTAAAATTTTCTGGGATTTTTTTTTTTTTTATACATTTATTCTTATAAAACAATATCTACAAAACGAACGATAAAAAAAAACTAGTCGAATGCAATTTTTATTTTCAAATGTTAACTAATCGCGCGGACGGGAATCTGACTTTACTTGCTTGAAAAGCATATAAATTACAAATACACGAGGGTCGTCTACTAACGCGCGTGCGTGTGTCAACATGGCTGTTTCGGGGTGTGCTAGTAATCATTATTACGATTGGCCACTCGCTTACTAACATACGTTTATGCATAATTGGCGCAGAGAAGTTGTAAGAGTTGCGTATTTTTCTGCATGCTCTCGCATTCTACGCTAGAAATCCTTTTTTATCCATAACGGCGAGTTTAAAACACTTAAAAATGCACGTTTCGCATATTTTCTTAGGTAATTTTCATACGCAAACTTTGCCTTTACCTAATGGGTATGTCATTAATTTCTAATCTGTTTTTATAAGCGTTATTTGTGAGTGTGTAAAAAAATTATATGCACACTATACTTAATAATAAACTTTCAATTATGAATGTCAAAAATATTGTCTAAAACGTAACCAATTAAAAAAAATTAAAAATTTTCAGTCCGCAAAATGCATTGTCTTTCCAAAACTAAAAGCAAAAGTTATACCAGACATCCGAGCCGTATATTTTATCAAAACAGGTATTTATTTTATTTTTGTTACTACATATTGTATATTTCACAATCTCTTAAATTAATTTGGAACAATAAGTGGATGGTAAAATAAAAAGGCACGCGGCGTAGCGCTCGAAGGAATGAATAATTCTCGCAGTGAAAGAACTCGGAAACGTACAAGTATTTAAATTTTAAATGCGTGTGCAGTAGTGCACCGACATTTTGCGGCAGCACAGTCTTCTGCCACTCCAATCCACTTAGATAAACTTTAAATACTTATAAATAGTTAACCGTTTGCGTTCGATATTACATTTTTATACATGGGAAAAATATTCTGTTTAGTTTTGGTTTTTTTTCCCTCCCAGTAAAATGTCTTAAACTTAAAAACTATTACGATGAGTAAAATTTAAATTTGTCTGTAGTAATTTTTTTTTTTTGTAGATTGTGGTACGATGAAAAATATAATAATTAAATTCAAAAATAAAATCATATTATAATAACACGACTTGACGACAACGGGCAATCGCCGACCTTAATTTGTATAAAACGACTATAGGCATGTGATATAAATTACTCGTTGATTGATTGCACGATAACTATTATTATTGAACATTTCAATTACGTCTCTCGCGCTATTCACAATAATAAGCCGAAAACCTACTGTATTATAAATAGGTTCCTATTGACACAAACGAAAACAAATATTGACCCAATATTTGATTAAATTTAACAGTAAATAAGTATTATTTTTTTTTTTTTGTTTAATCACTTTCGAAATAACGGTTTTTTTTTATGAAAAATTACATACTCTCCGAATCGTCTAAAAACGACATAATAAAAAAGTAACATAAAGTCGTAGTATAAACACATACGTATTATACATTATTACATTGTTATTATTATTATTTTTCATACTAATGTGAATACTAATTACAAACAATGTTCTTTAATATAACACTATTAGGGCTTGGAAACTGTAGTACGTATTTACATTTATTTACTTTGTTATTATCATGAAAAACGACTTGAATAAACTTATGGTAATTATTGTTTTTATTTCTTTATTTTTTCAAGAAATGGATTTGGAGAAAAAGAAAGAATTTTCAAATAATTGTTTGAGAAAAAACAACGGTGTGCACGAAATCATTCATCTCGTGTTTAATGGAAAAGTATACATTATAATCTATCAAGTTAAATTTTTTATTATGATTATAATATTCTGTGTACGAATTTCGAAACTATTCGCATTGTGTGTCGACAAATTATGCACATTTATAATAAATAAAAAGGAATTTAATACATACCGATAAACTCCAGACCGCTAAGTTTCCAGGTCCCGGTTTTTGTTACTAGTATACTACTCGGACAGACGTTGTGATGATGGACTTGAGGTGATAAGAAATCGAGCGCTTCGGCTATCTGAAATCGGCAAGGTTTAAGAAAAAATATAAATCCAATAAAAAAGTGAAATAAACACACTAGTTAGGCGGTGGTATACGTCAAAATATAAACAACTATATTATGCAATGACCAACAAATCCCGAAATCTCAATGACCTGAAATATGAATTATTTACCATCCATAGAATCACGAATAGTTAACCGAGTGGAGCTGGGAATGCAACGCTCCGAATGCTTTGAATAAAACACCTTTATATCCACAAAATTCAAAATAACGCTCTTACAAAATGCACGACTCTCAAATCGAACCTTACCCTTTATTTTATATTTTCAAACATTCGAAAACGTTTTGAGAATCAAAACGATTCACAACGAACCGATATTTATTGATTTTCAAACAAATTTATAATATCGTCTCTAGATTCATCTAATTTCGTTCGTGTCGGTAAAAAAGGTAAAAAAAAGCTAAACGCCACCGTTAATGCCACCGTTTTGTTTGGTTAGCATAACTACTCGTGTATGTATTCCTTAGGGGTAGAACTCGTTAAGCTATCGATTCGAATTACACGCGACAAAGCTATCTGTTGTCACTCGTCAATATAATTTAGAAGGAAATTTAATGAGGATTACCTTCGAGAACATAAATTGACCCGATGCGATATTGTTGTTAATATTATAGTCTAATTAAAATCTGACGTTTCGAGTGGTGTCGGATCTAGAGAGGGGACGGCGGGGAATCCTTACCCCGGGCACCGTTTGAAGTAGAGTGCCACATAATTGAAACAAAAAGAACAAAAGAAAAAAAAAGTTCTTAACCGAAATCGGGTGTTGGCAAAAACCAAAAAATTAAGTTTTGAGATTCAAATATGGGTCTCGCGATAAATTGTGTTAAAACCGGCGGCGATTGCCATAAATGGATTTGATTTTCTCAGCGGAATCTATACACCGTCGGCACTTCATTTTGGTGTTTGTAGCAACGAAATATATTATTTATTTAATTGTTTTTTTCTGTAATCATTTGTTTTACGCATTTTTTCAAGTACTTATATTACTTAATTACGTATATTATTCACAATAGTTTTTTCGCATTCATAATTTATGAACAGTATAGGAAATAACATAAATCATAATATTATGGTGTCACTAAGGTGTTTGAAATTGTTACTGTTTGGCTAGGTTATCATTATTTGAATATCATAAAATAATATGTCACGCAAACTATTTCCTAGTGTCTTTATGTAAAATTGTCGAGGGTTAAATATGCGTCTCGGAAAAACAATTAATTTTTTATGGTCGACCAAGTGTTGACCATGAAAACCATTTCGGCTTCTCATTCCTAATCAACTGAAAAATGTTATTAATGGTTTCGAGCGTGTTTGGTTTTTTTTAAGTGAGCCGTGATTTTAAATCAATCATTTTACAAATACCTGACCTGCAATATCAGGATGACGATACGGAATAAATAAACGAGCGTACGCGAACGTCATATTTTATCGATTTTAAAACGTTCATGTTGGAACACATTAGAATTAATGCATTGTGCGAGTATATAAATACTAATTCTAATATAACGTAATTTTTATCGAATCGCTACTAAATAAATCAAAGATATTGTAGCTTATAAATTGGTCAAGCATCGCCTCTCATCGGATCGAGAACGAGACACGAGAGTTTTTGTGAAACGTCGTACAAAACAAATCGACTATCGGTCGGTTTTAAAAAAGCCGGTGAGATATTAGCCGCCCCCACTGGGTATTATTCGTACTTGTGTCTGGCGGTTTCAAGTAAAAACGGAGTCGCTTATTTATTTGTTTGAACTATGATGATAAATCGTATTGCATTTGAAAAACTATCCTGAGCGTCGGGATGTGAATAAATACGTACTCGTAGGTACGTGCATTATTACAGTGGTGTTTATACTTGACCGTTTCGGTCCAGGATTTTTTTTTTTTCATTATATTTATATATTAAATGTTGAAATAAATTAAACACGGAATTTAATATTTTTTAAACGACTTGCAGGATTGGAAAAATATACAGTACGAACGTGTAGGTACAATAATAACGTTCAGTGCAGAGAGCAATTATTAGGTACTAAGAATCAATATAGCATGTGTATGTATATCAGTATATTCGACAGAATGAGAGACGAGCGACGAGGACTCATTTTGGTGAATCGTTCTTAAACGTTTGTTGACAATATTGTACGAGTATGTAAAAAAACGGTAAGGTAAGCTTTTTTTTTAACGATAGATTATATTTTAATGAGTGTTTTTTAATGAGAAATGAGAATTGAGATGGAAATATGTTGTTTTAAAAAAACTTTTATATGTCACAAGACGATTGCCATATATGTATTATCAACTTCTTTGTAACGTTTATTCAATACGATTTTCGACGATTATCAGTTGTTCTCCGTAATTAAAAAAAATGTATAGTGTGTGTTTGGAAAGATTATCTCTCAAAAGAACCGAGTAGAAACAATTTTCTACTGGAAAATAACGGGTACCTACTCATAATGTGTACTGTGTACTAACGTCTCCTGCAGGTCAAAAAGTTCAGAAAACATTCAACAAATCCCAAAAATAAAATAAAAAAACGACGTAAAACCACTAGCTCTATCGTTCTGCCCAGTTGCTAAAATCGACCACATTGTTATAAACTTTATTACTTATTTATTACGAAAAAACAATACGTCGAATCCTCCAGCGACTATCAATTTATTATTCATCGCACCCCCGCCAAAAGCCAAAACTTTGAATCCGCAAAGTATAAATTTAAATCTCGGCCGTTATTCAATACGCAGCCGTACGCATCTGTTCTTTCCGGTCCGAAAAACAACAACAACAACAACAACAACAATGTTTCCGCGATCGAAACATAATTATTATCGAAATCCCTTAAAGATTACTCATCAATTATGAATCCACTACTAGCTCGACTTATCGCCGTACTCGAGAAAATTAACCAACCCACAACGGCCACAACAATATACGAGTATACCAGCGTGCAACGATATCACCTCCGGTGAATTGTCCTAATTGCTCTCTGTTTATCCTTATATGGCGTTCTTCTTGCTTTGCTCCGCTACAATGTCAGTCGATTATAACACTATTTTCTTTATAATTATTACTAGCCGAATAACCCGGCTTCGCCCGTGTGCAGTATAACTTTTTATTTTATCAGTTTTTTTTCATTTTTACCCCTTTTACCCCTTTTAACTCCGGTAGGTGTCGAATTTAGGAAAATCCTTTCCCATGGGGTCTCCACTATATAAAACGAAACTGTCGACCAAATTTCATACTTAAAGCTCCAGCAGTTCCGGCCAGGCGAATTTTTCTAGTTTCACCCTTTTTACCCCTTTTAACCTCCTTAGGGTTAATTTTCTTAATAATTCTCTCCGTAAAAACCATCCTCGTACTTCAAGAAATATTATAAAAAAAGAATTAGCGAAATCGGTTTAGGGATTGTTGAGTTATGCGCTTACAACACATTTTGCGATTCATTTTTATATATAAGATTATCGTTACCTACAAAGTTACTAAATAACCGTCCTGTATATGTGTGCGTAATTGACGAAATATAAAGTTAAAAAAATAATTAAAATTAAGGAAAAAAAGCGGAGCCGACAAATCTTCTGAACTTTAATTAAGTACTTACTGTTAATATACGGGTTATGACCAGCCCGCACGAAAATCAACCGCGTAAAAACACTAAAAATTTTGCAAATGGAAGAAAATCGTAGTTCGCTCGTAGTTTTTTTTTTGGGAAAAAGAAAACGTTTGGATTTTTTTTCATTTTACTTAAAACACTTTCAGATTGTTCGCGATCGATTTAAATCGAGTTTAGTACAACCAAACCAATCTAAATCGATTAAAATCCTAATACGTACGTACCTGTCTAATGCCGTATTTGATTTCAAAGTCCAAAAAATTGTACTCCTTCGCGTGTGCCGGCCGCGGCATGGCCGTGGCCGTGATCGACGCGCCGGTAGACGGCGGACCGTTGACCGTCCGGCCGCCGACGGACGCCTGGTACGCGAGTATGTTCGCCAGACTGGCGATCACCGGCTCGGCGGCGAAAGCGAGCGTCTCGTTGCAGTCCTCGACGGAGTGCACCACTTTGAGTATGAGCTTCGGCTGCCTCAGCATCTCCAGGTAGTGCACGCTCTTCTTCAGGATCTCCGTCACCGTCTCTTTTCGCCTGGGCTTGTGTAACTTGTCGGCCAGTTTTTTCTCAAAAACGAATATGGACACTTCCTGCGCACCGACAGAAACACCAACACATTAATATCCCGTCGTACTTACAAACTATACTATATCGATGCACGTTTAGGACGCGGAGATTGAAAATCTACCAAACCGGACGGGATTCGATTGAAATTTACACTATAGTCTATCGATTTAAATATTGTTCATGTTTCCAACTAGGAAATTCTCATAGAGTAAGTTTCAAAAAAAAAAAAACGCAATTACGATTACCTACGTATTTACAATTCTTTGAAAGTAGAAAAGAAAAAACGAAATTATTATCGCCTATTACATAGTACTTTTTTACCAAGTCATTGTTATTATTATTATCGCGGATAGTGGGACAAAATCACAGAGGATGGCTAGGTGATAAAATTTTTACGAACCCGAGGGTTCGATAATAAACCTTTTTATACCGATTCGTTTTTGTAAACTTTGGACGGTAAAATTGCAAACTAAAAAACATTCTCAGTTTTTATTTTTATTTTTTTGGGGCGGTTTTTATTTGTAGGTTCTTAGTTCATTCAAACAATAGTCTTAATAATAATTAATATCGGGTTAACCAAGTTTTTACGTTTCGTTAACGACATTGTAGGTCATATTTTGACTGTGCTTGACAACACAGGAATTTTGTCTTTTTTAAAGTACTTAATAGTTTTTGAAATTATTATTCTGGAATCGTTATGTTAAATAAATACTATGATTGCCGTTTATCACAGTATTTGGACGAATGTTTTAATCTGTGATATATTATATTTCATCATTTTTATTCAATGCGAAAGTTGTCTTATTGGCGTGGACTCTTTCACACGTCTCGTTAGAAAAATAATTTTTGAGCTCATTTCATACATTATATATCACGTGATGATACATAATAATTGTTAATATGCTTCTATTGAAATTACAAGTTTGTTAAAAGTTTAGGTCACAGTGAAAACTTTGTCACATGTTTAGATTATGTTAATTATTTAATGTAAAACTAACTTTTCGCTGGTGTTAACGGGCTCCACAACTTATGACAATGATGAATGCTTAAAAATTGACAAAGATGCTACTCATACGCATTTACATAACATCATCGTACTTTATGTAAGATCGAATGGAAATTAATTATTAATTACGGTCGAAAATAATAAATTCCCCGAGATGATGCGCCGGTGATTTAAATAATTCAAAAACTTATACTTCTTATGATTCTTATAGAAAATCACTCGTGTTTTTACTTTGAGAAAAGCAAAGTTTTATCTTATCGAATCACTGTAAAAACATTAAATCTAAATAAGAACAAAAATTATCTATACTTAAAATAATAATTTACAAGTCATACGAGTACATACGTTTGAATATATAGTTCTTAAGATACACGGCCACTCTCATTTAAAAATTTCAGTGTTAATTCGTTATTTATAAACATAATTCACTATTCTTTTTCACATCTCATTTATTTATTTAAAAAAAAAAAGAAATGAGTGTAAACAGGTACATCTCTATCACCATAGATTTAATCGTGTTTTAATCTTCACATCAAGTTTTAATTAAATTTTAATAAGAAAATTAAGAACGTTTTTCGATTCTAGAGTTATATTCAAAAAAATATATTTAAAATTTCGCCATATTAATTGTAACATTTTAATTGACATTGCTTATTTTGATTAAATGTAAATATTGTATTAGTATGAACATTTAAACTACATCTTTAAAAAGTATGTGAATAAATCAATAAAAAAAACCACAATCACTTGAAATAGATTTCACCGAGCATACATGTTTTTAATGTATTAGATATTTCAAATCTGTTTGAAATTAAAGAATATCAGAAAATATATATTAAAAAGACGCTGACCAAATCAGTGTTATAGTGGAATGTATGAATATATTGTGTTTGCACTGTTTGTAGTATAATTTAGTCGAGTGCTGTTGAAACTTCTCAAGTATCACATTCAAAACATTAATTTGAAAACTGTGAAAAAAAAAAAAGAAAAAGAAAAATTTTTTTAACTTGGACGGAGAATCTTTTTGAACCGACTAGTGTATTAATATTTATGGCTATTTAGTTCTAAAGTTTTTATATATTGTACAAACAGATAAATAACTCAAAAGTGAAATATATTTTTGAATTTTCGTATTCGCACAACATTTACCTATGAAAGAAGTTGCTATGCACAAGAATATATTTTATATTATATCATACTAAATAGGTAAATAGTATTTATAAAGCAGAGATTTTCTTTTTCTTTGTGTGTTAAACAAAAAAAATACTTTTGGAATTTATATCGTACAATTTCGATAAAAAATATAGTCGCATCGAATACCGTTGCTCTTAGAAATCAAACAATAGAAACGGAAATATAGTTATTGTTGAGAATATCGACGAAAAAATCGGCTGATTTGTTGTGTACTTGCTCTTTATTTAGTTTTTAATTAAATTTGTAAACAGTTTGTTCTTTCTAATTTATTTATTCAAACCATATTTTCAGATGAATTTTCATTGACATCTTAGACCGGGCTCAACACATGCACACACACACGTCACACACCGAGTTGCGATTGGCGACAAATATCGCTTAGTTTTTACAATTATTTTTACGCAAGTCGATTACAATAATGAGGGTAAATTATTATTGTCGTCGGCGAGTCGGGACGGTCAACAGTCGGAGTAATCGGGTCGGCGAGGGAGTTGAAATATTCAAAGGGACAGTCTTAGTGCGACGGCGGCGACGTCGCCGAGTCTATTACAGGTGTGAGGGGGTCGTACCGAAGGGCGTCTAGTACGGATGCGGTTAGTGATTATTATTATTATTATTATTATTCGCAGTAAATATAGAACGGACTCGGACTTATCACGCGGTTCTTTGCGTGCAACGGTACATTTCGTGTGTACAAAAGCGGCGTCGACGACCGTGTTTTGCATTGCGCCGCCGCGATAGGTTATAAATCTTGTTGGATTCGCGTCAAGAGAGAACGGGCGGATGGGGGTGAGGGGAAGGAGCAGGAGCAGCAAGTTTTCAGACGGCCGCGAATACTCTCCGAAGCCCGAGGAATTTAATTTCGCGTCCGGCCGCCTCCCGTCGAGTCGTACTCTGGGATTAAAGTAGCGGTGGCAATGGCGGGGGGCAGAGGAAAGGTCGAGCGGTTCCGCTAATACTATTCTAACTGCGCTAATACGCTGTGCGCCGAGTCTCAAGTCGAATCGAAATAATTTGTTTCTCCTCGGCGAAAAGAGTTTTCGAAACGTTATTATCATTTTCGGTTTCTCGATCGACGGTCGTTTTTTTAACGGGTCGCGTCGTCGTCGTCGCGGTCGAGAATAAAAAATACGATAATATACCATTTATACTGTTTTTTAGTTTTCGAAAAGAAATAGTTACAGTAAAAGTGTTAAACCGACATAAAATTCACCGTTTGTTAGCTGATATCAAAGTGAATTATAATCAAACGTTTATAACGTGTACACGTCAAGATATCGTATGATATTCGATTCGATATCGAGAGAGGAAAATAAATCAACGTTTTATATTTGCGCTGTTGGAACTTTTCGTGTCTTATATCCAGATAATGTGTGCATGTGATCGGCGACGTGCGGTAACGGAACAACCGATAACACCGATCGGCTTAAATGAAAACGACAATTTCCATTTATTCAATTATTCTTATCGAACTATTTTTATCATATTATTTTCAACGCCCGTAACATTTTTTTTTTTTTTTATTTAATAAGGTAAAAATAATTATTACGCTAAAAACGGCGCGTTAAATTTTTTTACGTCTCGATTATCTCACATTTTCACACGAAATTTTAAATTCAAATATAGTTCCGAAGGTACTGATTCGACCGAGTTACTTCTGCACGGAATATTCCAGGAAAAATTAATATGAACAAAAATAATTCGCGTTAAGAAAAATAAAGTGAACAAAATGGTGTTTTTCCGTTTGACAAAACAAAAGACGTCTTTGTCGCAGGACGCCTACCACTGGCAATAAGACGTACCTACGAAAAATGTGTACGAACCGAAACACGTCGAGCGCATATCGTTTTCCCGAAAATCAGAATCCGAATGAACGCACGAAAAAGGGACGAGCTAGCTAAAAAAAAAAAACCACCCGGTTTACCATCATCCTGGGGTAATTATTTTTACCATCCTGTTCCCCGGTCGTAAGCGCGCGCGCAGACCCAGTGGAAGGAAAACGAATTTCACGTCGCTGGCAATCGCCCCTGGGCCTGGGGAAGGATACAAAAAAACAGAAAATCATAAAAAAACAACCGAAACGACGCGACGGTTATCCGTCCGGTTTAAACGCGCGCCGCGGTTCGCGCGACACCCGGAAGTCCTGCGCGACGACACGGCGACCCGTTCCCGAAATCACTTTACCCACCCGCGCCCACGCGAGTGTTTCTTATATTTACACACACGTTCGCCGGACCGTAACGCGGTCGTGTTTATTTATATATTTTATACACACGAAGGGTCGGCCGTCAAAGAGGAGTGTGTGTATACGCCGGCCGTCTGACCCGCGTCCGTTGGCACGCGAATTCCCACGGCCGCGTTCGTCGAAAAACGACAGGGTCAAAGCGTTTTTCGCTCACACGCGCGCGTCCGCGGCCGATCGATCATACAGTTTTAACGCACAGGCAGGTAATAAACCCGGAAAACGTCGAGCAATTTCTTTTCAAAACCAGCATTTACCCCCGCTGCGGTATCGATCGACGCGGTCCGCGTTAGTCTTTTAAATTTTACACTCTCTCGCGTTTTATTTATTTACCCGTTGTTGTTATTACTGCGCGTACAAGTCGGGTCGTTTGATGAAACACTCGACGGCGGCGATCGACACGACACGGACGGTCAATAAAAAATAATAACAACGCGTTTGACGAGACGGTTACCTACCGAAGTACGTATAAGGTAATTTAATATGTATTTATAAACGACTTGATCGATAAACTATAATCAACGGTTATTTATAGCCAGCCGGCCGCGGCGTTCGGTGAAAACACTACAACACGCTTTTTTTCTTTCAATAATGGAATAATTCTTGACGAATTCGGGCCGTCGTCGAAGGGAAAACGCGGCCGTCGCAGACCGAAGCCGATCTCATCGCAGTGCCCGAGACGGTCCAAATTTACACTCGCGAGGTATTTATGTTTTTCGAAACACTCACAACAGTCTCGATCGATGGCGTGTTTGAATACGATTCGATCGTTAAATTTATACAAATCTTTTTCACTATATTATACCGTTTGGACATTTACGAATTATTATGAAAAACATTCGGCACTAGTGGTTCGCTCTGTTCATTTCAAATCGCGAAGGTGTACATCTCATTTATACCATCGACGGTCGAAACACGTTTTAACCAAAGTATATTTGGCGTGTACCTAAGGCGAGGTTTTTTCCCCTAATGAAATCGTTATTCGCGTATAATTTTCAAAGTCGAATTGATTGCGCATCAACGATTAGTATACAGTCGACTTTAAAAGTACGGTTATAAAGAAAATAGATGGTCCGTGAAGTTTCAAAGGCCCCGGCTTATTTCGGAGGCGCCGTCGTATGTGCATTATTCTCTACTCTCCGAGTCTCGAGTGTGTGTAATCAACACCGTAGAGCAAAGTGTGTCGTTATAACCGATCGCGTCGATTACAATGTTTCCTGCGAATCTCGCGTGTACAAGACGCGCATCTACGGGATCGTGTTTATCTAAAGGCAGTCTAGAACAGCGTACTATTGTAATATGAAACCGCTCGGGTCGCGTTTAATATCGTTACGTGTTCCGATGGCGTTCGGTTCGTTCGCGGTGTCCGTGTCTTTATTGTAAGAGTGAAAAAAATACTTTCAAAAAGTATTCCGACACTTTTACTCTCGCTGTACCGTTTAAAATGTTTTTGAAAACAAACCGCTCAGACGCTCGTTTCAGAAAATATATACTCCGAATACTATATTACTGATAAATACTCGTACATATAAGAAATACTTTTTTTGTTGTTGAAACGGACGCGCGAGTAGTGTTCAAAATCGAATATATTGGTTTTGGTCGTCACCAACGTAAAAATACTGTAGTACAAGGTGTTATCCCGTTGATAAAAAGTTATTTAATCGGACGGGAAAGAGTATTTCGAATACATTTACAACGAAAGTAGTCGAAAACAACATTTGAATACTTTTGCACTGTTGACGACGACGTTGCTCCGTTCGTACAATTATTATAGGTATCCGAAATCCTATGAGTTACGATACGATAACCATTAACCGTTATGACCCTCCCGACTACCTCTCTTCGTCACGCGGCTATGGGAGTGTTAAAGGTTAGATATCTACTTCGATATACGAGTATGTTTGGAGCATGGCGCGCGTGTTGTTGCGAAAAGCCATCCGGGGGCAAAGAGATAGATAAATAGTAATTTCCAGGTTTACTTAAAAAACCCGTCCGTATATTTACTACGGAATTACGTGACGGGAATGTGCGATGCCGTGAAAGCGTATGAAACGTTTTTTCAAAGGTTCTCCGCGTCGATTACCCATAAGAACGAAGGTCGTATAATAAATAGGTATACCTATACACGTCATGTTTTACCGCGTGTACGTATATCTCGGCTCATTACGTTTTACCTAAACGATATTTTGGAAAGCGGATTTCGTTTTTGAAATATTTTAAAATCACTAACAACAATAATTCATACGTTTTTGGGGTGGGAAAGGATGGATTCCAGTGGAAAATATAAAAAGTACTATGTGACGACTACTTTACGTAAGTAGACTACTTAAAAACACGATTGAAACGGTGTTTATTTTTTTCAAATTATAGTTACTAGAATTTAATCTATATGTATAATAATAATAATAGTGAACTTTGTACAGGGCCGTATTGACACACTGCGACCTACAGTAAACTTGAAAAGAAAACTATAAATAATAAATCGATGGCAAAATTAAGAAATATGAAAACTATTTGTGTAAACAAATACTACTGATTAGGAAATCAGTTGTGATGGAACACGGCGTGACACTATTATCGGTAAATCAAATTAAACATTTCGAGATATTTATTTTTCATCGAGATTTTTCATCCGTATACTGTAAAGCTCCACTAGCGGTACGATTTATACAGATATTATTTATTTATCTCGTTCGTGTACGGCTAATTATTACCGATCAATAATCTGCGCGCAGTCTGGTCGACGTGAAAATAATAGAGACACGTTCACAATGAATATAAATCTGTCGACGCTACCGGCTTTATCGGTTGGCCGTCGATAATAATAAATACAAAAAGAGAGACACCAGTTGCATTATGGCAGTCAACACGTGTGACCTCCCGTCTCTGCGCCGCGCCGCCGTACACGTTTCGCTCTATACATTTTAATGCAGACTAATTCCCAAAATCGACCGGAACTCGAACCCGACTTATATAACAAATATATTTTTTATTTTATTACTACCTCCTCTACATAATATATAAATATATTCCAATTCATATTATATCGTTTGGATTTTATTATTTCATTCGGATAACAGTTATCCACGTTGACGGGCAGTAAAAAAAAAGAAAAAAAGAAAGTTTTTTAGTACCATAAAATGTCATTTTTCATTATACTGCTATGCTATAGCAGTATTTTTATTTTATTTTTTCTGCCATACCGTCTCCATACACCCCCCCCCTCCATCCATCATATTTTTGATTTACATTTATTATGTCAAAATCATATGAAATTACTGCTATAGCAGTAATCATTTTTTCGATAAATTATAATAATTCATCTCGATTATCATAATAATAATATCCTACGATATGTTTTAATTTTTTTTTACCTCGAATTTAATTTTTTTATATCATTAACAAATGTAGAGGGCTACGTGACAATTATTTGTGTTAAAAAAAAAAAAAAAACTCAAATGTAAAATAACAGACCGAAATCGAAATGATTATTTCATTTTCACCCGCGGATGTCGACAGCGCCCGGATAAGTCGTCTATTAAAATATACGGGGCCACATCGTGTTATTATTATTACGTCTCACAAATATGTACGAAAAACGCACGGGATAAGCCGCGCGCGGATTTTAAAATATTCCATCTTTGCCGCACTGGGTATTATATAACACAGCACAAATTACGTTATAAGAGAACGCGAGTGAAAAAGACTGAATGACGTAGATTCTACGTCGTAGAATGCATTTACGATTCGTTCACGAAAGCGTGCCGCGAAAAGAAGTCGAGAGTTTTCAATAACAATACGCATATTAACGTCGTCTGACGGTGTGTAGTGTTTTTTTCGTCTATCGTCGACGACGCGCGACGGTAAAGAATTACGTCACAATTAAATCGCACATAATATAATCGCGTATTATATATTCAAATATCCTGATTTCGCGCGCAGCTCAGCTGTTGTTGGCTGATGGGCGTGGCCCCGGGGACGACGGACGGTGACGAGAAAGGAAGTGCTCGCTAAGCGTACCAATAATATTGATTCAGTCGAATCGCGTCGACGTTTCGCGCGTTTCCTCTAAACCTCTCGATATTGTTGTCGCCCACATTCGGTTGAAAAATATTCGTTGGTTACGTCGTCGCGTCGCCAACGGTTATTCTACGATGTTTTTAAATCGTCACCACTGTCTTAAAGACGTATCTCGACGATACCGAATTACGTACATTGCATCGCGGTAGCCGTTCGGACATTGGAGCCAGAAACAAAAAGAAAACTAAAAAAAACTTAAAATGTCTAAAAATAGCATAAAAATCAAAAACCTTTTGAAATTCATATCGACTCTAGAGAACGGTCGTGTAAATATTCGGTGAACATTTCACGTCCCCGTGATCAATACTTTGAAAAAACTTTGAAACTGATGGGAAATTTGGAAAACGACCTACCAGAAACCAATACTGAAGTTGAAAATCGGACACAACACGTTTACACAGAAAAGAAAAGAAAAAACACACGTCATGGTAAAATCAATAGAAAGAACTTCAATTTATTTTGTGTGAACATAAGTCAATACATATTATTTAATCAGATTATCGTGGACGACAGGTATGTTACACATTTCTACTTACGATGTTGATACGTTTCGTATATCTTTTATTTTTCTTCTTTTCTTCTATTAAAATACATCTTCGAGATGTTTAAAATAGAGGTTAGGCTATTGCGTTCGTCAGATATCCGCGAGACACCCTGTATAATATGCACGTGTAATTTAAAAACTAAACGCACTATACTAAATGTTTCGAAATGTGAGAAAAAAGTTAACCAAATTACAGTTCATTTTTATAAATGACCCGTCGGCGAGTATAATAATACTAACGGGAGATTTGTCACGTTGGCATTTGTTTCTAATTAATGATTGTCCGGAGTTCAAACAATTGCAATTGTGTCGCTTTATAAGTCATAACAAACGACCGCACTCGTTTCCCCAGAGTTTTTTCTTTTCATTATCATTTTTTTCTCTCTATAATATTCATCTATAATACTCAAGAGTTTATCAAAAAACAAATGATAATATACCGAAACACTAAACAATATTACAGGGAAATCGTTTGGAATTATTAAACGTTGTTATAGTTTTCTCGAAACAGGCAAATAATAACGTAGTGTATTCGTATTGTGTTAAATCCCATTTCCTAGAAACTCTATTTAATACTTAACTTGATTTGGCATAATAAAACAATCATTTAACTATGGTCATTTGTATTTGGGGAAATTATATACGATCGTCGTAACCATTAATATTATAATACGTTATACGTATTATGTTCATTCGATACGTGTCCGTAAATCCGTTTTTAATTTTTTTTAAAATCGTAACAAAATTAATTAATAGTTAATTATTCGTAACGTTTAGACGAGCGGACTGGAGTGACGACGACGACTAGATCGTACTCGGTAAACTCGCACACGCCATTTCGTTTATCTAAACTTTAAATACTTGATAGATAATAATTGACTGCTGTAAATAATTGATTTCCAGAGGAGTAATTTGTGTGATTTCACAATAAAACGTTGACCTAAATACCAAAAAGTAATAGAATGCGCTCTGTAAATAAAATATAGCTCTAAGACGTCTGTGCATATAGAACCGCGTAATAACGTAGTGTACGTAAATATATAGTTTCAGAGCAAAACTATCGCGTCGGCGGCGGCGCGGCGGCGGAGAGTTAAAATAACGAAGAGAAAAAAATCGATTCCTTTTAATCGCTAAAAATTTTGTTTTGTATATTATTAAAAGCGCGGGCGAAGAGAGAAAAAAAAATCATTCCCCCCTCCCCGACGAATAAACCATTACTTATCATTAGTGTTTTCGTTCTCAACGGGTACTCTCGGCGTGAGTAATAATAATCTCGTAACGGTTTATCATTATATTTTAACAAAACGATATAGATCGATAAGTCGCGATAAATACACGCCGCCGCGTGTTCGCTAAAATCTCGGGTCATTTGCGGCCCCCGGATAGCGCGCTGCTGGTAATACACATTTATTTCCCCGGACCAATTACGTAGAGTTTATCCACTATTGTTTATACGCGTGACCTAATTTACCGTTTCCTAAACTCGCGTCTCTCCGGCAGCCTGCCGGAGATATTGCCATAGAATTGATTAGATTAATGTGCATAAAATGCGCCTACGTCAAATATATATATCTCGACGAAATAACCAATTTAATCGGGAAGACGATTTATACGTAATTTATGTATTGTCTACCTACGGGTTTACCACGGGCACACACACACACACCGACGGGTATTATATCCGAGGACGTCGTATTATTGTGATTTATAAACGTGTTCTCGGCGGTTTTAATTTTTGTTTTTATTATTATCGCGCACCTGCAACTTAGTTATTAGCAGACATTATTATTTACGTTGCGGTTTATATATTATATTAGACCGAGTGTGTGTGTCGTACGTTAAATTTTGATTATCGTTCGAATTTCATACCGACACAATAGCCGGAACGCAAACGCGACTCGAAATGTCATTTACGTATAATATATACGGTAAAACCTATTTATAACGGAATCGCTTGGGACCGACACGTTTTTTCTCCGTCGTCGTAAGGAGTTTTCCGTCGTAGAGAGGTAGGATTTATACGTATTATTTGGACCGAGACTATAATATAGACATTTTCTGTTATAAGGAGGATTCCGTCAAAAAGAGGGTCCCCGTTTTAGAGAGGTTTTACCGTATTGCGCACCACGGTCCAACGAATATTTTCCACGATATTACAATTTTCGCGAAATCTCCCGTCCGAATGAAAAAGACTCGCGCGTGTGCTTCTGAAAACGAGGCGACTCCCTAGTTTTTCTCTTAAAAATTCATACGTCATTATATTATGTCGAACGTCGCCGCCTATTAGATACGAGATAAATCGAGTCAATTTATATTATAATTATAATGCGTTTAGTGTATCGAGAAACGTATTTTCTCGGGTTAATATCGTCAACAATTTATTATAGGATATACGAAACGTCATCATACAATATACGAATGCAATTTAATATTATATAATCGTAATAGATTCGTCGCGTGCAGGATATAAATAAATGATTGGCCTTTTGGCTCTTTTGAAATCGAAACTACATTTTCCAAGACAATATTTGAAACGTGATGTATCACATCGTTCGGGACAGGTATACGATATAACATATAAGTCGCCCGGGAGTGTTTTTGTCATATTTTACTCTCAAGGACGCGGATGATTGACAAATATATCTCGAGTCGTTCTGGAAATCGCATAAATGACCGACCGCGTCTTATAAGTCTTATCAATGTCACACGCGAACGCATCGCGACGGTTTTGGAGAATTCGAAAAGAAAATAACACATTTAAATAAGAGCCGAGAGTGAGTTTTATCTATTTATTTTTTAAATTCTCATCCGTATTCTAATAACAAATTGTCGTCGACTGCGATCAAACATAATCGTATGGTTTCCTTCGATGGCATTCGATTCCATTTTTCTGCGCCACGCGTATATACTCGGACGCATTTATTCGAATAACTTTCTGGCCATAACGAGGATTTTTTTTTTTTTTCTGTTCCGAAACGTATTTCTCGGGTCGAAAATTGTCGGAAAAACATTACAGAGGTAGAACGTGTAGGTACTTTCCAATAATATAACCATTAAACCGACTTAGAGAAATGTACGCGTTATTTACGGTCGATCGCGGTCTTACGCGGTCTGACGATTTGCATTATTGCGAAAACACAAAGCCGACCTAACCTAACCGATTCGGATGATTTCATCGAGTTGTTTTTCACGACGACGACGACGCGCGACGGTTGAATATTGAAATACGAACTGTACTCGAATACCTATTTCTGCGGATAACGACCGTTATTATATTGTTTTAATCGTCTGTGAACGGGAATATAACGCTCGACTCGGCCGTTTTTTTTTTTTTATAGATTTTAAATTTGAATACGACGCGCGTTCAAAGCGAATTCCTCCGCGCGGCGTGCGTGATACACACTCGGATAGTCGCACGCACACGCCAACCGTTCCCTCGGCGGCGTCGTTTTTCGAACGCGATGATTTATTACCTGCCCAACCTTCGTCGCATAAGGATATGATCACACGAGGTCCGAATTATGTCCCATACCCCGGCGGCGGCTCCATATTATATTCGCAGTGTTGCTCTATGACAGGGACCGACCTCCAAACTACTGCGATCCGAGGACCACGTCCTGCCGGCGTTTTTTGCGGTTCACGGAGACCCTCCAATCGCAAACAAAGGAATACTATACAGGGTGAGGTTTTTCAACGCACCATCGTTTATTTTTCAGATACGTAGATATCGTTAGATTCACGTATATATTATGATCGAATCCCTCATATCCTCGGACCGTTCGAATTCAAATTCTTGTAAAATGTAAAACACGTGATCTATTATTTATTGTTTAAAGATATACGAGTATCGAGCGCGGCGCAAACACACTACAACGGGCCGTTACAGAGTTTCAGTGAAAACAAAAAAAATAATACGCTTCGACCGCGGTCGTCGGATCGATTTCGCCGTCGTCGAACCCTCGTCAACCGTGTGGCACTTGACGTGTTTATAGCCGACGATTACAATTATTATGTACGGTTAGTATTTCTTTTTATACTACGGGAGGCGATATTCAGTCGTTCTTTTTAACCATTTTGCCGCTCTGATCGTACGCTCGTTCCGCTCGCACGGAAACGATACGCCGCCGCCGATACGTTTTCACGCGTAGAAATATGCGAATTAACTATTTAATTATATCATGATAATCAGATGACGCGTACGATCGTCCATCCAACTTACCGCGAGTCGTAAACAACACAATAAATTATATTAAATTATAACAATATCGTGCACGGTCGCTGTTTCCGGTATATAAACAATGTACGTATAAAACGTTTAAAACGAGCGCGATTTATTTATATACTGCACGAGCTATTAAATCCTTGTTTCGGACATTGTATTCGTTTCATAAAATAATAATTCAACAGTACACACTTGATTCGTGGCTATTAATAGAGAGAGAGACATGTCGTGGTTCAACGAGCTTACAAGGTAAACCGTGTAAAAGATAAATCGTTCAATTCGCCCACAGCAAGATTCGGTTGATGTATGTCGGGGAGGGGGGGGGTAATTCAATTTCTATGGTGGTAAATTGAACATTAAGAAGATGAAGAACCTTTTCTTCATTACACCTTTTATCTTTTCCGCGGCAGCCGACGATCGCTCGTTTTCGCGATGCGAAACTCGACGACACGGAAAAACGTGGTCTACACCGGCAGCCTGTGTCTGGGAGGGGGAGGGGAGGATTCGGGTGTTGTAACCTCTCTGTATTGATTTTATTTGTCTTTTTTCTTTTAGACCAGTAGAGATTTTTGTTTTTCAATAGCTCAATCGCGCCGTTGATTTTTTTTAATCGTTTCGGGTCTGCACGCAGTGAAACGAGACCGACCCGGCTTCGGTTTCGACCGATCGAAGGTGTAAATCAATAGTAATATTATTATGTTACTCGGATAAACGATCCGTATTGCGGTTATGATCTACGGGATCATTATTATAATTCTAACGGGCCGTCGTCGTCGGTTGGGACGGGGTCACGGGCGCTTAGGACTTTGCTCGTGAAACGTCGTTCATCATTTTTATCGGACGCGACCTTCGAACGCACGACATTCGCGCCCACGTTTTTTCACCTTTTTTTCTTTTTTTTCGTCGCGCGTTATAGATTGGACTGTCGACTCTATAAAAAGAGTAATCATATTTTTTACCGTTCTTTAATGACATGCGTATGAAAAAAAAAAATAAAAAAAAATAAATACTCTTTTTCTTTCTCTCTCGATTTTTTTTTGAACACAAATATACGTTTTCGCGGAACGGGCATACACACGCGGTCGCGTTGCAAGCGTTAATTTCACGTTTTGTTATTGTTTTTTTCATTCGTCCAAACTCATTACCATGAGCTGGCGCGCAGATGTTATATATTACGTTTTAAAGCAAATAATATGCATATTATAAAATACGATACATTATTCGCGCGATAGGAATTCGTGTTTATTATTTTCCGATTAATATTTAATTTATGTACATTAATAATAATTCATCGTAAGTATTTATAATTTATTTTGAAATCTCCCGTCGAATTATTTACAGTTAAATAATATACTATATTTATAACTGAAACTACACGATATACGTATTCGCGGCGAGTGTTCGGATATTTTTCAATCACATTTTTATAATTATTATTTGAAACGTTAAATCGCGAGCTGAAAATTGTATTATATAATGTTTACGACTCGATGGTAAAGTTTTGTCGCAAAGTTATAATATTTAAGTAGTCTATTCCCCACCGTTCTTTATTCTTCGCGATAGTCAATTATTATTAATGTAAAATTATGTTGAAATATTCTTAAAGTTTATAAAATAATACCATAATAAGCAGATATTTTTTACCAACTTAATGCTATTTAGAGATCAATTTTTTTCTGAAATGCCCTATATTTTTCTCATTAAATGACTTGAGTAGAAAAGACAACGATAAAAAATGACGTTGAATTTGAAAAAAAACGGTTTTAGTAATCAATAAATTCAAGACCGGTATTTTCGTTTGGAGATCGGTACGGGGTCGTAGCCTCCATGAGTGTGCAAGCGTTCCGTTTCAGCCCCTTCCCTCCAAAAATTTTGGATCGGCCATGATCCGGCCCGAAATCGGAGTAATAATTTTAAGCGTGCCAGACACACGTGTCTGGTAGCTTCCTCGTTTCAGTCGAAATTTAGAACAGTGGTACTCGAACGATATTCACAAAAAGGAATCTATTGGAAACACACGTCTTCGGCTGTTGACGTGTGGAGCGCCGAAAACTGAATAACAACAATGATATAATAGCAGTCTGACTCGAATGGTTTCGCGGACGAGGCGATAACGAGTCAACTCGAAAGTTCACTGTTATTATATCGGCTGCTCGGACCGCGGTACGAACGATAGAGATTCGCCGTCGCCTTTTTATCGTCATAAAATGCAGAAACACGTCGCGTAACGAAAACTACATCTACGTCATCAACAAATGCGATTTAAGACTTCAATATTACATCGCCGTGACGTTTCTATCGTTTTCATCTTTATTGTCAACTCGACTGTCGTTTATTCGGTACCGAATAACCGACTGCAGGCGTTCGGACCAATGGCGTAAGTAACCATATACAGTTATTTTCAATTTAGTGGGGGGAGGGCACCATTGATATACAATATGCATACATTATGTATATGTTACGACCGTTTTTGAAAATAAAATGCCCATTTCACGAAATGGTCAGTCATTTGCACACTCATGAAATGGCCGAAAAAATTACCGTTTCACGAAACGAACCCTTATAAATGACAGCCTATGCGCGTGAACTGAGAGCAACCGTTTTTCCTCTCACTTTTTTTGATTTTGAATAAAATTAATTTATGGACACCGTGAAGTGTGACGAATATTGAAGTGGACCGAGTAAAAAATTTGTAAATATATGAATAATGCGTAAACGAGTTCTGTCGAGCAAACTTATTTTGATAATGGGTATTATTTGTTATAATATTCTATCTTACACGTAATGCCAAAAACTATCCGTTAGAAACTGTTGAAAATAACTGTTATCAGTAGAACAATACGGTGCATACTCGTATGTACGTACACGTTAAAATTTCAGAATTATTATTTAATATAATTGTTAGTTTACTATTATAATAATAATGAATAAAACCGACTTTTGAGAAACACCACTCCGAACGAATATGTTATAACTGAAAAGTACAATGTTTGATGTTCGTCAGTGATCCAATTATTTTTATTTACTTAATGTAATTTAATGTTTAATACTTCAAGTTTCAATTCATATATTATTATTTTTCTTAGTATCCACAGTAATTATTTATCATGAAATATTATTAGTTGTTTTCAAAGTACTTATTTTTGCAAGTACCTATTCAAAATAGTCAACAAGAACCGAAACGCGCTCGCGGATGTGTGTATGTGAGTGTTTTTATTTGTGTGTGTGTGTGTATGCGAGTAGATTGAATCTCTCTGACGATCGTAAACAATAGTAAATGATACATACAACTTGCATATTATTTTCAATTAAAATACATAAAATTTTCATTTCTACCATTTATTTTACGATGAAAACAAATTTTCAATACTAGTACTCAAGTTGAACATGGCAAGAAATAAAATAAAACTGAAAGTTACTCTGAGCGTTTGGTTTTCTAAGTTTAAAACGTCGTCTGTTTTATTATTCGTGTTTACGACGAATATCATACTATACCACTTCCATAAAGACTCAAATTCCATGAAAACTTAAAAAAAAAAAATTAATATTACATTTTTCCGGTGGTTTTCACAATCCATTATGAAACCGTATACGTTGCAAATTGTAAGTACCATTATCTATATCAAATATCAAATCGATAAACTTTCTATGCGAAACGTTTTGTGTCTTTTACGACTCGCTTGAATGCGTTTTCCGTCGCGAAACAACATTTCGTCGTAAAACTAACGACCGCCTGAATACACAACGTGAAAATAATTTAAATACGTCATACTTATACAGACCATGTACGAGTAAACACATCGGACCCTAAAAAATAATAATATAGAAATCATATCGTGTAGATGGGTAGGTACACAGTTCTAATGGGTACACTTCTATATCGGTGGCGTTTGTATTTAATTTATGAAGGGGGAAATTTCAAGTCCACGGGTGGACTTAACCAAGGATTATGCTGGGTTAAATCGCCTACACATTATCCACGTTAAAAGTTTATTACTCTAATCGGTTACAGAAATATATCAATCGTTGGTAGTTTTAATATCGAAACAGTTTTCCCCTATCATTAGTTCATCCATTACATTTTTTTCTAGCACGCTTCTGTTCAAATTTTCCCTTCTTTTTAAAAAAAAAAAAACCTTGTGCACAGGTATTTCGTGTTTGAAATAACTACTTAGGTACTGCAATACACTAATAATATGTAAATAACAACGACTTTCGGTCGATTTCAATATTTTTTTTTTTTTTATGAATTGATATTGTATACGATTTTTATGACTCGTAAGTGTTAACATAGAGTGATTAAAACCGAAGTAGGGCTGTGGATCTCTTTATCGGGGATTTCGTAGAGTCTGACCTCTCACCAAAGTACCGAGAAGATAAAATTTACTACCCGGCCACCCGCGTATATTTATACGTCTTCTGATCGAAAGGCAGCTTGTATTGGGACAAATAAACATCGTCGTAAAACCACTAGCTCTAAAAGACGATAAAATTATACGTTATCAATTCGGTTTAACGCAATGGTTCTCGACCGTTTTGGGACTATACACGCTCGACGGAAACGTACCCCAAGCGGTGCATCGAATTTTTATTCTCGCATTTCAGCTAAAATGTATATTTTTTAATTCATACGAACAGTCGACGATTTCAAAATCGGTACAAACTACCAGAAGCGGTGGTCCACTCACTAATCGTCGATAATAATTATACGCTCGCGTTTTCGATAAAAAAATTAATAATAAATCGTATGCGTAATTATTATTTGGAACCATGTGCACTGTTTTATTGATTATTATAAATACTAGTTATAAAAATATTATCATTCAACAGGGGCGTTCGGAATTCCTAGAAATATTTCTCGAACATTTGCACTGCGAAATCGAAATTATTAATTTCAAATCATTTCGCGTCTCAAATCTGAATCTAAAACCAATTAAATCAACAATCCTGCGCGGTAAAAGTTATAGAAAAGCGACGAACGAGAAAGACGAGCAGGGATCTATCATTTTCTCTCTCCGCATAAGGTATGTTTTTCAATTTGTTTTTTGATTATTATGATTTTATACTACTAAGAATCAGAAAAATGTTTCTCCTACAAAAATTAAATTCCGCTTTTGTTATGCTCCGGGTTTTAAATTACTTCGGACGAACGGCTAACAAATGAAATATATGCCATTGTTGTACGCCGAACAACCTAACCGAAATGTAGGTACTATTCGATTTATTTATTTTCATTTAAAACCAAAGTATAGAAATCACCTTTATTTTCACGTGTACACACGTCTCATTCGCAGAAGACATTTATAGTTATAAACAACGCAGTCGATATTAAAATCTTAGAAGCTTTGTTGCCCGTAAACTGTTTTCGTTTTATTTTAATTTCGAATAACTAACCTGAACCTAACGCAAAACGAAAAATCGGTTTTTAATTTTCTTTTCTTTTTTTTTTCATACGTTTAATTTTAGTCTCGTGCGAAAACCCAAAACTTTATAATACACGTATAATATAGCTAAAGCTGTTGTAAACACCGAATGATTTCGTTAACTTTACTTTGTAACACGATCTCTAATATTCGTAAACCCTTTTAAAACGGTATCTCTGTTACTTCAAAAGAACTCGCTAAGCTTTAGTTAAACACGCGAACGCGCGGATATTATCACGTCTCCTCGTACCCTATTAATTTCGACGACTATTATTTTTAACGACGACGAGCTGCTGCTTTTGCGAAATCATAATTATTTTAATAATAATAATAATAATGTAAAATATCGCGAGGAGAAAAGTTAACATAAGTGTGCGAAATAGATCGCGGGACCGCTGTTCAAACCGAGAGTAAATATGATGAATTGTTGTATCGTGCCGTTATTTATATAGTGACCTGTTAAGGAGAAAAAATAAATTGTAAGCTTTAAAAACAAAAAACAAAAAAACAATACGATGGTTGTGATTTCTCAACGATCAAAAAATAATTACCGATTACTTTTTTTTGAGACGAAAGAAAAAAATAAATATTCGTTTTATAGAAAAAAACCAAGTTTTCATTCGTGTTACAATATTCATTGCTAAATAAAATAGTTTTCTGATATTAAGTAAATTAACAGATAATATCTCATTGAAGACGATGTACGTATTATGTGACAGATATTGTCATAAAATTAATTTTCCGGAAGAAAATAATATAAAAAGAGAAATACTAAAAAAGCTTTAAAACGGGACTTTTCGCGGAAAAACAGGATACTGTCGTACTGTTTGATTTCTGGACGCCTAATTGAAAACGAGACAATTGTGTTTGAAAAAATAAGACGCTTATATGATCCCTTCACGTTATGTTTACACATATTCGTATTAAATTTGAAAGAATATTTACGTATTAATCCGCCGTATTTGATACACATCGTACGTTTTATATTAAACATTACGCGAGTAGGTTCACATTAGTGTTTTTTTTTTTAATTAAATCGTTCTGTAAATTGAAATATTGAAAAGGTAAGGTTTTGATCCGGAGATTAAATTGTCTCCAGCGGATCAAAATTTCCCCGCGGACATTTTGATCCGTTTTGTGAAAAAAAATTCTGAACCGCTAAGAAAATTTTATTATTTTTTTACAAAATGGATCAAAAGGTCCCGTCATCGTTGAAAATATAAAATAATAATGTTTTTGTTTTTGTTTTTTTTTGATTGAAAACGGTGTTGACTAAAAAAGTGATGTACCAAAATTATAACAATTCGATTTTAGTCGGAAACGACGGACGCATAATCTCGTATTTACAACTCGTATTAAATATTTCGGCCTTCAAAAACAACGTTCGCGAAGACAATAACGCATCGAGACACAATCGGCACTTCAGTAGCGCAGTACTTCAGAGTTTAAAAGTGTATAAAGAAAAAAAAATCCGACTGATTTAAATCTTTCGACTTTTTTTTGTCTTATTGTAATACAACAAACGTTTTATGTGATTACTGTCGAATTATTTAGACGTTTTCAAGTCGCAATATACAAATCGACGTTCGACTAATCAAACAACCGTTTTCGGTCGTCGAAGTCAACAAACTATTGTTCGTAATTTATTTTCAATTTGAGAAAATCGCCGCGAAAATTGAAAATTGATTTCGTTAGAGCGCACTTTTCGTTCAATTCTCGATCTCGTAATGTTTGGTACGAAACAAAGTGGTTCGGGAGGGTTTTTTTCCTATCGAGCGTCCGAAAATTCGACAATAGAATAATAAATCCGCCGCTTCAAAGCACACGGATTTATCACTAAACGAAAAAAAAAAAACAACCATATGCAGTCAATTTATTCGAACATACGAATCGAGAATTAGATATCGTTCGACCGAGATTAAGGTGGCGGAAATATGGTTAAGCGTGATATTGATATCCTAAACGGTTATCGCATTAAAAAAAACAAACCTTTCGATACAGTATTATAATAATCGTTTTTATTCAAACGTAGAAATCGATTATTAATCAGTAAATGTTTGCATTTCTTATTTCATTATTTATCCGTTCGAGCGAGCAAAGCAATAATAACAGTGCGCGGACAATATTCGTTTTGGAATTTTACGGACGTTTTATTTTGAATTATTATCTCCTCGTTGTTTTGAAACGCAATAAATATATTCAATAAAAAACCTCTCGGACGTTTCACACCGTCTCTCGCGATAATCATTTTGTCGTTGTTATTGTTATTTTTAATTTTTTTTTTTTTTTAATTCAATAAAACGCTCATTCCGTAAACATTCGATAAAAATGCAAATTCAAATTAATTTTGAACATTTTTTCAATAATATAGCCGACAACGTCAAAATATACAGACTAAAATGCCATATCGATCGAATTCGGCCTTATTGTTAATATTTATACTATTTTTTTAATGGGAAAACAGTTCAAATCATTTCATATCACATAACAAAACAAAACTGTACGTTTGAAAATTATATTATTGCAAAGGATATTATGCGATTGTATGGTAAGAAAATCGTTCTTTTTTTCTTTTTATATCGTAAATATGAAATAAACAAGATTGAATTGTTTTAACAATTGTCATGAATTGTTTTTGTTTTATTAGAAATCGACGGCGGAAACAATAATAACGGCGATTGTTGATCTCACCGGAAACAGTGAAATATTAAAGTACAGTCACTACAATCCAATTCTGTGGACAGCCCCTCTGTAATCCGGTCTTTTTCGCCACATTCAAAATAATGCACTCGCCAATTCAACAACAACTTTAACGTTGAAAACAATGTAAGTAAGAATTCTTAAAAAAACAGACTATTAAAAATTATTTCGAGTTAATAAATAGGAACTATATCGATATGAATAACGAAAGTAAATTAAATAAATAAATTTCAATCGAATTGCAACGAAAATAGATAAATTTCGATTTTTATCCGACGTCCTTTTTAAGTTTGTTTTTTCGCGATAATACAACAGTTGTAGGTCTCGTCGCGTGTTTGGATTATCCACACTGTTTTATGTCGGCAACGAAACCGCGACGACGCGCGATGGTCAGAATAATCAACGCTATCCGATATTTTCGGATATTATTAGAGCTATAGGGAATTTCACGTCTCGGTCGAAATCGCAATCGGCACGAGCCAAAACTTTAGTTTACTCTAACGTTTCGCCGTCTTCGAAAAACGTTCGACTTGTCATTGTTCGCGTGTCTCGCGAGCGCGGGACTTTTCGCACGTTACACAACTCTTCTCTACACAGTCGAATCGCAATGGAATTCGCTCTCGACTCGCATGCCGTTCCGTCGTAAATTTTCCGTCAAAAATTACCCACACTCGGAATGAGTTTGAAAATTCGAACAATGTTTTATTTATTTTTTACATATTCTTTTGATCCGTAAATATAATTTCCCTCGCTGCACGTTATTACGTTCCCACTACAGGTGCACACTCGTGTTGACCTACTTTATAACGATTTGATTAAAACACATTTTCAGTCGGCCAATTCATTATTTAATATACGTATATTATTTCGTTTGTACGTTTTACCGATACCATTTATACCGGTACAATGTTGTGTGTAACACAATGTATCAGCCGATAGTCATAATCGATCGACATACGTATTAATAGCTACAGCAGCGCGTTTTTTTTCTTTTTTTTCTGTAAATAAAAGTCACAAAACGTTTCACATTCGCACGAAGACATTGAAGTTGTTTTTTTTTTTTTTTTTTTAGCTACCACGCTATTAAAAGCACAAAGAATAACGACGTAAGGTTAATTATTTTTTTTTTTACATATTTACGACGCTGAGCGAGTCAACAATTTTTTTTTTTTTTTGTTTTTAACTCGTAAAGTTCATATAGAAAAATGTAATTTAAATTTAACATTAATAGTTACTATTTTTTTCAAACTCGTACAAATAACTTATTGTGTTTTGGGTAATCATATAAAATTAATATTTTACTTTTAAAAATTATATATTAAGAAAATATAGAGTATACGAGTAGACCGTGCAATTCAAAACAAAAATAAAATAAAATACCCATTACTACAACATTATTGTAAATTATTTGATAGTGATTGAATAATTATTTAACAACTCGTGCAGTTGCAATACAATTTTTATACGTTTTAAATTTGTGTTTAAAGAATATTATGGGAAAAAAAAATCTCAACGTGACGAAAAGTCAATCGATTTATTAGAAATCGCTTATCGTGGAAACATCGAGTTTGTTAAATTAGAATATTACTATGAAAAAAAAAGAAAAAAAAAGCAACTCGTTAAACAAGTTAAATTGTTAATTTACTTTTAACTTTTTTAAATCGCTAATGCCCAGCCTTGCTTATTTATTATTTAACATTTTATTATTAACTTATTTATTATTTGTTTATTTATTAAAGAAAAATTGGTTGGCACAGAACACGCACAGAATGTTTTAAGGTGGGTAACGTAAACACAAAGTAATGAACAGAAGCGAAGAAGAAAAACAGTATAAACAAGGTACAGTCTGAATGCATAATTAAGGGGCGAGTGACGGACGTGCACAGGCAACCCTCCTCGTAATACGGACGATTGGTTCGTTTGATACGGAAATATTGAATCGAGTCCCTAACTTCCTAACCATTTTAAGGTGTTTGTATTGGGTCCAGATTATTTCCACGGCACGTTTGAATCACCGAGTCCAGTGTCGATGTATTTACGGGTATTTTCGGTCAGCCGAAAATCATTACGATAAAATGTCCATCACCCGCAGCCATCGAATTCGAATGGGAAAAAAAGAACACAACGACACGACATCTGGTGACCATCGCAGTGTCTAACGTTGTAATTAGTAGAATGTTTTCATGTAAAGATGAAAAAAACGTAAGAATTTCGGGAAATTAATCAGCCAACCCCTCTCTCGGGGTTTCGCGGAATATCCTGAGCAATGCGAAACGGTCGAAAGAGCTCGATTCCGATAATCTGAAAACGATTGCGGGACTCTCCATTCGACGTTATCCGTTTGAAATATGAATTTCTTGCAACAATATAGTGGCGTACCAATCGATACCAATCGAAATAAAGCTAGATTAATATTGGAACCTCGTCGAATTTCACTCTAGATATTGATACTTTTCGGGAGCCTAACGTGACTGATATTTTACAACATTCTATTCGACTAAACGCGCGGTTCGCAAAAGGCCGGGCGAATTAAATAATTATTATATTTTATTTTGGTTTTTTTTTTTTTTTAATACAAATCAAGTCGAGAAATTAGTCAATTAAAAAATCGGAAACCAGAAAGTAGAAAGTCAAGTAAAGACGAACTCGACATTTAAATTCGCCTACGCGCGCGACGGAATCGATATTTTACAAAACTTTCACAGCCTAAAAATCGATGGAGGAACAGTGAACACATAAATATGTTTGTTTTCAATTTTATTCACGGATGATTTATGCTCACAAAGTTTGCCGTACGTTCGTACATGCGTAGGGGAAAGTTCTATTAAATAAATGTGCACCGTCAAATGCGTACGCGAAAATACAGATAAGAGAGAGTAGGTACAGTCAGTCATCATGACGACTGCAGTGTCACCCAGTGCGCGAAAACAAAGGTAAAAATATCCACGTACAATGTTTGAAATAAATAAACATATCAAATGTCTACAATATTATTATACAGGGCGTCTCGTAGAGATCCGACGACGTTAATTATATTTTGAAATTTCTTTGTATATTTTAAAAGATTTTTTATAAATTTGAGTTTTTTAATTTTAATTTTTATAATCGGCGCTAGTGAAGTAACGCAGTGTTTAACTACGTTTGGTGGTTTTTTCTACACTTTTCCAGTTGGCAAAACCGCGTGCGTTTAACAGCGAGTTGTGATTTCGTGTCAGTTCACGGGAACCCGGGCTAGGAATGCGTACAACTTTATATACGATTTTTCGAATTCCAGAGTGATTTTTATGACGCTAAAGGGGAACGGAAAAAAATAACTCGCAATTCCACACGGTGTTTTATAATGTTAACAAAACCGTATTCTGTGTGTGTTGCGGTTTAAAAGCTTAACGCGGGCTAACCCTGAAACGACGGACGATTTAACTCGATAATTGTTTTTTAAAAACGTTCAGAATTTTCGTTTCATATTGTACGACGAAAAACCGAACTACGTGAATATTTCGTTTGAAAATTTATCCGCGATTCGATTAGCGCAGTGAGTAGAATAATATGTGTTTTAAGGAAACGATTGGCAAATTTTCGTTTATGACATGTCGGCCCGGGACTGCACAGCTCACGGCGGAGATCTCGCGTACCTGCCTGCCGCCTCTACTACTGGAAATTCGAATCGTTTGATCGTAAAATTCTCACAGTTATGTCTTATCGATAGGTCGTCGATTATTATCGAATGAAAAAAAAAAATTAATGTACATAGCTCGTCTATACATGGAAGCTGCGAGTTTATTTTCAGGTTTGTTTTATAAACGATCGGGCGAGTCGTAGTAATATTTATATGCGCAGCAGTCGAAGTGGATATAAATCCCACGTGGGATATGACACTAAGTCCAGTTAATTCCTAAGTTTTGCTTTAAAATATAAAATAAATGCCAATGTTTGCTGTAATATTATAATTATTGTACTTTGGGTTAATCTTCTAGCTTATGATCCATAACGATAAAACAATTTTCAGTCGGTTTTATATTGGATGATAATATTCGACGTGTCATCGATATCGTGAGTTTCTCTTAGATGTATTGACATCGATACTCGAGGTGAACTATTGGGAACATCAAGATTCTGAACTGGCACTTAAAAATCGAATCCGGATCCAGAGATGGTGATTATTTGTAACTTTATATACTTAGGTATTTACTTTTTAGAAACATACAACGATTGTCGATTATCGATCATAAATTATAAAAACTTTAACGTTAGCGTTTGTGTTGCAGAAAAAAGTGCTCCATAGAGTTGAATTTAAATCGAGGAAATATCAATTATGAATCAAGAAAGAAAAAAAAAAAACATTAAAAACCTAGTACGTTCAATATTTAATATTCATAATTTAAATTCATACATTTTTAAATACACTCGAAAAATTAATTAACTACCATTTATTATTGATTGTTTTTTTTTTTTTTTTTTTTAATGTCGGAAGAGGAAGAAAACGATGTCGATGATTAAATTCATACATTTTAAATATGAGATCGGTGAAATCGTGGATTTTGTGAAATTTGTATTTCTCTACGAGTTCGCCCGCCGACTGTCTGCGCGTCGAACGTTAAACGTCAGAAAACGAATCATTTACCTCATAAACAACGAATACATAACCTATTAAAAAGGCAGGTGAGTCTTATTTTATTATATAACAAATAATATTATACCAATTTCAAAAGCGTTTCATTTCGAACGCGATAAATGTTCGTCGAGAATTTTATAGATATATTAATAAATAATACGATTATCGCAACAGAGAAAAAGTACGAAGGATTTGGGGCTTCCGACCGGGGTTTTTGTTTTTCATGATAAATAAATGATGAATACGCTTCATTCATTAACTTGTAATATAAACGTAAATCACGGATCAAAACCATCGCGTTGAAACCGACGTCTTCGTACGACGACGATATGTTATAATATATGTTATATATGTTACACGCCAGAGATGAAATTGTCTAATTTTTTAAATGGCCAATTTTTTGCCCATTCCGTTTTTAGTTTCATTCCATTTTTATGCACTTGAAAAGTACAACAGGTAACTAATAACAGTAGTCTAAAGATAAGATTACCATACTGAGTGATATTTCTAAGATGACTAATTTTTTTTTATGAAATCCAATTCATAAAATGAGCGATTATTTACCAATTCTATAATTCGGACCTCTGGGGTATAACATATTATCGTTTTTTCGTCATGTTTGAGCTCGTCGGCGAGTATCCGACGAGAAATTACTACTCGCGTAATAATAATAATAATAATAATAATAATAATCGTTTCGAACGCGCACGCGATTGTATATTATTACTCGAGTAATACGCGAGTGCAGTTGATTAATACAATTAGAAAACGGCATGTGCGTTCGAGTAATAATTAACCGTCATCGCGGGCACAGGAATGACGCGTGGTACATCATTAAACTCGTATGTATACGGCTTGTATTCGCGCCTTACGTCCCCCTACCCCCCCCCCCCCCGGCGAAAGCTCCTGACAAGAGGTATTATCCTCGGCGCGGATAAAAGAGGTTAACGGGATACTTAAAATAGGATACCCGCGCATTGATGGAAAGTTATCGCGTAACTAGAAGCTGATTGCTCGAGATCTCATTAAAATCCTCTACGAAAACGGTGTAGTGTGTGTACGATATAATAGTAACGAGAAATGACGTCGTCGTCGTCGTCGTCCCGCCCCGTGTTGTCACGTTCTTATTATTACTGTAGCTAAATTATTTGCGAATAATACGGCGGCGCGGCGTCGACGCTGTTGCCCGCGCGCGATTGTGTTAATTAAAATAACGGCGACAATAAGAAACGGACGGGATACATGTGACGGCGCCGTGCCGTACGTAGTTTTAGAACACGGATTCGAGCGAAACAGATCGTCGTGTGTGTGTAGGTTATTCGGCTACTTGTGAGTTTTGAAATTTATCCGGATTTTGAAAAATGTCGCTTAGAAATTAAACAATTATTACGTACGAGTAAAAACGGAATCCGCGTGATATCGATTATTCGTTTTTCAACGTGGTCATCCGTGACAATATGCAATCGTGGGGTAAAACGTATTTTGTTCCTCGCGGACACTATTTTTTCTCGATTTTCACCCTTCGGTCACCGTGTCGTACGATTTGAATAATCTTCCGGGACTCTTCCGACCGTTCGGGAAATCTCGTATAATACTCCGAGGACTCTTGCGCGCGATTCGTCGGATAGAATTAAAACATTTTGAAACGAACGAGACAAACTCTGTTTCGCATTAAATAATATATTATACGTCTCGCGGTCGAGTGGACTCTAATCGATTCGCGCGATGCGATTATTATTATAATCTCCGATATCACGCGCGCGCCTATTATTAATATGATTTCGTCGTCGTCGCCGAATTTCAGTTAAACAACAGGGGAAAAGTTTCTGGCCGTATTGATGGTGTTTTTAGAAAAAAATTATTATTATTTTATCGGGTTTAAAATTATATTATAATTTCATGTTTTCGAGTATCGCGCACTACAGCTGCCGTCACAAACACGCAATATATTTAAAAAAAAAAAAAACGCAAAACTAAAATAAAAAAAAACGCCACGAAACTTTAATTATTGCTTTTTGTGGGTTAAAAAACGTGATTTATTGTCTCGTCACGAGGCGGTGTGATTAAAATCTAAATTCGAATTAGGTTTTCGTATTCAATACGATAAAGATTTGACATAAAACGATGCCTCTGCTATTATTTATTTCTTTGAAATTTGATAAGGTAGCAGGAAATATTGTCGTTAGTGTGCGTTTGTAGTTTTACACGGATTATCGAGTAACCAACGTCGAATCGAACCGATCACGAGCTGGGCATTAAAAATCGAAATTAAATTAGAAAGTTAAGTCAATTTCTCACTGAACCGAGTGGGTAATTATTAATTTTTTTTTTTCGGAATAAACTTTTAATTAAACGCGTAATTTTTTGTACATAAATATATATATATATATCTATCTAACGTGTGAACTTTAATTTACTTGAACGTAAAAGTATTTACAGTTTTGATTAATTTTGAAGCGACTAAACCATGAATTAATAATTTTCAATTTAGTTTTGAATTCAATTTCGTTCGTTCGAGAAATGTCGGATAATAATAATAATAATATCTAACATTATGATAAAATTGTCAATAAGATTGTTTCGTCGAGAGGTTCCTAAACGCGCGCGGTCGACCTCGACACAACTACTGTACCCTACGCAGAAATAAAGGGTTGACTAGATTGAAATAAATTACGTACCCACTAAAAATATGCTACTAAATCTAGAATCAATATATTATGCACTTAAATGCTTAAAAATGTCAAATATGCAAATATAACTAAAGATTAATAAATAAATAAATATTAAAGATTCATCAAAAATTCAAATAATTGTATTATCTACAACGACAGTCTAAATAATTATAGAACATAATTTATATATATATATGTAATATTTTAGACACTAACTCGATAAGAACAAAGAAATCGTGACGTTTTTCGTCATTTCCACTCTTGGTAAAATTATTATATAAATATGTACTTTGATTTTATTCTTCGCGCCTTATGGTTTCAATTCTCCGTTTCGTTCTCTCTATTTCTTGGTCTAGAATAAAATCCCAAGGATTTGTTGTACGTCCTCAAAGGACGATCCTTTGTCGATTCGCTGCTCGTAAAGTATGGTTACAAAAGCTGGTAACAATAGTAATATTATGATATCGTCGGAAACAGATGTAATATGCGATTGACGAGTAGTACTTCAAATTAACCGTCGATGCTCGTGAAAAGCATTATCGACACACGGGATTCAAAGAGCGAACGCGAGACCGGCCGAATCTGCCGTTTACGGATTCCGGCTAGATGCGTGTGTTGCGTTTACGTTTATTCTCGCTGGCAGCAAGAAATACAATATATACACCTATACGAACACAGTTGGCTCTTTTTCTTTGTCGAATTGTTTGGAATAAAATGTACTGAAAAAAAAAAAAAAACAACTTGCGATCCCGGAGTACGATCGGTCGTTTGTGATAATGTCGCGACGAAACGTCTCCGACATCCGGATGAAATGTGATTCGAAAGAATGCTGGTTTTATTCAAATATACGCTTGACGCTAACAAATATAGCATGTATACACATTGTACATGCGAATTTTTGTATTTGTATTTATTTTTCAAATCAAATTGATAGTAATTGATCGAAAAGTCAGATGATTCGATTGCTAAAACCGATACCGGTATTGGCATAACAATAATAATAGAAATAATAATTGCAATATTATAATATAATCGTTATAATAATAATATGAGATGATCGGTTCAAGCGAACTTGGTTCAAATTCACGCGGTTTAATACGAAACCAGTTCTAACGATTATTGACAAGTTCTTCGAGTAGCGAAAGATATTGTTCCGGTCTGAAATTTATCGGTTATCGTTTTAAAATTTATTATTTACATAATATCCCGGATGTTTGTATAAAGTAGACTACTGAATGGAATGGCACTTTTTCAAAAACGTTTCATTCGAATTGAATTTTCTGCTTACATTGTCATGGTAATATTACAATAATTTGTAGACAATATTATTTTGTCTGTGAATAATATAAAACATAATATAATAATATATGAAACGAAATATAAATAAAAAAAAAAACCAATAATCAGACGAGAAGTCCCAACACTGCAAAAAAAAAAAAAAAAACAAAGCAATTAAAACAACGAAAAACACATATTAATTTGCATATTAATATAACGCGTCGGTATTTATTTCCACGCGGGTTTTTTTTATTTCTTCGACCCTAATAATAATATACGATTTCAATTAATATAACGCTTGAAACGAAACTTTATTCTTCTGTTAAGGATATTGAACGCGAAATCACAATAATATAGCAATAAAGTGCCGGATGTCGATGACTATTTATTTTATTTATTTATTTACGCCTCAGACGATGCTGCTTTGCCATGGCCAAAAACGACCCGTTTGAATGTCGCGTTTTTCGAAAAACTTCGAAACGTCGTCGCCGTATCTAATATAGTATTATAACGCCCGAACGCTTACGAAAACGTTTAAAATATTCTTTTCTATAGATTAAAACCGGTTGTGTAATTCGAATAATGCAACCAAGTGGAGTGTTCCAAAGGGATTTTCAGTGACAATAATGTGACCGCGTCTAAACCAACACTGGGATTTAATCGAAAGCGCGGCACCGGTCTCGTTTATCGCCGAGTCGATGACATCGACTGAGATAATTGGCCGGGTCGGAAAGCGGACTTTCAGAGGAGTTCGAGCGAAGTAGCGAAACGTAACGCGAGGAACTCAAGTCGGATAAAGTGAAACTAACTAAACGCGGCGTTGAATTATTTTCCGACGAGTTGTAAACCTACCTATCGCGTGCTCGTCGTCAACGGTTCGTCTCGTTTCAATCGATATCTCTAATGAGAGCTCGCCGCCGCCGCCGCCGTTCGCAGGACTCGACGTGACGTAATACGTTCAAGTACTCGACGACGTCTTCCGTCCGAGGACTCGGCGACATCGTCACGACTACAACACTGGGCCACTTAACCCGTTTCGAGAAGACCGACGACAACACGGGAATTAATTGAGCGAGCCGACGACGACTGGCTCGGCGGCGTCGCGGTGACCTTCGAGCGCGCGCGAATTCGATCGGCCACTCTTCCGGAGGACGAGAGCACAGCCATCGTCCGCACTAGACTTTTTTTTTATTCTTTTCACACCGCGCGTATTCTTTGTTGTTTTATTTTTATTTTTTATTTTCTACTCCGAGAGAACGTTGTCGCGACGACGACGACGCGCGCGGGGCGCTTTTGGTCTTTTTTTCGCGCGGGTGGTCGGAGAGAAGAGAAAAACAACAATAATAATCCGAAAAGGTCGCGCGCCCGCGCACGCCACAACGGGATTGTCCGCGATGCCACCGGGTCGCTTTATCGATTTAGGTGCAACAGCAGCGGCCAGCGGGCCCGACTCGAAAACGACCGGACAATCGACGGACACCGGAACGATGGAAGGACGCCTATCG
This sequence comes from Drepanosiphum platanoidis, assembly GCA_948098885.1. Taxonomy (NCBI): domain Eukaryota; kingdom Metazoa; phylum Arthropoda; class Insecta; order Hemiptera; family Aphididae; genus Drepanosiphum; species Drepanosiphum platanoidis. The sequence continues at coordinate 4,314,489 of OX402535.1, forward strand.
TCTGTTTCCAACCACCCGCGGAACTGACTTCTCGGGCGACGACGATCAAATGCGCCCCGGGCGCATCCTTCCGCGTTCGTCCTTTCGTCCGACCGGCGGCGATTCCCGAGAGCGTGTCCGTCCGCGGCCCGAAAGCCGCGGACGTTAATAATAATTACCATCTAGTCGCGACGACGACGCCAAGCCGTTCGTTTCAATCGAGTCGAGTCGAGCCCGTTCTATTCGTTTACTGGGGTTTTTTATTGCTTCGCTTTTTCGCTTTTAATCGATTTTTTCATCAAACGAGTTTCGCGTGTCCACTCGAGTCCTATAAATCGTGTTCGAATTCGATTTCAAAGGCTGTACAAAAAAATCTAGGTAAAAATTAAAATGTCGCAACTCTAAATATTTAAATAATATTAAATTCATATTTTCAAATAACGAACAATCGACAAAACTATAAGTTCAAAATGACGAAAACCTATAGGCACGGTCACACGTAGCAGTGGTACTAAAACTTTCGATTATTACGTCTTATTGTATACTATATTTTGTAAATGTTTGAATCGAAAATATCAGTAGTTTCGCATTATTATTCGGTTAGACGGCGGCCTTTTCTGTAGGCAAAAGCGATACATTATAGCGCCGGAGAACATAATAAATTCCGATCTGCATTGTTATTATTATTTCAAATGCGTTTCAAAATTATTATTCTCATTAATATTATAATCTATTGTACAAAGGGAACAACGTTCGGCCACCGACACGGATGGACTTCTCTTTCCGCGAACAATTCCCGCGACGAGGCGTTATTTTATCATAACGCGATCTCATTTTCGGGTACTATTGTTCTTAACATTTTTTATTTTTTTTCATTAATTGTTTTTTCGTTTGTTTGTCCCGCAGATGCGTATTCTGTAGCGTTCAGTGTGTTTTCGCGGAATCAAGTTAACCTACTTTTTCAATCGTTCGCCTGCTTATTTTTTCATCCACTTACCACTCGGTATAATGTTCCACTTGACTAATTTGAATGATATTTTTCGAAACGGAAACATCGGTAGAGGTAAATAATATAATTGAGTTGTCAAGTTTAACATGAAAAATAACTCTTCAGATCAAAGGGCTGCAGTTTTCGGAGTTCAGGTTTTTCCTCTAGAATATTGTTTTATCAAAATAAAATATGTGAACGTAGTACGTATATACTATACGTATGTCATAATGAAAAAAAAAAAGAAGAAAAACCAACAACGTCTCGATTTATTTTCACAAAGACATCTAGTATGCCGGAACGATATTCTCGACGGGAAAACTGGAAATATGCTTTATGAAACGTATGGATTTTCCTTTAGCGTAGTTTGCAATTATATATCGGTAATATAATAATATTTTAAAACTCGTGTTTTATTACTCGCGACTTGAAAATAATGAAATTCCAAATGTGTCCATGGTGTAGAAGACGTGATGTAGAAATTATTTCTTTATGGAATCGAGTATTGATCGGTATTGGTTCGTTCGGCGAAAAAAGGGAAACGTATTATTTTGGCGGACACGAGCATTGATGTAATGAGAAAAAAAATATACTTTCGGGGCGTGTACCGCTCGCTGTACGAATCTCAGCCGATTCCAGGCCTGATCTCATCGTACATTTAACGATACATTGTTTGTGACGAATAATAATTATAATAACTAGATTTTGTACGTTTTATCTCGGTCCTTGTCGTCTTATTTGAATAACGAATACGATTTATACGAGTGGAAATAAAACAATTACGTGTCTATTATTACGTATTATTATTATTATAATAATATCGTACGCGCAAAACGTTTGTGGCAGAACTCGTACCGTCGAGTGTAGTTTTACACATCGCGACGGCGGCGATAATGTATCTTTGAATATTCATAAACGTCGTCGTCGGAGGACGGGCGGGAGTTATACTCGCGGTATAAATCTCGATTTGACGACAATACATTTATCAAATCGTCGACGATTCTCGAAGTTTTAATCATGTGTTTGCGTGTGCGATGTAAGTATCTGAAAGTTTTCCGCATCAGCTGGGAACTTTGGTCGTACAAGGAATATTGTCGTCGCGAAAGAACGTGTCGCGCGCGTTATCACAATGACGCGTGATAATAATATCGAATTGTCAATATTTACACGAATAATGCGTTTTTCCGTCGCGCACGATCATCGGCTCACTCGTAACGCGCACGGCTTTGTGGCAGGTAGTCGTCGACAATAGTGTTATTAATTGTTATTTACCGCGCGTTGTATTTATTTATTTATTTTTTTCCATTTTAGTTCTCAGACCCGTTCGAATATTATAACGCTTTCTGCGTTATTTGATTTCGGTAAACGAAATCAACGAAAATTTCGTACTCGTTACGTACACCGACGCAGAGCATCGAATCGTTTCGTGACGATCGCGGAACGTCGAACCAGATCGAAAACCAATCAAACTATAGAAAAATAAACGATTGCATATACCTGCAGATCAATGAGACCTGGTAAATGGTAATTATTACGGTTTTTTTTTTTTTGCTTTTTAAGATTTATTCGAAAAAGATCATTTTCTCAGTATTCTCAAATGGGTAATTTGCTAGTTTTTTTTTTTTTTTTTAACATTCTATTTTATATGTATTTTATATATTTATAATGTGCACACATTCTCATGTGATACAATTGTTCGATTAGACGTGTTGAGCTATCTGATTTCTGCCACTAATCCTCACGGAGCGATAATAATAATTAGCGAATCGGATTAAAAATTTGGATCCGAAATTCCGGATTACCGGATTGAATCCGTGGATCCGTCGGACAAAACGGACGGAATTCCACCTTGCTGCCGATCAATCGTAATTATATTCAGCTTTCGACTTGTTTTATCTTTCTATTGTGGTAATATCGATCGTGTGCGTATCTCTTTCGGTAGGGGTAGCTTTTCAAATAATAACGATAATAAAGTGATCGTCGCTTATTGCATTCGCCATCAATCGACTCATTCATCTGTTAGACTCACTACACCGATTAATGGGGTCAAAGACGAGCCGGCGGCGTATTCAATCGTTATCGTTAAACTTAATTGATGTACCGATTAGTTTCAATTGACTAGTAGCTCTGATTTGTCTCCTATCGTAAAATGAGTGCGATTTATCACGTCGTTATATTTTGTTCTGTGTACGGGGCCGAACATGTCTCTAGTTCGACTAAAAATATATTATGTCTATCGTACACAACAGTCTAAACGTTTTATCACATAGGTATTTGGTGCACGTATTGTTTTTTTAAAATTCTTTTGGCATTCCGAATTTTTCACTCGACCGGTTAATGAGCTCTACGTCCCCGGACGGGCGAAGGTCTACCTCAAAGTTTCGGAAACAATAATTTCACTATTCGTTTGTATTAATTTTCCCCGACCTTTGTGCTTAAAGTATTGAACTTTTATCGTTGTAAGGACGATCTTAGACATACTTAGCACAGTCGATTAAACAATTTTAAACTAAAATTGAATTATTTAATTGGGCATTTTCCTCAAAGTACAAATATTTTGCCATATTTCAACATTTTTCAAATCGAATAGGTTCGATATGCGTTTCAATACAGTAAAGTTAAAAATAATAACGGATTTTATGAGGTTTTTATTTTTTCAACGCATTTTTACACGCATTTTTTTTTTTTTATAAATTTTGGTAAATTTTAACTATGTTTCACCAATCGAGAAAAAAATGATCACGATTTAGTTATTTATTAAATATATAAAAAAAACACATTTCATTAATTGTTAATGGTATTTGAACTTTGAATGTTTTCAGGCGATAAAATAATTTTTTTTTTCTACGAAATTTTCATATGTTTTATGATTGTAAATACATTTATTTTTATTCGTTTTTATAGATTTGTTAGCGTATCGAATCCAGAATCTTATAAAAACAACAACAACAACAATAATAATATCTCGTTTTTCTGACCTTTCCGTCCGGTTTCCGGAAACCCTCGTACACTTTCCAGATGAGCTCCGGTCCGGCCGAGCACACGTATTTGCCGATCTCGAACAGATTGAGTATGTTGTTGGTGGACAACACCTGGGCTCCTTGGCTGGCCGACGACGTACCGGACTTGAGTTTGGAGAACATGGTGCTGGTAGTAGACGGCGCCGACGGCAGACTGCTGCCTCGCCGGAAGTCTGACCAACCTATCTTGTCGGTAATTCGTCTAAGTCCGAGGAACGGCGTAGCACCTACGAACGCGGTTTCGCGGCACGCGCCGAAGACGAGGCTCTTCTACTGGATCGACTGCAATGCAAAAACGGGAGAAAAAAAAATTAAAAATAAAACCACATACAATTTTATTCAGTGACTATACGTCTCGTTTGCAGGATGCTAGTGCATTTGCATTTATACAACATTATATCTATTATATAAAAGAACAGGCCTTTTTTATGTTCCCATTTAACTATTTTCCATTTTTTTTTTCACAGAGTTGTTCCAAATACCTTTCTGAGTGTCGTCCACCCGATTTTCAAAATTCCACCCCTAAGGGGGTAAAAAGGGGTAAAAATGAAAAAAAATAAAAAGTTGCACACGGGCGAAGCCGGGGTTATTCAGCTATAATATATATATTGTTAATATTTTATGGGAGATTTTTTCGCGAGCAGAATAGGTTTAGCGGGAGCAGTAGTCGAATCGGAGGGGAACGCAGGGGCAATACAAGTCTCCTCCCGAATTCTGATCGAACTTTTATGTGCCGCCTTTGACTTTTTTCCCGCGCGATGTGTACTAAAAAGACACACGGGGGCGCTTAAAATCAAACATAAATGATTATAAGTCTCCCTTAAATCACAAGGGGGTAGTGACCGCCACCCCACATTGCCACGAGGCAATACCTCTTTTTTTTTGCTGTTCTATCAAAAAAAAAAATCGTGATTTTCGCACCGGAAACGTACAACGATCGAAGAGATTAGTCATTAATAGGTATTACGTAATTATTATATAAAATAGTTCATTGTGACAACATGATTATGTAACAATAGTAATGAGGAATATAAATAGGAACGAGTGAGATGATACTGCGTGCCGATGAAATCGCGCCGCCCGACCAATGACAGCTGTTCTGCGCACGCAACCCGCCATCGAGAGACGCTCGCGAGGAAATATACAATCGGCTAACCGGAAGCACAGTGCTCTGACGACCGGCCTAGTGTCGACAGCGCGGCTCGGAAAGTTCTTCGTCGCAGTTTTAATTTTTCTCCGTGATAATGTCGTCAGTTTATTTTACATTCATCTCGTCCGACGACCGATGAAACTTTTAATCGTCACTTTTGTGTATCTGTTAGTGCTTACTTTATTATATTTTCACGAACCGACGCCGAAACTCAACAGCAACCCACCGGACAAGCCGTAAGTAGTACCGATTATATATTTTATTTACAGTCTAAAGTTAGGTTGTATGGGCGCCTCTCTTCGTCGCGATGTAGCGAAATCGTAATTTTTGCCCTATATTATAAAAAAAAATCGCGATTTTCGCCACGTTTAGTGGAAAAAAGCTTTTGCTTACGGAAGTATTTTTATTTGAAATCTCAGAATTTGCCAAAGATGTTATCTTTAGAATATTTTAGACTGATCAGTTTTTTTTTTTTTGTTGGAAATTTCGTAATTTGATTTATTTTTCAATTATTTTACTGCACATTTTTTGCCCACTAATTAAAAAAAAAAAAAAGTCCTTTGTAATTATTACGAAATGTAGGAAAACGTAAAAATACTATTCTTTCGTATTCGGTCCGTTTGTATGAAAAACCTTTGATCATTTCGTCCGGACCAAATCGTCTCCGATTTCAATAGACACACGAAATACATTATTCAAGTTAAATTAATTTTTACCTTTTTTTTTTTTTTTTAACGATTCGTTTCGCTAAAAAATCCTAACACCGTTTTTGCCGTGCATTGTTCGTACACACGCACGCACGCACACACTCGCACTCGGTACGCCGGGTATCCACGAACATCGACTTACACGCGCGATAAAATTAATAACGACCAGTTTAGACGTTATAATTTTGATGAATTTCTCTACGGAGTGTATTACTCTTAGTCGGTTTAACTATAATTGTATGAATTATTCATAAATCTACGCCGCCTCCGCCTCCACCGCCGCGCCGGTGGCGGTTGCGTTATTAACGAGTCGCGAAAAATAACGAACACTTAAAACCGCATATAGAGCGTAAATTTAGACTCCTACCCCGTGTCTCTCCCTGCCCTTCCCCGCAAGACGACGCAACAGACGGTTTTCGGGTTAGCACAAACAGTGAATTTACATATTATTTTACATAAACGCATACGACAAAAACTCGCAGTGTTTAACGAACGACGCTTAATTAGATTTGCCGAAAAACCGTCAGTCGATGAAAAAAAAAATAAAAATAAATAAATAAAACGACCGCCGCGCCGCCCTCTCGTTTTCCGTCGGACAGTAGTCGGAGTAAAAATATTTCGGCCCCGCGTCGTCGTCTGGTTCGGTATCGGCCCGCATACCACACAACAGGTCTACGCGATAAATTCATTACACGATGTGAAAACGTAATATTTTTATTTATAAAAAAACTTAACTTGCCAAACATAAGTTCTTAAAATCGTCCGTCATTTTTTATCAAGCCCAAAAAACTTGGTTCAGCGTTTTAATGTCTTCCCGAAACTAACTTTACCGCTGAACAATAATTAATTATTCGTTGAATAAACGATTACTGCCGTTGTTGTGAGCTCTCTTACCTCGAGAGGAAACTTTATTCGTCGATGAACCGTCGTCGATAAAATGAGTAATTTGATAGTCATCGCTATCGGTAATAGATCCAACGTCCAAAATCAAACTAGGTTTTACTATATTAATGTGTATTTTCTATATATTTTTCAATAACTTTAAAACATTATTAAAATTCAACTACCCGAACGCTTGAACACTAAAACGTTGTTCGTTTCGCAACGATCGTATTTTAACAACGTTGTAATTATAATTTAGATTTAGAAGTAAATAATTAGTAGATTTAGTCTTGGCGCCATTAGGTTAGGTTAGAGATGTACGCGTGATTCGGTATCTTGCTTTAATTCGTCGTGGTCGTAAATCTTGTTCGGTAAAATTACAAAAATTAATAATTTCAAACAAAATATGAAAACGCTGGCGTTGAAAAAACGAAAACAAAATAACAATTTCACGTTGAAGTGTAATTAAAAACTAATCGAAAAACGCAAAATATCTGATTAAAATATTGAAAAAAAAATCATACGGTAAAACCTTTTATTCGCGGATACGAAAACATGGCGGGTCATCATCATCGTCGTCGTCGTCGTCGGTAGAATTTATGATTCGTATTGTAGTCGAACAATATTGTATTAAAAGCACTCATTCAAATGAGTTTACCTACCATGATAAAAAAACTGAACCAACGACGTCGTGAAATATTCTAAATATCTACGAAATACGAAGTGTATATTGTTTTCAGTCGAAAACCAATCGACGTGTTCCCGAGCACGTTGATTTCCGTAGACAGTTTGGAGAAAACGCGTGACGCCGAATTTTTCGTTTTCAGTCGAGAGTTTAAAACGCTGAACACTAATTCTGTCGGTCGATTTATGTTTTTGGCAAGCGGAAGAAAAAAAAAAACCTTTTTAATTTAATTTGAAGTAATTACATTTTTACAAAAAATATGTTTTTTTTTTTTCATCGTTATTACTTTTTAAGTTTTTTTTTTTTTCTCGAAGGCGCATTTTAATTACATATTCCGAAACGAAATATTTTGCCGAAAACGTTAGTTTGAAAGAATTCCGTTTCGACGATACAGTTGAGTTAATTATTAATCGGTATTCGATGAATTTTAACGACGAGCCGAAGAGTCGCCCACCGCGGACTTTGGATGTCTCGCGAAAAGTCGACGCAATACTTCGATCGTCTGAACTTTAAACTTTATAAATACTTATACGTAGTAATAAATTATGACCACCGCGGTCTGATAATAATAATAATAATTGATAGTTACGAATTGAAATTTTCAGTGAAAGCTTTGGCTTTCGAATAATATCTAAAGACAAAAAAAAAAGAAAAGGACTCTATCCCAACGATGACGAACAATAAAAAATGTCTATTCGAATCGAACGAAACCCGCGAATCGGTCAAAACGATAAGTGTAATCATAAAAACAATAATCGAGTCGAGTATAATACGGTTTTTTTTTTGCCTGCGTTATAATACAAAACGATATATTAATTAAAATTTTAATTCTCACACACTTTTGTCGGCGATTAAATTTCTCGTCGGCCGCGCGAAACAAGCAGAGATCCGAAAGAAAACCCGTTATTAATCATCCTTTCTGTAAAATAATTGGAAAAAAAATAAAAAAAAATATAGAATTAAAAAAATAAAATAAAACTGGGATAACCGATAGCCCACCACGCGGCGGAATATCTTTTCGAGAGTAGTCCGACACGTTTGACAACGTGCCACTCTAAATCTTCGTAACGATCGTATTTATACGTTTCGTTAATTTTTTTTCTCAGGGCGTTCGCCGCCCCCTTTTGTGCGCGACGGCCATTAATTACAATATTTTACAATAACGGGACGGATTCAAATTTTTTATAATTCGAGTGGTATTTTTTTTCAGCGTAAAACAATTCGCCCGACATAATACCTTGTTACACGAGTAAACCCGGAGATAATTATTGTTCGGTTTACCAGAGAGTAGAAAGTGAAATTCAACTCGTTTCCGGTGCGTATGTCTGTTTTGCGAGCGGTAATTTCTAAACTCGTCACCCGAGCGGATAGAGAGAACTATCGCAGCTCTAAAATTAAACGAAAATAAAGCACGGAAAACTCGCAACACGCATTAAAATATAAACGTTTTTTTCATTTTTAAAATTCGTTTTCACTCGACGCGACGTACAGCAGTAGTACTTTTACCTCGCCGTGAACTATCGACAACCCTTCTTCCAGGATAAAAAAAAAAAAAATACATAAAAACACATCCGATCGCTGACACTGACACGGACACGACACCGTGGTGCGTGTTAAAATAAAATAATATTTTACTCCGATAAAAATACGAAACTATTGATTGTTATTTTAACGGATTCGTGTCGTTTAAATGGAACAAAAACCGTCGACGACGCGCGACGGTGCAAAATCTTATTGAAATATTATTATTATGGTTTTTTTTATCGTTATGCGTATGAATAATATTGGAAACATCCAGAGTTCGAATAAATCGAACGATCGTGAAATAAAACTCGCCGTGCATATTGTACGGATTGTTTATCATCGCGAATAACGAAAAACAAACCGGCAAGTCAATAAATCGTAAATACACAAATGACATCATAGTATACGAAAACCGATACTTTTCTCGCTTCGCTTTTTCACTCACTCTTATTTACTCAAATATTACGTTTAAGTTTACGAGTGCGCAATAATCGAGCGTCGTGATTGACGATAAACCGTAGTGGAGAAACCGAACGAAACGAAACGAACACTCGCTCGGACGACGGAAAATGATATTTCGCAGACGACGACGACGTTATATTATTGGGGAATTTACCAGCCTTCAGTTTTGTGTCACGTACAATAAGACAAATTATACACAGACCAAATAATAATATAATTATTAAACCCGACTGCTGTGTTTTGCCGTTCTGTCAGACACAGTTATTTCGTTTATATATACACCGCTGGCGGCGATATTATCAGACTCATTGATAAATTCGAGATATTATTATTACGCCCAGAAAGACAATAATATAAGGACGGAGACGGAAATTAATTTAAAAAGTAATAATAATGTTGTTGCGAACGTAGTCGTCGTCGTCGTCGTTTCGACGCGTATTAAAACGAAACGAAACAGATTTATTCGCTCGTAAAATATTATTATTATTATTAATAATAATAATAATAATAATATACTCTGCCTCGATAAACGCTAACTGTTATTGTTATTTTTTTTTTTCCCGTTAAGTCTGCCTTTAGCTTCGCGATATTACGAGCAGAGTTTCCAACAGTAGAGTCACTTGTGAGATGCAGAAGTTTACATAGTTATATTTATTTATTTTTCATTATTATTATTATTATTACCGACAATACCCGAGCCAAATATATTAATATGTTAGTTATTAAAATATAATAAGCCTGTTATCAGATTATGTGTTTGCCTTATTGATAGAGTCCGAAGCAAAAAGGAAAATAATATTATCGACGCGGAGTAATCAAAAAATTCAATATGACGGGATTGGATGAGCGTTTGCACAAAAAAATCCTTACACTACCTGAGTATAGATATGCGAGTATAAGGCATATGTTTATTTTCAATTTTGTATCTCATGAAAAAATGTAAGACGGCGTCTCGGCCTCGATTAGGTCAGGTAACACAACATATAACGCTCGTTTACAATAATAATAATATAGAAGTATTAATGGTTTTTTTTTTTCGTTTTTCAGTCTCTCTTTTAATGATTAAATGTGAGTACACTGATCGTATTTAACTGCATTCGTTATAACATGAAAAAAAGAAAGAAAAGTCAATAAATGAGAAAAAATAATTCAACGAACTGAGTGAATAATATGATTTCGAATTTTATTCTTAAACTAAGTCGTACGTCTGATGTCCTCGGTGGCCACTGGATCGACACGGTGATCTAGCCTCGTCTCGTGATCGCCAGCAAACCTTTGGATTTCGCTCGCTATTGCATAATATCGCGGTGAATCTCGTCGTTCCTATCAAACCGGTGTTGTATTACATCGATGTTCCATCAATACAGGTTAGATGCGACGAGTTCAAATTTTGTTTCGATAATAATTGTTACATACAGCGAACGTTTGTTTTTCTGTAGTTAACTCGGAATGAAGTACGAAAAATCAATTTGAAAAAAATAAAAGGCTCTCCGGCTCGACGCGAACGGTAGGAACACATATTATAACTCCTTTGTTTCTCATCCTTCATTATCCCCAACGGACCGTGACCGTCCGTAACATCGTCAGTAACGGTTTTTATATAAAAGCGCTACAACAGCAGTTGCGGAATTCTGTTTGGTAAAGAAAACACGTTCTTGCACTTTCAATAATGTAAAACGAGATTTATACATATATACGAGTATATATATATATATATATATGGGTTTAAAAATTTTTTTTCCAGAATCTACATTTTTTCTCGTCTAGTATAATAATTCTGCCAAATGTAAACGTGGGATTTTTAATAGCTTTCACCGGAAAAGGTTACGCCGTCGTCGTTTGAAATATAGCGTGAAATTTTAAAATTATTCGGGAATTCGTTTAAACGTTTCGTGTTTGAAATTTCTGAAAAACAGCTCGGCGCAATTTATTCCGATGGGCGAAATTCGTTTCCGTTTCCGACAAGAAACACTCGACAATTTAATATTCAACGCGTGAACTGCTCGTATTAGATTGTGAATTAAAAACGTATTATACAAATCTATATAGTCTCTTTTTTTCCGCGATTCAGATGAGTAGTGTACATTACGAACTTGGGCGCAAGTTTATCAACGTAAGAGTCATTTGTACGGATGAAAATCAAAAAAAAAAATACTCGAGTTTTTTCGATTTTCGAACTTAAAATCACCCGTGTCAAAGCAAACAAAAAACGCCCCATCAGTCACGTTCAACGAAAACACAAACGGTCTCCTGTTTTACCGTCGTCGTTCGGTTAAAAGGTCGCTTACGTATTTGCAATATTTGCGCAGATTAAACGTAACGTTTAAAACGAAACGTTTCGTTTATTCTGTAATACTATACTTCTACTAGCGATAGTGAGCGTTTTGATAATATTCCATTTGTCAAGAAAAACAAAAGATTTTCTCGCGAGAAAAAAAAAAAAGGGCAAAAGGCGGCCGATTACGTTAGCGGTAGCGGTGCGAAATAATTAATACGGCCCCTATTATCTGCAGCGTTATCAGCAGTTCAATGTACAAAACAAAAAAAAACGCGAGTGAATTTAAAAAAAATGACGACAGTTATAAACACAGAGGACGCGGAAAACCCTTAACGCGGTGTACGTTTAGATTTGTATCGTTCGTATTCCGGGTCGACCAGAGGCGGCGCGGCGGCGTCGTCGGCCATATCGAATAATATCTACCTCGGAAACGCGAGCGTATCACTCCATTAACGCCGTCGCGGTTTTGTGTAAGATTTATGAGCGCGCGGGCACAAAATATATATACATTAACGTCCTGGCCGGACATTTAGGCGGTTCGCCTGTGAACGAAACACAATGGCGTGTGCCGGACGATTCAATTTGCCCGGGACGACGACGCGACGGGTCTCGCGGATTTCCGTACGTAAAGAGATTTCCATTTCTATTGTAAACGTTTGGCGCGAGACGAACGCGAACGCTGCGGACGAAAAAAATAGAAATAATCATAATTATCACCTGTACGCGTCGAATTATTGTGCCGCCGGGGGTTTTTGGTCTACACACGCACGTAAGAATATTCGAAAACAACGCATATACGTGTTATCTATTTCAAAGCTCTAAATCGATATCGGCGCGCGACGAATTCGCGTTTTCACGGCCTGGCTTTGATGGCGAATATCCACGGGAGCGGGCAATAATTTCAAACCGTTAGCAGTGCCTATCGGATACCAACCGACAATACAGTGGTAATGACTATAACCCCTAGGCCCACGATTATACGCTACGCCCGCGTACTATATTATCTATGGCGGAATATTCGATAGGATCGGTCGTTTCGAACGCGACGGGAGTCATCGACGTTGAAACGTTAAAAAATCGTCTGTGAGAAAATTCAAACGTCAAACCGAAACCACCCCCCCCCCCCCCGGAGGGTTAGGGTTAATTAATTGATTTCCGATAGATTTGCGGAATACGAGTTTTTGCAGAGTATCAAAGGAGAAGATTTATTTGGCCTTGAAAAAATGCTTTAATTTTTCACTATATGTTTCCATATAAATCCACCTTTGTAATACCTGTGTTTTTTATAATATTAATAAAATAATCATTACATAATATCAAAACTGTTAAAAAACACGATTTAGGATGTTCCGAATTCACGTTGTTTTTACGGGGAAAGAATATATTCAAAACGAAAATATCACGTCGAAACGGAAACGTTTATTTTAAATAAGAATATTGTACTACTACCCGCTGTTGAAATTGAAAACAGAAAATTCGAATGACTAACGGCGATTTGAAGTTTTCGTATTCAGGTATTAATTTATCATAATTCATAATATATCTGTACTAAATACGAATTGGAAACATAGCGGTTTGCACCACGACTCTACACGTAAACGTAAAAGCCGGTCAATTTTATAAAAAAAATAGTGACCCGTTTTGTTTTGAAAACGACTGATTCAATTATTAAAGTTTCCAATATTGTATAGCGTGCCGTTATTTCATCGCTTACAAAGATAAACTGTTTCGCTAGTCTCACACAGTATTATTTATCGCCACGAAGTTGGACGATAGTAATATATTATCGTTTAAAAATATATATTCGCTACAAATCTTTTTCGGCGATTTTAGTTGCCAACAAATTTTTTTTCGTCCACACTATTTTCGTGTTACGCCATAATATTATTAAATATTACTTTTGCCGAGGTTTTTCTTTTTCCGCGATCTTTATAATGTATTTTCGGGTGACTATTATTATTATTAGAACTGCGATTTTATTGCTTTAAAAAATGGTAAAATACTTGGAAAAAAAAAAAGTGGTATTACAAAATAATTTCAATTTTATATTTCAATAATATGACGTGTTTCGAGTTTATTTTTCTTCCTTAGAGGGAGAATTTTTAATTTTTTAACTTTTCTGAAATAATAATTAAAAAGTTCCCTTTAAATAATTTACTTTTCTCATAATTTTTTTTCCAAACCAGTAACTGAAAAAAAAAAACCCTCGTTTTTGCCACGACATTAAAATATGTTGTACAGTTATATTTACGTTCGCTGTGAAAATAAAATCGTTAAAAAGCCTCTAAAAACTTGAAAAATACTCGAAAACGCGTCTAAACAATTTTTTTACTCAAATAAAAAACCGTATATTATTATGATATAATCAGTATCATCCGAAACATGTTTTCAATTTACAGATCTACGTTTCATAGCTCCGGAAGAAGAAGAAGAAGAAAAAAAAAACAACGAAATCGCGTCAAAGTCCCGAAAATTATTGTCACGACGACGACGACAGGAACACGAAAAAGTCTCGTCGAATGTAATTTTCAGAGGCTAAATCGTCGCAAAGGTATTATCCTTAGAAATATATATATATAAATATATTAATTCCGCCGTTTATCGCGTACGTACTTACTAATACGCGAACGGTTTTAACGAGAAACCGTTTGTTGTCGTGTTCGCGAAATCGCACGTATCGCACGACGACGGCGACGACGACGATAACAACGTCGTCGATAGAATTCGGAAACGAACGGACGTGTTTGGTTACGAAAAAAAAAAAAAAACACTATTTACGGAGATAATAATGCACTCTAAATGTCGAAATTATTACATTGATATTATGTTCCGGCGACGACGTGTGCGAAATCGAAGATAAACGTAACGAGGCGCGGAAGGCTCTACACGTGAATGCCTCGCGAGCAAATCATTTACGTCTGCACTTGACGTCGTTGTTCGCGAAACGTCAATAACGGTCGTGAAAAAAAAAAAAAAAAAAACGGTGTACTTTTCCGTTTGAACGGAAATAAAAAAAAAAAAAAAACTAAATAATAAATAAATATATAAACGGTCGTATTGATAAAGAAAAACCATTTATAAAATTACACGACCGTTCGAAACGTAGTGCGTTTCGAAATAATAATTCAATACTCATCACGCGCCGTTTCATAACACGACGACTGCGATATATAATATTGTCTTTTTTTCGTTTTTTTTATCCCCGTCGAAAACTACCCGGATCGATATCAAAATTTCGTTACATTTTACTCGACAATAATAATTATTATCCTTTCTTTCTTTTTTAATTTTCCCGGCAGAATCGTCAAAACTAGCAAGCGATAATTTAATTTAATCTCGTAATCGATTCAAAGAAAAAACACGATTTATATTCGGCTTTGTTTTCTGTGTTCTTTGCAAGGACGTCTGTCGTCGCGTCGTCGAGTCGACACGAAAAGAATGGGCTTGTCAGGATTAGAGACGTGTTAATTGTCCGCACGAGTTCGTATTCAACGAATTATTTGCTCGAGTTGTAAAACACGTCTAGACCTACTTAGTCTTGTTTATAAAACGGATAATCGAATCGTTGTTCATTGTCATGACGTACAGCAGCTGCAAGGACAGAATAATATTCGATGTTATTGAAGGGCTCGTTCATCGAAGTTAAATCGATTGCGGGCCATAAATCGTAATAATAATTTTTATTTCTATAAAAAAAAAATACCGTATTCACTAGTTTATAATGATTTTGTATGTGATTAATCGAAAATATTAAAGTATTTATATTGAAATTGGTTTTTTGTAGGCATATGGTATTTTTTTTTTAATATTAAACTCGAGACTTTATATTGAAATATCGAAACGATTTCGGTAATTTAAGTAGACAAATAAGGACAAACGACACGTTTAATTCAATAAAGGAGATAAAAATAAACATCTACATTTGTCGACCTGAGTAATAAATAAATCTATATATATTGTACATACCTATTGTAGGTATGAAAAGGTTTTTTTTTTTAACGTTTTATTAAATAATTTTTATAAATACATTTTTTTATTCTACTTTGAAGTATTGAATTTAAACGTTATTAAGAATTATTATTCTTCGTGTTTTCATTCTTAGACTACGAAAAAAAAAGAAGTCGCTAAATTATTCAACGATAAATTACGAATCATAACAATATTTATCGTACGATATTATTAAAATAACGTTTTTAAAACTTTGACTAACGTTATTAACGCGTCGTAGATTGTTGTGAAGTATTCAAATCTCGAGAGTAGTCAACATCTGAAATTTTATAACATTTTACAGTTTCACAGTATTTCACACTTTACGGGTACACTACATCCTATATTATAGCCTTTATAATAATTAACACGTGTCAAAAGCATTGTAGTACTCGGTACTTTGAGTGTTTAGTTTTAAATAATAATTATTACTCACTACGACGTCATGCAAATAAAACCCGGTAGTTCGAGGCACATAAATAAGTCTATGGTTATGCGCACCCACCTTTATCCGATTAGAGTTTCAACGCCGGCCAAAAAATATACGACAATGAAAAAAAAAAAAATATGAAACGAAATGAAATAAATATGATATCAACGCGTTATGATACTCTGTGATTTCGGATTATTAAAAAGTTGTAAAAAAGTTTTCTTCGTTCGCGAAGACGTTCTCGCGCGTTATCGTTAAAGCGGCAGATTTTTGATGCGTAGTTTGTTAAAATATAATGAGGGAGTTTCAAAATCATACGCGTGCAGAGTGTACGCCGCCGTCTCGGTCTGCGAATACGTATTTTACCGTACGAAATATGTCACATACACGTACGCGTGACTTTTTAATCATCAATATTCATAAATAGTATAATATTTCACGGTAGTGATACAATACGTGCGCGATGAATACCAAAATGATATGAAATACTTGTGAATATTATGCTGCTCACGCCGGACCGTTTACATATTATCGTGTATAATGTACGCGCGCTCGTATCGTTTTTATTTCAACCATCAAAACGCAATGACGAAAGTCATTGCATTTTACCGGTTTATTTATGAAGTCAAACGGTGAGCGAATTATTCGCACGCGTGTCGTTTTTACTTCAGTCAAAGATATTATTATTATTATTATTATTATTATTATTATTATCATTGAAATGAAACTACGCGAAGAATCGTTTATCGTTTATATAGCTTAGTATTTGATTTCAACAAATAACAACTCGAAAGATAATGAAAAAATTACCTAACAGAATCGAATTAACTACGGCTGTGTATAATAGTAGTGAGGTGAACGAGTTTCGGGGAAACTAAATTATAAATCGTAAACACGATTCCGTCGTTCGGTTTGTCGTGCGGTTACAAATTTAAGTCGCGATTGAAGATTTTTAAGAATTCATCGATTCGATGGGAGATATTATTATGTTGTTTTCTTTAATAATAATTAGTTTATTTTCTTCCACTCGCTCGTACCTAAATCTAATTATATTGAAGTTTTCACGTGGCAATTTTTTAGGCTTTAAACTGGACGACTAGACGCTCGTATAATGTGAAGGGATATGGCTTTGAAAAACCACTTTTCGATTTTCTCCGTGCCTTTTGCCCGTGTCAACGAAAAACCAGCGGGAGGAGAGCAACAAACTTGTTTAACGTTACCACCTGCGCCCACCATGTGATCTGAAAAGTTTATGCGCGAAACTTTCGGCACACATATTATTTTCTTTTTCTCCTTCTAAGACATCTCGAAGACAATTCAGATCTATCGCCGCAACAACAACGTCCCGCCGCCCGTCTCTTCCTGCCCGTTGACACCTCCTCCTCCACTCCCACGGTCCCGAGTTCCTCCTTGATCCTATCAGCTCAACGTCGTCTCTGGGTCGTCCTCGTGTTTTAACTTTTGGAAAAAATATTCCCCGACGCGTACGAGATTCGGAAAAAAAATAAATTCGTATCGTTGTAGAAACTAATTCGCTTCGCCTCGGGGTCTAAAATGTATTTAGTCGAATATTTATAAACGTTGTGTTTTTTTTTTATTCTTTTGGATTTAGGTATCTATCGAATATGAAATCATAGTAAAAAAACGTATCGTACTTACATAGTATACTTACATTTATTTTCCAAAAAAAACAAAATATATATCGTTAAAAGACTTGGTACAAATATTACATACATCTCTCTTAGTGGTACTACGATTGTTATTCATGCCCATTATAATTAATCGATTGAAAACTATTGTTTATTTTTCTAGCCCAATACGTAGATTGGATCGAAATAATTTGGTTGGAATAAATTAGCATATACAAGTAACGGATTAGAGGCAAATATATTGTCGATGACTTCAAACGACTAGAACAACGCGAAAACGCTGTAAACGTATATTTTAAAAAACGAAAACCTAAACAAATAAATAAGCGGTGAAAAAAACGAATACGTACGTTTTCATATAATTGAAATTAATAATACATAAAAACGCGGTGTTTTTAGAGATTATATAATCAATTATGTAGCTTTATTGTTTTACCAACTATACGAACGAACGTTGTGCAAAAAACAAATATGTACAAATGTTATCTAAAATCTTACGAAAAAAAAAAATGAATATAATAATAATAATAAACAAAAACGATTTTAAATGCAAACAAAATTTGCTCACATTCATTTTAAATGAAAAACGAATTAAATTTATAGCTCGGTCAGGAGTTGTACATAATAACTGTACGGGGGGAAAAAAAAAATATAAAATTATCAAGTGACGACTATAACAAGTGGAATTCATTTAACCTACCTCGTGTAATAAACGCGTCGGGGATATCCCCGCGATTCGATTCGAACAAACACTACGCGTTTATTAACAAACACGGGTGGTCCGGCATAGTAGGGAGCGATTCTTTGCTGGCGAAATTGAATTTCAAACGTACGTTTTAACAACGATAATAATACATAATAATAATGAAAAATAATAACTAAACCAAACGGATTCGAACACAATTAATGTGTTTAAATTGCATTCGTTCAGTGACATTGTAAATTAATGTATGGGGGGGGGGGGGGCGCGGTTCATATGGAGAACGAATAAAAATAAAATATTGAAAATTCGGTCGACGCTGCGTCACGATATTGTGTTTTAATATCGCGCGAAACGAGCACACGAAATGAGAATTCGTCGAACGATCCATCTAAATTACGAACGTCAGACTGACGACGCGCGACGTCGCGCTTGATAATATTATAATAAGCTGAGCTCGGAACTCGTAGCGTTCGCGCGCGTTTTCAATTTTTTCTTTTTACGGAGTATAAATCTTAGAACGTTTCGTATAAAATTCGAATTCGTTTCACGCTTTCCCGATGGGATATTCCTTCTTTTGTTTTGCCGGTTTTCGTTTTTTACCGTTTTCAACCCTCGTATATTTCGATAATTTAGAATTACGTTTTAATTTTTAGGCCTCGTATTTGCACACAAAGGTGTGAACGGAAAAAAACTCATTTGTTCGACTTTTTATTGGCCGGACACGCCGAATCGTCGAAAATAATATCGTAACGATTATTGGGTCAAAATCGATAGAATATATTATTAGGTCATCGATAAACGCGCTCGCGTTTTATACAATTTCCGTTCGAAACTAAAAGTGAGATTTTATTTTCAACTAGTCAACTGTCACGAGTTATTTTAAACGGAATAACCGCTGTCAACACGCCGAGCATCATAATAAGATGAGAGTTGCCCCGCAAGACCGCGCGACCGACACTGTCGACACTCGACATTTTTCTAAAATTTTGATCCAGCGTTCGTAGCACCGGTTATATTGATACGTCGAGTGGAGAGATTAAAAATTAAATATTTAGCCACACGTGGGCGTCGGCGGTCGTAGTGTAAGACTTCCGGTCACGACACCGATGACGGGGAGAGACGAGAAAATATACGCACGCACACAGGTCGCGGAAAAAAAAGATCGATCGCTCAGTAGTCGGTTCACTCGGAATCCAAAACGATTGTCCAGTGTCAAACGCTTAGTGGCGGTCGTCGTCAAAACGGCGAAATCGTGTGGAACGAACTATTATGAAAGCGGTGTTTTCGATATTTCCAACGTCGTCGTCGTCTACGAAGTCGAGAGGGGTGGAAAAAATTCGTAAACGCGTCCGGCGCGCAGTGATTTCCGGAGCGACGACTCGGCGAACGGTCCAGTGATATTATCCGGAAAAAAAAAACAAAACAAAACGGAGCGCGCGGTTAAACGCGCGTAATATTATAATGCTCCGCGGCGGCGGGAAGAAATAAAACAAATTACATCAATACGAGACGTCGTCGTCGTCGTCGTCTGTGTACAAAAGAGAAAATCATCGACCGGCGATCAAATAAACCGCGAATCGAACAATGGGGCGTACGGTAAACACCGCGAGCACTTCTGAGGTCTTATCGGAAGGAGAGGGGGAGAGAAAAGAATTTCTAAAAAGAAAGCGTGGGCTTTCGAAACGCGTCGTCAAACGCGATTGGCCCGCGCGAACCGCGGGGTCGCCGATGCGCCGGCACGACTCCGTTTCATAATACACGCCCGTCCGTGTGTATTATTCGCTAAGACTCGACAAACATCGCGTGCTCTTTCCCTACGCGGCATCCACGTGCCGCCGCCGTCGTCCTCACGAGACCCCAGGCAAGATTTGGACCGAGGCCTACGACGTCTCGAAACGACGTGACGCGTCGGTAAAATCATGTATATAATATGCCGACGAACAGTATCGTCGTTTACCGAGCATTTATTTTGGATAATTCGCGTAAACGTTTTACATATTATATATTCGTATAAACCGTCCGTCTGATTTACGTGAAAAATAACTAAAGAATCGCTTTGTCATCTCTAATTCCGACTCGCCCGACTTCCATTTAGACCGTTTGCTTTGCCCTCGTCGTCGGGCACCTTTGTCGTCCACGTGTTCCGTTAACGAGTGGAAACTCGAAGCGCGCGCGACGTACGCGTTCGGGACACGCACAAAATAGTTATATTATTCAATGTGAACCGAACGCGTTTTAATTCTTTCCGGGAGGGAATCGTCCGTCGCACCGGCGCGGCCGCCCCGCGAACGGATCAATATGACGCGACCGTTTATCGAATAAACTCTTTCTTCCGCGTGTTTACTAATAATTCATAGGGGCTCCGGAGTCTCGTGCGGTACTCGCGTGCTTTCCCGCACACTCCCTGTCCGCATCGGACCGAGCTATAAATACGTGTCGTTTGTGCACGAGTCGTCGAAATGGGTTAGCATTTGACGATTAAAAGCGCTTTTTACAACAACAACAAAAAAAGCCGTCAGAAGTACTTTGAAGCTAAAAATAGCGTCCGATGGGTAGGATCTACGTAGTTCATCAGCACACTACAGCGGGCACGAAGACTATAATATGCAACTAATAAATCTAAAACAACACGACGAGAATGCAAACAAACGCCTAAACCCGTTAAAAACCGTTAGGAAGTTAAAACGCGTGTGCAATGTCGAAAAAATGCACTAAATAATCAAAACTGTTTTCGATGTTTACACGATACTCCGCATCTTACGCAAACATTCGGCCGTCCGTGACTTTGGCTCGTACAATTCAGCGTTGACGACGTTTCCGAGTACCGACCACTCGTCGTTGGAAATAAGGATGGCGAGCGATGGTAAATAATTAACTATATCAAACTCCGACTACACTGGAAGTTTGAATAACGTCGGACGACTAAGTCCGTGCGAGAAAAGAACCGACGAACGAAGTTGAAGGTAAAAGAATTGGAAATTTGGAAACGTCGGATGTCGTCCGTCCAGTAACTGTGGTGAAATTGAAAAAAAATAAATACACCAACCGTACCAATTTTTTATAGGGAAAATGTTTATTTATATACGCGATTTCGTTTTCACTCCGAGGTCCTTTATTACAATAATTAAAATCCGTTCGAAACCACGTTGTTGTTACGATAATAACACTTTGGAGAAACACACCTTTTTCAAAACGTCAAACGGAACTAAATTCGTCGCGTTCTTCAGATCTCCGCGTGACGACGACGACCCTATTAGTATGACGCCGACACGAGCGCGCGCGCGCGGTAATATATCGACGAAATGTCGATCGGTCATTCGTTTTTCGCAGTGTCTATACACCCGTTCGAAGAACACGACGAGTAGTTATAATCCGCGACCGAGTCCATTTGTTTTGCAAAAGTCGTCCGAACCTCGTCGCCGGCGAACATTAATATTCGCCCATTGTTCGAGCGGAGTGTATAATAATTAATCGCGTTCGGATCCGTTGGAATCGCATCGCGTCGTCGCCGCCGCCGCGAGCAAAGTTTCGAGCGAATCAAAAGACTTCCCGTCGCCTTTCTCTCGCTCTCGAGCGAAACAGACGCATTCGGAAAGAAACTACGAAGAAAGAAAGAAAGAAAAACGTACCTTTTACCAAAGCGTTTGCTAACACGTATATTGTATAACATTTATACGAGTTGAAATACACACAACAGTAATTACGCGCCGCCGGTCGTACGATTATAGTCGTTATTATTATTATTATAAGACACGTATTATGTACACGTATTCTCTCGGACGGTATACAAAAGCGTGATTAATGAATAATCCCGTTTTCGCGGAATATCGCGCGCGCGCGGCGCTTTTGGCGCGAATCGTCCGACCCGTTTTGTATACTCGAAGTTCGAGTCTCTAACCGAACGTTCGCCGTCGTCGTCGTCTAAGCTCGACCAACTCGAGTCGCGTCATTTGTTTATTTATTTTTTCGTGAATTTTATTTCGCTCTACCTCAAGTCGATACATTTGCAAATGTAAACAAGCGTAAAAAAAAGAACATTTCATCACCGTCGTCAGTTTGTCTACGAATATTAACACAAACGCTTTAATATAAGCACTCAAAAGCCAATTATTGTAAAGCAGTTCAAGTCGTAGAAATAAACACGAAAACAGTAGTGTACGAGGCAACGAGCAATGAATAATCCCCGCCAACCGTACAAAGTGTTTATTTTATTGTGCAGTAAAATGATTACAATATGCCCCGAGCGTGCAAAATAATAGAAACACTTGATATCAAACGGGGGGGGGGGGGTTTTTTGAAATTATAAAAATTTAAATAATACAATAATATGTTGTTCAATAATTTTACTTTCGTGTCAATTTTTTTTTTTTGATTTAAAAAATATTAGGTCCAACGATTGATTTATATTCAACACTTGAAAAAACGATCATGTGCACGACGTTCTCCTCAAATCCTAAAATTTGCATACATATCGACTAGCATATATTATCACCGTCATGCGCACGCGAATGAGTCGGCGTGAAAAAAAAAAATGTCGAGTCGACGAATCGGTAAACCGCGGCTGGGGCTTAATCTAGAAAAGGCTTATCTTTCGATCTCATCTTCTCGCGGTATTTTGGCAAACGCCAAATGATGGTAAAAATTATTTTTCAGACTTTAAAAAGTCACGTTGTGTCGTGATGGGACTGCCTCTTGCCTACGCGTGGAATATTCTGTGGACATCTGACGAACGGATTCGATGATTTTTGTCGTGACGTATTCTATACATTTTAAGGGTTTCGTTGGTGTTTTTTTTCCATCTAAATAATTCACTTTTATTACGCAAAAAACTCGGAACGAAAAAAAAAATGTAGATACGGTTTTGTTTTGATTTTAAATCGAGTCGAATGATAATCACGATATAAATGCATTTGCTACTATAAGCGCTGTAAGCTCGAGATTTAAAGGTTATAGATTACGTCATGTTAGGATACCAGAGTATACCGTAACGATATAGTATTATTATCATTACACATTTACACGTTACCTTCACTGTTTATTGTAAATACTCGTACATAATATCCGGGTATATTACGTATTATGCTAATCTACTAAATTAGGAATAATTATGAGCGTACGAATACAAAGGTTAATATATTATAGTATATTATATATATATGTCACAATGATATACCCGCATGGTATACGGATGGTCCCGCGAGTTCGATCCACTTGTTCAGTAACAATTATAATATATATTAAAGCACACCCACAAGTAGGATTTTTAAGGCATTATAATTTTAAATTAAAATATGACTTGCGAAAGGCTTCGTATACGCTCCCAATCGTAGTCACAAGCGATATATTAATAACCGTATAATGTGCGTAACGTATAAATATTTATTTAAAGCAAAATGTCTATCTCTAACCTTCATAATAATTATATCAAATACGAAATATAACCGTTATGACGTGTTTTGCAGAAATCCGAAGCACATATGACTTGTATATTGTAACATACGTATATACGAATATTTGCATAAATACGAGTAAGAGAGTTGTTTTAACACCCAAAGCATTATCCTGGCTCACACACACACACACACATATACTAATGGAATTACAGTTCATTTCAACGATAAATAATGATTTTTCGACCCATTTTTAATTATTACTATACGTATATGTTTGGACATATTTTTTTTTGTGCAGAAGGTCGTTTTGAGAAATTACAAACTGCCATTAAAAAATGAAAGTCGATCCACCCACTCTCGTCCGATCAGAATCGTTGATCAAAAGTGACAAGAACGATTGACTTAAGTCACCCGTTTTTCGCATCTCGCCTGACTGCTGCGGAAGCTAATTATTATTATACGCGGTCTATAATAGACAGTATCGCGGTCACGAGTCGTTTAAAAGAACCAAAAGTACAATAAAGTAATAACGATTTTTCTTTTCGTTTAGTTTGCATCGTTAAAAATATAGGTACCAAATTATTATACGTAGTACTGACAATAATATCTGTGACGTCACGCGTCCGACGCTCATTATGTTATTGAGTTTTCGAACGAATCGGAGACGGAATTTTCGTCCTCTGACGTCTCGGCGTTTCTCGAACACCAATGCAGGTGGGTGTAAACGGGCGTAGGAGTCGAGGATATATACTTAGAACCTTGTGTCGGTGTCCCTTAAGCCGGTAATATAGGTCACCCGCGTTTTTGCGTCTGATAGCGATGATATATTACTTCAGCAGTGGCGTTAAAAAAATAAATAAATCTAAAAAAAAAAAAAAATGATTCCGAACCACCGAGGTCGACGTGAATAATATATTGTACCGTGTATTTGATATTATAATAATTGCCATCCGAATAAACGTGATGGAACACGAACAGAACGAACCCCGCGGTACCTTATTGTGCGTCGACGACATTTAGAATCGTTTAAATCTCTAGAAATAATTGAACATTGTTTCCGAAATTGCTTTTGTTTTACATTGGAAAAAATTGAAATCATACTCGTTTCAGTGACTTTCGAGATGAATTTTTTATCCCGCAAGATTCCGTACGAAAGTTTTGATGCGGTTTTACCGTATCAAAAACTGTGCACGGCGGCGGAAAGAAAAACATCGTCTCGTAAAATCAATGAGCTCCTATCGCTTCACCGGCTCCGAAGGATATTTTGTGTAAATTTGGCGGGTGTACAATGTGTATACTATCGGCGGCGGCGGCGGCGGCGGCGGCGGCGTAACCGTCAAACTTTCTCAAACTATAATAGAACTCAATAGATCGGTTCATTCTATATTTGTACTGCAAACCGTGCAATATTTTCTCGTCGAAAACATAACATCGTCGTCGGGCAACATTACACTATACATAATATTATCGAATGAAAATCAACACACATTGTACGATTTGTAATATTATATTATATTGTGGCTTTTTGGTTTCTTCTCAAATAACGGTTTTGATATTAATTATCTAAAATTAAAATAGTTTTTTATTTATTATTATATTTTTTTTTTCATTTAAAGTTCGAGTACAAACGCAGGCGATTTTAAGTTTTATTGTGTAAATATCATTTCCGATATAATAAAATTTTTTTTTTTAAGATGAAAGTTATCGGTCAAGACAAATACAGCGAGCCGTGGTTTCCAGCGTTATTTGACTCCGCATAATTTATGAACTATGAAACACGCTTTCTTTTTTTGGTTTTTATTAATATTATTTTATCATAAAAACGAATCGAAATAAATACATAATAATTATAAATATTAAACGGTAACTTAAACTATAATAACGTATGTAACTACTAATAGACGTAACTAACTCTCATCAAAATCGAGTACTTATTCAAATCGGTATCGAACGTTTTGCATTCGTCGGAGATCAATCCGTTAGTTTTCACTAGCGCTCAATAACGCGTGATTGAATTCCGCCACGGGTATTGTTTCTATACGCCGCCGTCGTCGGTAGATTTGTCTGGAAATAACGAAATCGCATTGTCAACGCTGATTTCGATTGGAAACGTTAAATCGACGGTAGTCTATTATATCATAAGACCGACTGGTTTCCCGTTCGTTTTTCATTTTAACGGAACGCAATAATAATTTGGCGCAATATGCCTGCAGCCTTACAACACACACACACACTCGGTCGTCAGACATCGATTCCTATCGTAAAAACGACGGCGAATTTATTGCTCGGAAATGGCTTTCAGCGATATCTGCCGTTGTGTTTTAAATATCGAACACGTATCACGTTACGTACGCCGTATTTGCGAAATATATCCGTCATAACTCGAAATCGATAGAATCGAATAAAACAAATCGCATCGAAACGCGAAAGCCTATACACAGTGTTTTATATCGTAATACAATACGGCGGGTCGGAGATGAAAATCATTAGGCGCCGAAAACAGAAATCATTGAACCGTCGTCGTCGTCGCGCGTAAGATCGAAATTCGAAATCAAAATTTAACACTTATCGTCTACTCGACCTGTGTTAATAAATAATTATAATTTCTAAAAACGTAAATCTACCGACTTAAAGTGAAATGTTATTTTTTGGTGTCAGATTTTTTTGAAACTTAACATACATATGCTGTAAATCAAATAATGAAAAAAACTTATTTTTCAAAATTCAACCCCCCTGAGGGGGTTAAAGGGGTTGAAAATGAAGAAAACGTTATTTCTCCCTCATACCGGGAAGAACTTTTCACGGGCTAGATTTCGACTTGCGACGATCAGCGAGTGCGTGGTAATTTGCATTTTATATGAATAAATTTGATTACGTCATCAGAAAACCCGACGATCTTTATCAAAACGTATTGATTTTGCAATATCATAATATTATTACATAATTTTTACAGAAATCGCGTGCGTGCGACGAACAATAGAACGAATACGATAGAACTTTTTCGTCATTCGGACGGTCGAGTCATTGGTCCGATAAGCTCGATAGGCGTATACAAACAAAGCGAAAACCCGACGACGTTTGCGCAAAAGGTATGGATTTTGCAACGTCATATATTATTGCATAACTTTTACCGAAATCGCGCGCGTTCCGTTCCTCATTCAGTCATAGACGCCGTCGCCACATGCTCACAACAAGTTGGTTGTTTTTTATACTACGAAATTCACTAAGAAACATATGGCAAAACAACGTTTGCCTGTTCAGCTAGTATTATTTAATATTCAAATATATTATGAGATCATACATCACTTATAATAATATTATAACACGTTATATTTGTTTTACAGAAATAATTTTCATTACGATAATTTACGAATTATATAAAATATATTGATTATATTCGCGACCGGTCGACGACGACAACTTAATTATGCGTAGACGTCAATTTATTTATTTATTTTAACTTACATTACGTATTATACCTTTTGTGACGATAATTTTTTTTTTTCTTTCGTTCCAACGAGAACCATAATTGAATTACTTTTTTTCTTTTTTTTTTAAAATTTCATCACGAAAATATAATTATGTTTGTCACGTGGAAAAGTCCCGACGAAGTGCTATCATCCCGCCTTATTAAGAAAATAATAGACGGACGGAGTAAGCTGAATTATTAAAGAAAATAAAAATAGTACCTCCACATAAAAGTAGTGTGAAGCGCTGCTGATAATCCGCTTGAAATATATAATATCGCATACACCGTGGAAATATTACAAAGTCCTGCGCGCGCGTCGATTAAAAACGAAAATTCTTACGCAGGACAGTCGGTCGTCGGGCGATGTTTGCGAAGAGTCTGCGGGGACGGACAACGGTCGACGCGAAGTCGACGACTCGCGCTCCTCTCGACGTGACTAGAAAAAAACAAAACGAAACGGTTTTTTTTTTTTCAATAAAAACTCGAAAAATATTTCACTCGAGAGTACACTTTGAACCGGAAATTTCCAGCAACAATACACAACAATAATATTATTCGTCGCGTCTACAAAATACAATGCGTTGTGGATACAACGGCTTAATAAAGCGAGCGCGGTGTAAAAATACGTAGTATACGATATTGTTTATACAATATCGGTTTTTTTCTTTCTTTCTCATTCGTCGTGTTGATAATAAAAAATTTTGCGTAAGCTTTTTCTATTGACCGTTTCGTTCCATAAATACTCATTTAAAAACAATAGAAATCTTCGAGGAAAAAAAGACTTGAAAAATCACAACAGTATAACACCGTAAACAAAATATGCGCAATAAGGCGCATGATCTTATTGTTGTTGTTGTTCGAATATTAAACGTTGTTGCCAAAAGTCGAATATTTTAGAATCGATCTCGGATTACGACGAGAGTGGTAAGAAGTAAATTTTCACGTCATATTATTATCATTATTAATAATGTTTGTAATAATAATATTATTGTTCGTCTCTTTTTCTAGATTATCAAGAAGACTTACTATTGGACACGTCGAATAAGTTGCGAATTGTTACCCCCGGCCGCGCCGGCCAGTTGACGATTCGACAAAACACTCTGGACGAAACCGTGTAAAGGTAAACAGACAAGAATTTAATCTTACGTCGTCGTGGTAAAGTTTATTCGCTAAATATTTTAAACGGTTTAAAATCGCCTAATGAAAAACAAATATTTCCACGTAGTTAACGTACACGATCATCGACAATTCGCTTTACGATTATAAAAATAAAATAAAACAATAAATTGTATCGACTGCAAATGAAATTGACGGTATCGGCGGAAAAACGGATAAGGGTAATAGAGAAAAATAAATTGTGTTGCCCGAAAGGAAAAAAAAAAGGTAAATTATTGATAAAAAAAAAATAAAAAAAACAGAAAAAATACCCTCGTTGCGATTTCTCAAGGTTTTTCCGTTTCCTTTGTCAAAACTCTCGTCGTCTTTCATTATTTCACTTATTATATTAATGGTATTTATTTTATTAAATACATTAAGTATACTATTATTATGTAAATAAATAAATAAATAGTTCGATTTATCAAATATTTCGTCACCGCCCGAATAATATCGTAACGAATATTATGAAAAAGCGTTCAGTCTATTTCCCGTGTTCACGCGTTATATTTTTATAATTTTAAATGCTTAGGGAATTTGCTATTTGAAAAAAATTTTCGACCGAAATTTTAAGGTTAATCATTGAAATAATAATATTATTATAATAATTATTGGTTAAATATTCATCATAAGTTAGATAAAAAAATAAAATTCAGTTGACTTTTTTCGATTTTTGCTTCTTTTTTTTTTTACTCGACTCCGAATCGGTTCGGCTAACAAGTAATAATAATATTCAAATACTTTCCGTCGTCGATTCGTTTTGCCTAGGTTTCAATAAACACTCTCAAAATTGTTTTCAATTTAAATTTCTCCGCTAATACACGTATTAACGGACGTTAGATATTATATTAATCTAAATATATTATTTTTTCGTTAAATCTAAAATATATTTTTAATTACTTTTTGTCAGTTTATATTACGAGTGTCGAAAACAAAGGATTCGGTACCTACTCGTATAATGTGTTGTTATAGAAACTAAAACGTACGGCGAAATACCATTTATTTTGTAATATGAAATGGTATTTTCGTTTACGGACACAAAGCAGCAGCAGCAGCTATACTTTTCGAGTTAATCTCATAAAAATAAAAATAAAAATAAAACCGGATTTAAAGAACGCCGCCGATGGCGTTACAGTTTTTCAAATTAAATTAAAACGTTCGGATACAAACGGTATATAAAGTTCATTTCAAACGGGTAGTACGTATACGTATTTATTTTTTTTTCCGTTCGGACGTCGTCGTGAAAACTTCAAATCTATAAATAGTTTATCGATTTGTTTTCTTCTTTTTTCTTTCATCGTCGTTATGATTATTATTGTTGTTCACGTCTGTCGCGTAATTGTCTATGCAATAATGTATGGAAAATTATTGGTTTTGACGCGTTCGAGTGGGGGGGGGGGGGGCACTTTCTTCATATCAATAAAACGGAGGACTCTTCGGCGCCAAAGAAAACAAACACCGCGATAATAATATTATCGTAATTATTATCCGCCGCGTCAGTACGAAATAATATTTGCTCGCGAATTATGACGGGACGAGAAATGAACAAACGACCCGTAATAAAATGTACGATATCGCGAACACATTAATCGGTTTCGATAAATATTAAAAAAAAAAAAAAAACGAAACCCATTACTACCGGCGCGGCGGCGCAATTATTATTACTACACTAGCGAATTCCACGAAAAGACGAATTCATAAAATAAACAACTTAAAACCAAACCGTATATTCGTAAAAAAAAAAACATTTACGGAATCGTACCGCAATCGCGTTTATTTGTTTTGATGAAACGAAGGTAATTTTTTGTTTTACGACTTGTGCAAAACCGATTCCGAGTAATTTTACTTGGAAATTACTGCGAAAAAAGTAGTCTCATAGGTTTTTTTATTTTTTTGAAGAGTGTTTGAAGTCTGATGGACGGCAGGCGGTGCTTTCGAGAATTCGTCGATAACATTTCAGATTCTCAGCGCGGAGCGAAGAAACGGTATTCGCGACTTTTGCATCATACGTAATATTTATTTATTTCGTTCAGTATTAGCAATGTTGGACGAGTCAAATGATATTTTTCGACCAAAGTTCATCGTCATATTTTTTCCAATCAACTTGATGGCTAAAACTAATGGATAATATTCTCCCAGCACATGAATCGATGTTAAAACTAAGTTTGTAAATTCAACATTCACCTAATTACGTTTATTAATAATCAATAAGATTTGTTTTTTTTTACATTTATTTCTTCAGAACAACATAAATTATGGCAGAGTACTTTTATTGCACAATAAATAATATAATATTTCGATAAAATTCAAAATCAAACGATCGGGACGGATGGGAAAATATCAAGTCACTTATTTCTTTCAAGTCGACAAAAGGGTAAATAAGTTAAGTTGGTTAAAAAAAAAAATTAAAATGTTAAAATCGACTTTACTACTCGACTTATTATCTCTTGTATAATTGCCATTCATTTGTCGTCGTATTATGTCGCTTATTCGTGTAAAACTGTTTTTAATCGTTAAAACGACGACGTTTCGTTTATAGTCGGTTCGTTCGTTTTTTTTTTCGGTCACTAAACAACGTGAAAAAAAATACACCTGGTCCGATATCGTATCGAATTAATGTTTTTCTCAATCATACGCGTTTTCCAAAGTGAATAATAATTATTTTGAAAACGGGCCCGCTAATATTATAATTTACGAGTTTTGCCAAAGTGTAAAACATCGTCGTAAGTCTTTACCTCGAGAGTTTCGAGTTATTATTTACATGCAGACGATTTTCTCGGTAATTAACTACCAGCCGTTAGATTTTGGCCGTTGCGATTCCTTTAGTATTTTTAAAACGTCTGGTTCGAATCTAGTTTTCCGTTTTCCAGTCAATAGAATCGATGCAACGGACGATGTTATTTTCACGCACAAATACGACATTCTGTCGGACCGACGACGGTGGAAAACTTAATTTCAAAATAAATATTTTATTTTTAGGTAAAAAAAAAGAAAAAGAAACACGATAAATACTATTGATCCAGAATCATCCACCAATCGCTCTTTGATCGGTCGGGAAAATATTTTTTCTTACAACATTATTTCAGTGCAGGTTAATCGTCGACTTCTATTTATTTTTTTAATCGGCCGTAGCTCGTTTATTTATTTAAAATTCTTAATTTAAATTCACATTGAAAGTAAACGATTTGAACTCGGTATCTTTTCTCGGACACGCAACGTGATATTGTAAAAAAAAAGAAGTCAAAGAGACATTTCGTATTTATTTATTTATTTATTTTTTTATGTTTATTAAGTCGCTCCGAATCGACACCGTTACGATTTTTTCCTAATACGATTATATATATATAATATATAAAAACAAAACGTCGTCGTCGAGAATATCATATCGAATTAAGAAAATACATTATTCAAAGTCATCGGCGTTTTTCAGTAACTAGTCCGACTCGATGTCGCGCAAATTATACTTACATCGATTGCGCGAGGACGATTAAAAATATTTTCTTTGTTTTCGTAAAACGTTTGCAGACGGCTTACTATATCGGAGTTATCGGGTATAAACTGCTGGAAAAAATCGCCCAAAGAAAACAATCATCCACGACCCGAAACACTTGGAAAACAATTCGGAACGATACGAATCGGCAATAAACAAAAAAAAAAGTATTCGCCGATAACAATAATTTTCGATTTTTAACTAGTGCTTCGGCATGAAACACGAGCGTAAAGAGAAATATTTCAGTAGGTATTTTACTTAAATAAAACAGCAAGTTTATGTTTTCTTAGTGGCTTGAAGGTTTTCAACGAAAAAAAAAAACATTACGTCGGACATGCAGTTCTTATGGTTTCAAACAAAGCTGGACATTGAAGAGTATAAAAGTTATAGTTTAGTCGACTAAATTACTTGACGAGTTCTTTTTTTTTAACTGTAACTTCTAGTTTTCTAAGTCGTCCGTTTAATTTTATTCGTCGCGTAGGGTTAGTTAATTACAATATCGTATTACTCGTATCCCTTGACATACAGATTTTCAACGTAAAAAACCTCATGCTCGATGGGCGGTAATTGTAATTTTCAATTTAGTTCTTAAAATTTTTTTTTCTAATATATAGCCATTTATATCCATATTATTTGTCACGCATAAAAACATTTTTTTTTACCGAGTTATGTCGCTTGTTTTCAACTCGCAATGTTTGTACAAGTTAAAAATAAAATAGATTAGTCGTTTTCATAAAACTATTACGTAGCCAATGTAAATTTATAGAAGAGTCAGCTGTTGTAATAAATTAGTATAAATTAGATAACATTTTAAATGAAAATAACTTTACGACCGTCATTTATTACTGCGATTGTCCGGGCTGGTATGGCCTTATAAAAATGCCTCGGCACGAGACGGTCCATTTTAAAACGTTAAGCGTGTTTGTCCTATTTGATTACTAATTTATCGAATTTATACGTCTAACGCGCGTGCTTATTCTGTACTGTTAAATTACGTTTTCTATAATATTACGAGACCGATTTTCAATTACGATACTTTGAAATGTTTGTATTTTCGTCGTTACAATATTCGTTCGAACGGCTATCGTGTAGAAATGTATAAAAAAACGAAAAATCTAGTTATTTTTCTACGTATCGATCGACTGAGAAAATACGAATTCGACTTGAAGTTAAAATACGTCACCTTTCACTATGAAATCGGACCAACACGAAGAGATTAAATCAAAATAATAAAAATATTTACGAAGATATTATTTCCATCGGGATATCACCGTGGACCACTCCGTATAATTAAACCGAGCCGGCGCGGCGGAGGAGTTTCTTTTCGTTCTTTCTTCATACGTCTTGAAAAGTGGCCAAAAAGAAAAAGAAAAAAACAATCTCAGAATGAAATAAATGAATAAATAAAAACTCTCGATGAACATTATTACTATTATTATGATTGCCGAGAAATGGCAACTTCGAAAAATGCGCAAAAGCAGCCCTACAGGAATTCTGTGTATTTCTTCCTTTCCCTTCGAACGCACACATTCGTGTAATATCGGAAAGCATTGTGCCAACCGTTTTGGCAAAAATATGCAAACCCATTGAAATCCGAACCCAACGTGTACAGGTATAGTGATTACGGATCGTTATGAATTCGCGATATTCGCGATGACTTATCCCCGCGGTTTACTGAGCCGGAATTTTCCAAGTCCAAACGAGCAACGAGACAATACGACTCGTCTCTGATCTCCGAACGCATAACTCTACGAACGAAACTAATACGTAATTCAGACGTCGAACGTGTATGATTTTAAAAATATCTCGAGAATAATTTAAAGACGACGTGTCGATCTATATTTCATGTCGCGAGCTGACGTAAAATATACTTTTCAAACAGCACAATTTTATAATTAGATAATTCACAGTCGGGGAACGATTTATGATATTATGTGATTTATTACATCGTGTTAATCCGCGCTTTTTATTTAGTATTTTACTAATCGGATTTGACACGAGTCAATGTAATATTTGCTTCGGAGAAGGCCTAATGAAATTATTGACGTCTATTTCATAATA
This sequence comes from Drepanosiphum platanoidis, assembly GCA_948098885.1. NCBI lineage: Eukaryota > Metazoa > Arthropoda > Insecta > Hemiptera > Aphididae > Drepanosiphum > Drepanosiphum platanoidis. The sequence continues at coordinate 4,348,501 of OX402535.1, forward strand.
ATATATACCCGTGTACTTTCTTCGCGTCGTATATCTCATTAAAAAAATCGACGTTTTCGGCAATAATTCGTTGAAACGAGTGGGAAAATTTTTTCCGATAAAATTATTTAGTGAGCCGTCTCACAGCTAGTCAACGTTTCGTATTGCGGTGGAAACTATTATTGATTAATACGTAACAATGAAAATAGAAGAAGAAAAAGACAACGTAGATCTAAACATTTGAAATATTCGTTTCGAATTCCAAATGAGAAATATTTTGTGCGGTGAAAAATATGCTTTCTCATAACTAAAGACATATAGGAACGTCGATGAATTGCATTTCAAACCAATCCATATTAATATAATATCATTCTACATTAATTCCTTTAGATTTAACATTTCAAAGACAATATTTACATTTTTGATAATTTTTTTGTCGTTTTTGCTGATTGCGGAGGGATTTTGTCGTGTGACTCAATTTATCGTATAATGAGATGCTTACAAATTGTAATAATGTTTCGTATAAATTCGATAAAATACTAAATACTATCATAATACTAAATCGACATTAGATGGCGATTTGGCGTCCGTTACGCGAACAGTAATAATAAATGATCGGGACATTTTTTTTTTAATCAGGCCATCCTATTCCTACTGATAGCATAATCAGTATTCGGTTGCTTGTACCTTGGCTGTCCTCGAGCCGTATTCGCGAGTCGTCTCGCAGGACTCGTGTAAACACTGACATTATACTGTAATAATTAACAATTAAATTATACGCAATTATTGTAACAACAATACAACAGCCGTGTTTGTGTTGGATACGTCGAATCGGTTTTTCTCGGGAACGAAACGATAATGTGTGTTAAATTTTATGTCGTAGACTTTATGAAAAAAAAAGGAAAAAAAGTCCGCGGCGACGACGACGTTTTGCCCAGCTAACCGCCCGGCGCCGCCGCAGTGTCCAATATAATAATTTACGATGTTATTTTATTAAAGGATGAAAACATACGGTCGTATATCATAGCGAAATCCTCGGGCGAATGTAATTCGCAACACGCTGTAACCAACTACAACGCACCTATTAATGATTTCAATCGATCCGAGGTGCGTATATTTCCACGTGCCCGTACCGGGTTCGATTTGCCCGTGTCCGCATCGTAACGCGGGGATATTTGTGACTGAACCCAAAGCGCGGAAAACGACAACGAGTTTTTCGGCTTTGAAATTCGAATTCGCGCGGCCTTTTTCCGTCAATCGAAATCGCGCGTTTTCATTTTAAGGTGCCAATAACGTGCCGACTAAAAATCAACGGTCGTACATCAATAATATTATATTACATTCAATATACAATAGTTAACGAACATAGTGCGTCGTGCGTTGTTATTTTCAGTCTCCGTTTTCACGATGTTTTAATTACACTACAGTTCGATGGTGATTTCGCGTTCTCTTCATCAAGGACCCGGGGCAATATTATAATAGCAATTAAATTATTTTCGTTTGTCGTTTTACTCATAAAATTGTTTAGCAGGACGCGTATACTTCAGGCGTACCCGATTGAAACTGTCTGCGATATATTTTTAATAATATATTTTTCGTAAGAATAAAAATCCGTCAAGCGGTCAGGAGAGAGGGAGTAACTCAGTTCCGTAGAAATAAAATAGTTTAGATCCCGTCGACTTCAGAGGAATGACGACGCAAGAGATAGTACCTCACTTGGTTTTTTGTGGTAAATAACGCTTTTATTTGTTTATAATACTAATTTGTATTTAAATAATGGTATCAATGTACCAGAGTTCAAAACGAAATCTACCTAATTGATAATTAATTTCACATCATATACATTATAAACAATATAAACTGTATAAAAATAAAATCGAAGTTATATTATTGTAAATTTACAGGTATATTATATTGATAGGAATTTGTTAAACAAACTGTAAATACAGATTGCTTCAAACTAAATTAATTGTACCAACTAAGAGCAAACGTTATTGCTACCTTGAAAAAAAAAGGTCTCCATAAGACTGAAAAAACGAAAATTAATTTTAAATGACTCATACACTTGGCATTTATACTGAAATAGTAACTACTTGTTTTAAGGTAATTTTTTTCATCAAACCTTATCATCGTCCGAGACTTATTGATAATTTGCCCATCATTACGCGTGCGTTCACTGTATAATTCTTTCTTGAGCTTTTATTACGTTTTTTTTTTTTTTCATATTTAATAATTAAAAGTAAAACTGTTTGTAGTGTGCTCCCGCCCCGCAATCTACGCCCATCAGTGGAAGACTGAAATGTGCAATATCAACGCGGGTAATGCGAGAAAAGGTTTATCTTTTATTTGAAAAATCGTACATGCCGCACTATTTCATAATGCGATGAGCATAATATCGACGAGCCGAACTTATTGACGGCTTATCGTTTCAAAGGAGAATCCTTCGGGAGACGACAGGTCCGACGTGATTGATTAATTTTTAATTTTTAAAAGAAACGTGACCCGTGTCACGCACGGCACAATAAGAATAAAGGCCGTATTAGCCGAGTTGTGTTGTATAATGTACGTTTAATAACTGAACTCTCGTTCGCGTTCACATCCTTAGTTTATTCAAAGAGATACGTTCGTCGAAAAAAAAAAAAAACGAACGCGTTCGTCGTGTCGTTCGTTTTAATTTATTCATAAAAAAACAAAACGAGTCTGCGAAAACGGGACGAACGGTGATTTTTATATTTAACACTGCGGAAATAGAAATTAGACGCACAAAAGCGGTGACTTGAAAAACGCACTGTTCGGAGTAATTAAAAAAAAAATTCATAAACCCGCGTATCTACGGCTGCACCTGAATAATTCACAAGATGAAAATTCAAAAAAAAAAGAATTTAATTTCAACCGCCTCGAAAATAGTTCCGATTGTATATTTAGACATAAAAATAAGGACTTTGCCCACGTTCGCGTTCTGTTTTAAACGAGTGACGTCAGAAAATACGAACGATCGGAAAACACGGTCTGCGACGAAGAAAGGCAAATTTCTACACTTGAAGAAAGAAACCGACCTTTCCATTTTTGTACGCGAACGTTTTTACGCGATCTCGCAAATTGTGCCGGCCACACTGTAGCTTGAAATTTTCAGGGGAACGCGATTAAATATAATATATTCTTAGCAGTAGTTTTATTTTGAATAATCTATCGTTTTCAACACGGTTAAATAGATTTTTGATGTTTTCCATCGTTTTCGTTTGAAGGTCCGAGACGACGTGATGCGTTCGATAACAATGCCTGTAATAATTCTAGATTAAAAACGAAAACTCGTTACGATTTGATTTCTAAGTTTCGCGATACTCCGGCGCGTAAATAATTGATTTTTTAGGGCGCAAAGGCCACAAAGAAACAACGTGAATTTATTATTGTTGACCGCCGTCGGTCGGCACCTGCATTCAATTTTAATTATATTTTACCCGCAAACTTTATCTAATTATTTTCGTATTTACCTGGGGGTTAGCTGTGATGCCAGTATGATATCGGAACGGTTAGGTTCGCGTGTGTCTGCTGGCCTCGACGCCGCGCCGCGGCAAAATCTAATTTTAAGACGCGCTCTGTATTAATAAACCCCGCCGTAATGTATATACAAATATTTACTCCTATTGTTTAAATAAATATTCGTTCGGAGTAAAAATGCGTGTAATCGTAGCGGTGGTGTGACAAGTGGAAATCGTATTTTATCGCTTTTTCCAGTGTAAAGTTCGTCGGCAAACAAAATCCGTTTATCTCGGCGGCGGCGCTCCGTAACCGGTGCGGCGGCGTGTAAAAACGAAAGCGCACGTGTTTTGTGATGTGAAATAAAGTTAATGTTTTAATAAGCAATTAAAATTAGTGGCACCCGGGTGTTTTCTATTCGAAAAACCTATAAAAATGTACTTAAAATGAATGCAGTAGTGAAAAAAACTAAAAAAAAAAATAGCACGAAAATTCGCTTAAAAATAAATAAAAGTATATAGCTGAAAATATGAAAATTCCTTTAAAACTACTGTTAAAATTAAGTACTTGAACTGGGTTTTGTTTTTAAATTACCTGATATGGATGAAAAACGAAAAATGAAATATATAGAAACATCTGCGAAATTGTTTAAGTCATAAATTCAAAACATTATAAAGATTAATATTTAAGGCTGAAAATTTAATAAAAGATGCAATGGTTATTATAAACGAATGAAAAAAAAAAAAAAAAACAAAACTGAAAAAACACAAACAAATTGTGTAAGCATTGAACAATAAAATTTCGACGAAATTATGTAATATGTTCAACGAAGCTTGTTACTATTCTTAAAAGAAGTCACGAAGAATCGTCCATAAAATGAAGGAATATAGAAATAAAAGATCATAATATTTTCGCTCGAAATTGGTTTTTTTTTTTTTTTTTTCGATCAATGATACATTATGGGATCTAATTTTAAATATCTGTTCACCAGTAGGTATAATCGACGTTTATCTCGCCCGTTTTTCAAATCTTAAAATAATCTATCGGATAAATCATTATATAAACGTATACGTTAAATCATAAACGTTTTGTTCGATTTGTGGCGGTGTGTACAACCTGCAAGTCCCGACCGGTATGGTCTTGGCGTTCAAATAGAAAAAGAAATAGAAAATGTACCCACGATAAAAATGTGAAACGCGAAATTCCTGAAAAAAAAACACACTTGGCGCCGCGACAATCCAATGAAATGTGATAATGTTCAATAAACGTCTCGTTTGACATTCAAAACCGCCCATAACCTAACGCCCGACCGGCGCCGGCAATCAGTGACGATCGCGATGTTATTATAATATTATAGACGCGTTCGTATGACGTGACGGAAACGTAACGACCCGGGGACGTTTGTTTGTAGTCTGATTTAAACGTTCGCCGAGTATAATAAATCGTACGCGGCACAATCGCCGTAGGAATACATATTTTTATCGCGATAACCGAACAGAGTCGCGACGACGACGATACCTTTGAAGCGACGACGGTATCGTATAATATTCTTATCGAACGCGCGCGCATAATATTTACATAATCTTATCGAATTACTCTGCGTGGAATTCGACGAACCGAAAAACGGTTCGGACCAGTGGAACGGTTGAGGGGAAAGAAAGCGTTTGACGCGCGGGCCCGGGAGTAAAGTAGTACGACGCGCGCTGAACTTTACGAGAAACTTTTCGAAACACCGCGCGGCGATATTCGGTCTTGTTTTTTTTTTTTTGATCTTTTTTATCGCGTTCGCGCCGAAAAGGCGCCTTCGCCTTCGGCTGAATCGTACACAGTGCCCGAGCATTAGCATAATGCGCGCGCAATACGTCTCGACTTTGCGGTACTTGTCAGTCGGCGAGTGAACAACACTACATTTATTTAGCGTTGTTTTTTTTTTTTTTTGTTTCTTTCCGTTTTGTTTTGCTTCGCGTAAAGCGAACAAATGAAATAACCAGAGATAAACCGACGCGTCGTCACGGTCTCGTCGGCGAATAAATCTATCGGCGGCGGCGGCGGCGCACGCGGTGTTTTTTAATAACGTTTTATCTAATCCAATCGATGAGGGGTGAGGGGAACGTCACTCGATCTCATGAATCTAAGTAGGTCCACTTTTTGTCGAGTTTAGACATGAAAAAAATAAAACGTTACGTACTAAATCGAAAAGGTAAATAAAAATTATCGAAACAAATAGATTCGTATGGTAAATCGACCAGTACATCATCGAAACCGAACGACGACTTTGTGGTCGAGGGGAGGGGGAGGTAGAATTCAAACGTGAAATTCGGTAAAAAATAATTACGAAAATATGTCGTCGCTGAGGATAAAAATAATTTCGGCCCTGTAGATGTGGCAATTAATATAATATATTATATTATCAATTATAAATAATCAGGAATTGCATTATGTACTATTGCATTTATAACTATTTATATATATATATATAATAATAATAATATAATATAATATACTCGTATTTAGCAGTAGGTATCTAAATATGTATACTTATTTATAATCCGCCCCCCCCCCCCCGTCATCTCGGACTGGATCCACGCCTGGTGGCAACGTTGGTCGTGATAAAAGTTCACGTAAACAAACCAATATCGAATCCCGATGCTAGGCCACGCCTCTTTCCGCCCGTCTACACGACGGCAGAACCGGTTTCGGGCGGAAGTAAATGTTTTTTATTCGAGCGAGAATCGTTTCCGCTTCCGATTCAGTCTCGTTCGCGTCGTCGCGCGTCGTCGTCGTCGTCGCCGCCGCCGGATCTCGTCGTCCGAAATATTTCTAATTATTTTTTTTTTAAATCGTTCGCCGTTACGCGTGTGTTTATAATTTTTCACCGATTAAAATTTCGATCTGTGGTTTTCGAATGTGTTTTATACGTCGTTAAAATATATTATGTGCGCTTACGTGTCGTGTGATGATGAACGGCAACTGTATATCAATAGGAATACCATTTCGACGGCGAAAGTATAGATGAAAATCGATCATCAAAAAAAAAACCAGGTAAATCAGTTATTTCTATTTATTCGGTTTTTCATGCTTTACTATAGTCGCGATAGTTTGCGCTAAAAGTTAACGAGAATAGATTATATTATTATCTATTATGATATTTATTATTTATCACTATCGTTCACGTCGATAATATTTGTTAAACGTCGTCGCCGTCGTCGAGTAGTGACTCGTCTAACGCGAGAAATTTTCCGGAAACCGCGTGTTACGGTCGCGATAACTACAAATCGATCATTTGTTCCACATAATGTGTTGTGACTTGCCGGGAATTTTCGGAAAGTCTCGCGAGTGAAAAACTATAATATTACCTGTCGCATACCCGGGGTAAAGTGCGCGTTTGATATCGATAAAAAAAATAATACGATTCGAACTTATAATAATGATAATAAATAATTATTATTACATAACACGCGTTTTTTTTTTTTTACACCTTTCGGAAAACGTATGAACAAATCGTTGACATTTTGTAATCGCGAGCGATACTATACCGACGTTGAAATAAATGACGCGCAATAATTTATAATATACTTCAATGATAATCCCAAGCGTTTTTATAATAACGATCGCCCGAATTACTGTAATAACGGCCGCCAATAATACGTTCGGTCGCAGCATTTTCCAAAACGTGTTCCGAACGATTGACGGACAAACGTTTATATTATAAATGACATGTGTTTCGAACTACGTAAAACGTGACTCCGTTTTATATTCATTATTCATCGGACTATACCAAATTACTGTCGTAGTCTCTAGACCAGCGGTTCCCAATCTTTTCGAGACTATTACTAATTATCACCCATAAATCGGGTAAGATTATTTAACCCCTCCCACCCAAAAAAATCCGAGTAAAAATTTAACGTATTATCATGATTATATTTAGAATATTTATTTATTGATTTTTCAAACAAAGAAAATAAATAGTTTAATCTTTACCCCGGGAAAAAAAATCGCGTTTTACCCCTTGAGGGGTAAACCTAACCCCCAGATTAGGAACCGCTGCTCTCGACGTTAACGAAATAAATCGTAATATTTAATTTTCACGCGATTGATTTTACGTATTTAATTATTCACGAATGTAACTATCAGTCTACTATAACTATTATACAACTCGATATGTTGAAAACAATTTTTCTTTACATTTAGAACCGTGTTCTATAAAACGGAAAAAAAAAATTCTAAATTTACTATTACTATAGGCGATCTAAAACGGGAAATTTGACGTATTGTAATGACTATGGTGTAGTAGTAGGACCCTAAAAGCCGATATCGCTCGAAAGCTAATTAATTACAGTTCCGGTTTACTAGCCTGTCGGGGATTGGCGACTGAAATTTGTCAAAGGACCAATTTATAGAGCTGTAAATGCTAATGGGCCACAAATTGTATAATTATTTTTCTATCTATTAAAAATTATCGTAGTTAGTAGTTAATAACTCGCGTGTAGTAGGTATAGTAGATCGATGTTAAACACGGAATTATTAACATTATAGTAGGTATTAATTTTACGAGCATGCTGTGTGTTTGTGTTTTCGCATAAAAAACTCGATGTTCGATTAAAATATTAAAGTTTTGGTATAATCGAGTATAAGCGAGACCAAACAACGAGCCATTAGATTCAGCAGCTAAGAATAATTAATATCTTTATTATCTCGTTTAATACGCGTTTTGAACAGCGTGATAAATAAAAAATATATTATAAAAGTACATTTTATAAATAATACATTTTTTCCTCCTGTGAGACTTTACGGAATTGAATTTCAAAACATAATACGGGCCAGATAAAAATTGTAAACGCGATGGATGCCGGTTATCTACCCATTCCTGGTTTGTATGGAAATAAAAAATCGATATATTATTATGCCGCATATTACCTAGGGACGATATTTTAAACCGATTCTCGTCAAAAGCAACGGGTACGCGGATTTAATTTAAAGGCAATCGTTCTAATAAAATTCTATTAATTAAACCATTTTGTCGGGGGTTCCAAACCAACGAACCAAACTCCAATGTTATTATAATAATAATAATTGTATAATGCCAACCGTTGCGGTCGAAGCTCACAATACAAAAATGCCCCGATCGATAATAATAATATTTCGTTTGCATATAAAATAATATAATAATAATGTGATTTCGCGATAAATTGTAAATAAAGTTCGCGGTGTCGGGTTCGAGCACGGTTCCGTAAGTCGACCGAAAGTTTTCAAAGTCGTTATTTTTATTTATTCGATTTATACGTATTGCGTTACAACGTCAATAATGTTTTATTTTTTTCACAATAATACGATAGTCTACAGAATTAATACATCGAGTAGAGTATCATTTATCTATTGGTCGTCTGGCCACAGGCGGGTCCTCGCGAGTCTCTAGGAAAATATCTCCAGGTAAACGCGGTTTTAATCTGGGTCCGGAGGTTTTATCGTGGATTTTGAAACCAAGTGCCTCTCCGAGGTTTCGTTTTAGTCGGAAGTTTTTAAACTGATTGATTATCGTCCGCGTCGATGGGTAGGATATAATAATAATCCCTTTTCATTGTGCAGCCGTTTATTTCGCACGGCCCGTCGGTGGCCTCTCCGGGGTGCTATTCTCGAGAATCCGTCGCGGAGAATTAGTCATTTCGTAATTCACATTCGAGGGGCGACCGGTCCGCGTGCCGGACGGTCTCGTCGTGCTGTGATTTGAAATGAAAGGCGGAGGACTTTCATTCACGCGCGTCCTCGGTTTAGTAGGTGCTCGTCAACGCGCGTTTTCCTGGTCGAATTTTTCAATTTTATACCGAAATATTTCACCGAGAGCATAGGTCTCTCGAACGCATTCGGTGGGTACGCGCTCGCGCTCAACAACGCCGCGGAAAATCTCCGAAAAGGCAAAAATCACGGTCACACCGTCCGCGTGACTCGATAATCAAGAACAAGCGCGCCGTGTGTTGTGCACGCGCGTTAACGCGTTTTTACGGCCCGTCCGAGAAAATTGGATTCTATTTTCATGTAAATTCGCTTTTAATTTCTCTCTCTCTCTATGGCAGTATACTGATCCGACGAGAGACGTGTACATGTGGGACGGGTTGTTTTTTCTTAAGGATAATGGGTTTGAATTCATTGTAAATAAATCCGTGTACGGTAAAACACGATGAGAAATTCGACGGGGGCTATGAAAACATTTTGAGGACGACCCCGTGTCCCGCCTGTGGACGAATAAAATACACGAGATACGTTTCTAAGGATTCCCGGCGAAACGAGTTTCCTTTCGTTTTATCGATAATTATTTCGCCGCCGTCATTGTGTCATTGTTTCGAATACGTATAGTTTTTCCTCGATTTCCAATTCGATTGACCGTATCCGACGATCAAAAGACCACTAGACCGAGCTCGTTCTCGTGTTTACACGTCGCGAGTATGAACGAAATCCCGTACCAATCGTGTCGAACGCGTTTAATATTCGACTGATATAAAAATCTGAGAGACTACAAATATCGAGTAGATCCTTCGACTTGGAAAATTCCAAGATTCGACCCGCCTACGCCCGCCACGGCGAACGGGATGGTTTCTTTCATCGTTAATGGTATAAATAAAAATATTATTTTCACCGTAAGATGGTTTCTTCTTTTTACCAATTTTATAGAGATGTTTTACGTTTGTTTTATACTAACTCGCCGAACCAGCGTTTTCACTTTTTATTACGTATAAAATAATTTTCGTAAGTAGGCACATTATATAATATTTACACGTTTCGGTATTTTTAACGCGCATATCAATAGTCATAGCCATGACTTTTATGCGTAAACGACGACGACGGTGTGCTTTTATAAACTTTATTCGAACGATTCTCGGAAGTCTTAGACCCCGGCGGCGTTGGGTTTTTGCAGATTTTCACGCGAGTACGTACCTACATATAATGACTCGCTCGGTATGAAAACGCGTGTGTTTTCGCATTTTACATGATATATTATTCAAATAATAAAAACAAAAAATACGTTTATATATATATGTTACGAAATTGAAACGACTTAAAGCTCGAGTAGTGGAAAATATTTCCGTATTGTTTTTTTTTGCTTTAGTCACGTCATGCAATATTTTTATTTTTTTTACAGCCGCTCTATAATGAATTTAAATCGCACGACATCGCGTCGGTTTTGTTTGTTTTGATATCGTGTTTCTGCCGGTTTTATTTTTCCCGTTCGACGACGATGACCTAAATCGCGTACTAATTTTTTGTTTTCACAACTTATAAACAAACCAAAAAAGCGCTCTTACGAATAACAAAAAAACTACACGTCCTTTCGATAATGGTTTTCATACGCTACGAGTTCACGCCGTTTCACGCGATTCGTGCGAATGTAAACACGCCGCGCGCCGTCATTTCACACCGTTTAAAAGACGTCAAAACAATATTATAAATAATTTTAGTCGTAACATACTAAATCAACTGGCGTCTTAACAGTTGGTCCGAAGACCGAGCGCGATAAACGCATGTTTATTACAACTGGCGCGTTACAGAGAAAAACAAACAAATCGTCACCGATTCGTCACATTTTTTTGTTGTCTAGAAGCTTCGATTTTTTTTTTTTCAAATTAATATTTACACGGACGCGAATTTATACCCCATACGACGACCGTGAACTCCCGTAGATTTTTTTAAATTCCTTTTTCATAGTGCAAAATATCGTGCGCCTATTGTGCGACGACAATAATATAAGTGTGCGTAAAGTTTATATAAACGACAGTTGATAATATGATATTTTCATAATGGAAAAATAACGAAAAGAGTAAAAAACGTTAAATTCTTTATCCTCTAATACCTGGAAAGAATAAAAAAAAAAAAAAAAAACGAATGTAACGATAAATATAACAACTATACGCTCAGTATTTAACAGGTTATAACAATAGCGATTTGATATAACGTCTAGAGCCCGGGTGGTAATTTATCGCGTAAATTTCGTCGCCTCTTTAATTTTTCGTAACGATTTATAATATATTTACATGGAAATCGGTGAAATAACGAAACCAGTTAAAACGCGAGAAATCGTGTTTGGCCGGGGCAGCTCGAGAACTACACAAGAGGGGCGAGCCTCTGTCTCCTCTGAAGCCTATACATAATATATACTTAATCGGTACGATAATAATAATGGCAAAACGCAAACAGTGTGTGTTCGTCGCGTCGAAAAAAAGGGGGAAAAAAATAATACGATCTATATGAATGAATAAACAACAGTGAAATCGGACTGCGGAATAATATTACGATTTGATTAAAGTGAGACGCGGCGGCGGCGGTAAAATTTGTTTGCTCAGTCTCGTTTGAGAGCGACACAAAGTTCTCGTGGGTGTTTTAATATTTTAGTTTCCGCTCGGGGTTTTCTTCTTTTTTTTCCTTTCTCCCCCCCCCACCGTTCCTTTTTCGTCCTCGATCGAAAAGCAAATAAATTATTATTACGCCGCGCGGTCGTTATTCGTTCTTAAAAACCTCCGTGGATATTCAATTTTTCTTTGCCGTTATACTTCCGGAAACGATTATTTGACATCGAGAATCGTCGAGCATGAATTCGGTTTGGAAACTCTATTCCCTCCTCCAGACGAAAAGAAAGCGCGAGACGGACGCCACGCCGGTCGAATACGATTTTCGGGGGATAGGCGCGTGTAATTATAATTATTCAATTTTGAGTAATGATAAAAAAAAACCGTATACGTTCTCCATACATTCGTAATTTTTTACTTTTTACTTTTTACAATATGAACGATATTCGGAATGTTATTGCGGAGTTCGACAAGGGAATGGATTTTTTACTAAAGTATGGATATAGGCCCGTAAACAGATTTTCTGGTCGAAAAGTTGCGAATCCAGAAAAATACAAAGTATGATAAATATGTCGCTGTAAAACCTACCTATCAATATTCTCTTTTGCTCCATATAAAATGTACAAAAAAATAAAAATATAGTCTTTGATCCCTTTGTGCGTTGCCAACAAAGCCGAATAAGTTACTCAATTTTATCGACCGAGTTGAGTTACAGTCACTTACCTTTTATTCAGTAACTTAAATAAGTCACAAGTAACTGTAAGAAAAAAAGTATAACCCGTTTAGTTACTTTTTAAAGTCACGCACAAAACAATTATATAACTCGTACACTTTGAAAATATTTCATGTTCAACCGTCAACAGTTTAATCATTCGAGTGCTACTTATGCCGTTTCAAAATTGTTAGCACACGTTCCGATCGTCGAAAAGTTGGCCGCCCGCACCGAACGAACAACCTTTCGACGCGCGCATTCGTCGGAACGCTCGTTTCTACTTATTTTACGCGAAACAACCTAACTCTAAAAACCGCAATTGTAACGAGTTAACTATGTTAGGAGTTATATTCGTGGTGGTAACTACTATGGCTCGTTAAATTACAAAGTTACGAGGGGAATTACCGTTCGGTTACAAGTCAATTATTTTTAGTAACTATTTGTATCTCATCATCGTTACTACTTCCCAGCCCCGGTTAGGTACCAGTAAAACTATAATAGTGGCAACTAATACTATAATAATTTGTCTAAGTGCTGTATTTTTACTTCTGCTATAAAATCGTCACCACTGAATTATAACGATATAACGTGGAGATTGAAAACCATCTAGAGCGTAACGAAACACGCAAAAGCGTACGAACCGCGCGCGGGCTTACCGCTCCTTTTCTTAAACAATACAATTTTTCACCCGTGAAAAATGATTTTAATAAAAAGTTTATTTCGCGTGGGTAAAAACGAAAAAATCACACTACAACGCGTACGTACGTACGTATATTGAAATCGCGAATCGCATAACCCGAATTTCAACTCGCATTATAGACCCGAAAATTACCGCGTACGCCACACACGCGCGCGTTGAGCCAATGTGCCCGGAGAGACGTTATTGCATCCGTTTCGTTGGAAACCTTTAGACTTTACAGCGAGCGCGTATTGGTACCGCTTCCGCCGGGCGAACGTGTATATTCTTTTGAAAACATCACACGCGGTGCGAAAACGGAAGGAGATAAGCGAAATGGACTGGCTTTGATGGCTGACTCGTATACACAAACAAACATATTGACACAAATATCGAAGAAATAGTAAATACACTTTCCGCGTCGTCGTCGTTGTTTTTCTCTTCTTCTGCAAACACTTTATTGGTGCGCGGGTAGTATAGTATAGTAAATCTGCATCAAAAGGTACACGCGAAAACACTTTTGGCCGGAAAATTGCACGCAGACGGCGCGGCGGTTTAAAAATACGTTTTTTCCCGAGGTAATCTTCCCGAGCTCGAGGAGGAATCGAGAAAGGAAAAATCGATTTTTCACTCTCCCGACGAACTGTTTTGCGACTTGGGCATATCGCTCGAGGCTAATCCTTAACCGCCTGGCCTAGCGTTCAAAACCGGGAGATTCGGTCCAGTCGATGTTCGTTAATTCGTCGAGTTTAAAATAATCATTATTATCGGTATTGTGTGTTGTTGATATTAGCTGAACGTGGAATTTCGATATAAACTATTATATCGTTGAATTGATTCGTAACGGAAATCAATATCAACGTTCGACGCTTCCTAAGGCAGGCAAATCATCAAACTTTGAACAAATATTGAAACGTTCGCCAAAGTGGTGTGTACACAAACTATTTCGAAAAGTTACGGTATAATATTCCAACTGCAATATTAAAATACAAAAGACACGTATATAAGACGGGTTTTTTTTTTTACTTAAATATCATTGAAATGATTATACCGTGATAATATTTTAAAACGGTTTTTTTTTCTTTCTAAACATAATATCTAAAGGTCGCGTGACCAAATTAACGCCGCGTTTAATATAAGGTTAAAACGATTTCAAGTACATCATAATATGTAAAAAATAAAAAATAAATAGTCATTATGATTAAATTAAAAAATTATAATAATATAATATTAGGTATAATAGTCATAACAATTTGAGTGTAAATGCTTTATTTGATCTGTAAACCGTTATTGAGAATTGAAAAGTAAAAAACGCCCAGTACATTTTGAAATCGAAAATTGGACTCAAACGATACTCTCGTTGTTTTCTCGTTTTATTTTTATTTTTTCGGAGAAAACTAGAGTTTCGTTTGTGTGACTTGTAAAATCGCGTGCATTGTTGCAAAAGTGTTATAAAATCGAAACATTTGGCGTTTTTTTTTGGAGATTTTTAAGTTTGACGTAGATAATATGACGAATATCCTATCGCGTAAATAACCTACTATTCAACATATTCAAAAAGATTTATTCAAAATGAAATATAAGTGTTTTAACGACTTTGACTCATTTCAATTGTTTTTTTTTTTATTTTTATCGTATTCTAATTCGTATAATATCGAAAAAATTAGTGACCGATAACGTTAACAAAAACCAGTCGTTGTGAAATTCTTTGATAGTATATTTATTATTTTACTAATCCCATTACAACGAGAGAGAAGAAAAAAACCGATTATTATCATCAGAAACATTATTATCATACTAAATCATTTTAATGAATATCCCTCAGTTTCCTTTAACGTCAGTGCTGCCTTTCCCCTAAAAATTATCTTTCATTTATTTTAATTAACCGTCGCCGACATGTATATTGCTAATGATTATCAGTTCGGATTTCATATTTTTTATTTTTAATTATAAATATCTATCATTTCAATGGGTGTCAACTAACGGCCACCGAGTTAAAATAATTTAATTTTAGTACACCTACCTGTTTGAGACATAGGAATTAAAAATCGTAATAAAACGACTCTTATAATCGTCGTGACGTTTGATTTGATTCAAGTACATAATATTATACGTTTTGTTCGATAGTTTAATCGAACTGTAAATAATTTACATAGTATAACATTAATGACTTCGTCAAACCGTAGTGTAAAATAAAAATAAATAAAGCGAAAAGGTGTATATTTTCAAATTATAAAAATGAATTTCTGTGCTCGAATCGGTACAAGTTCTATTAATTTGAAAAAAAAAAAAAAAGCAGCAGCGTTCTGCAAATAAATTAATTTTAACGTAATGCGAGTGACTAAGTCTTCTACGCGACGCACACTATTTTTTAACATTTATTATTTACTAATAATTCGTTCTCGTGAATTGTACTCGAAATGTAACGAACCAAAAATCGGCAACTGGTAGGGGTTTACTTATGAAAATTAACAATTCAGTAACTATAGCGTTCGTAATTTTCCGATAAAAAACCATTTAGCTTTTGCAAAATTTTCATGTAAAATAATATAAATTAATAATAACGAGTATGAAATTTAAATCGAACGGTTCTCAGACTAAAGACCTCTACAGAATTCTAGAGCAGTGGTTCGAAAAAGCTTTATTCGCGATACGTTTCCGCGATAGTCCACGCGCGTTTTTCAACGACGATTTTGTAAATGAATACGATTTTAATGCATATTCGAACGCTCCCGTACTCGAACGCCGTCGTTTATTAAACCATAGCTGAATAACCCGACTTCGCCCGTGTACAGTATAACTTTTTAGTTTATCAGTTTTTTCTTCTTCATTTGTACCCCTTTTAACTCCGGTAGGGGTCGAATTTCGGAAAATCGTGTGACGTGGCGACACTCGGGACATTTGGAACAACTCTGTGAAAAAAAAAATTGGCAAAAAGTTAAATAGCGTCTTCACAAAATGGGAACATAAAAAAGGCCTGTTCTTTTATATATAAAGGATATTCGTTTTCCAGAGAACGCCGCCGTACACCATATTACGCGGACGACGCGTCGTGTGCGGCTCTGAAGTTCGTTATTTCTATTTATGACGCGCGCATAATACAATAATAATACGGCAATAATTAAGTGTCTATACATCGCAGTTGCTCTCGTCGGACTTTAAATTAAATATTCCGTCGCGTTTCGTATTCGACTGAAAAGTTTCGTTCCGCGAACGCAATATGCGACTCGTCGCGATCACAGACGGATACACGCCGCACGATAATAATCTAAGACAATCGAAAACGTACGCGAAAACGATATCGGTTTCACACCCGCATTGTTGTGATACGCCACAACTTCTCGGCGCTGTATTTTGCGTCGGTTTTTAAACGGGACCGATTCGACGAATCAATCCCCGTCGTCGTCGTCGTCGTTGCGCGAGATCCGGTGCGAAACGCGAGTGGAGAACGTACGGTGTTGTAAACCTCGAAAAAAACCTTGAGAAAAAACGACGACGCGCCTTTAAAAAAATAACGCGCGTTGAAATATTTTTATTTTTTAATGATTTTCGGCCGAGACATAAAGTATTCGGACGTGAAGCGTACTCGAGAGGTCGGTAACGCGTGTTTCGTGAAATACTTCAACACGGTCCGTCGACCGTAATGTTTCCGCGGGACCCGTGCGAATAAAAAATTTCGAACTATCGCGCGCGACCGTTTCGAGATTATCTATTGAAATCGCCGTTTCTTTTTAAGCAGCCGGTTCGGACGTCTTTCGAGTCCTTACATTCGTAATTTTGTTTTGCCCCAAAGGTTCGGTGAACTGCGCCCGGAGGCGCACAGTGTGCCGACCGTTCTTTTTCCCTCGCACCACGCGATACATCGGTCTGTGCTATCGCCGAGTACGTTACAGACGGAGCTCGTGAATTCGAAATTCTCCACGACGACGATTTTTCCGATTTCGAGAACGGATTTTATTTTTGTTTCGTGCGTTTGTTCGAAAACGTTTGAGCGCCGCCTCGGTTTTGATTATCCGAAAACGTAAAGTTTTAATTTGATTTTATGGAGACATTTAATCTCGAAAGTTTTTCGGTTTTTCTCCCTCTCCCCAGCCCCAGCCCCCCCCCCCCCCGGAGGTGCGTGATTAGCGCGAGCTCGGGGACGCACTTGGACAAAAAAATAATATAAAAAACACACAAAGTTTCGATGAATGTTCGTTTGCACAATATATCCAACAAGTCGTTACCAAGGTTGCAGAACCGTTTACATAAAAAGTTTTCGGGGTGTGGTGTCGCGTGAACTCAGTGACACGGATATAAATATTATATATATATATATATAGATAAAAAAAAATATATATTCAACGAAACTCGTCCAACGACGTCTAGAAAAACGACCTAAAAATTCACCGGATTGATCAAGTCGAAAACTCAAAAGTAAACGTGACACCAATTTCAAGAACATTAAACGCGCCAACCATTTGTTTTAAACTTTAAATTAAAAAAATAATCTTTAGATATTTTGAGTATATAATATCTAAAAATACCACACATTTGGATTTCATCGTTTCATTGATGATTTATAATATCAGTATGTCAGTAGTAAAGCGATTACGACTAAGTCAGTTCATAATAAACGGACGAAGAGCTGCGAAAGAAAAATAAGGAGTGAACACGATTTCAGGTATTATATTAAACTCGTAAATACTATTTTTGTCGCGTGTCCCCGAAAAAAAGCTTATAAAAAAAAAAAAAGGTCCGTCTATTTCACACATCGGGTAGTGTGCCCAAAACCTCGCCATTCGCGCGTCAACGAATGTAATATTAGTAGTGATATAACAGTGCGAAATCACAAACATCTAAACGAGTAGGTGCTATTGAAATAAAAACGCGTTGAAATTGAAAAATATACACACGTTTGTTAGCGAGTGAAATGAAAAAATAAAATACAAAAACGAATAAACCAATAGTAGACGATATACAGAAGGATATTATAGAGCGTTTTGTATTTAATTTTTTTAATTTCCGTAAAACGGCCGTTTAATAAATTTTAATACCGAACCGTAACAGTTTCTCGTTTTTTTTTTTTTTTTTTTTCAACACTCGAAAATGGGCCAAGTCGAAAGAATAGCCAAGTAGAACACGCGAAACGTCAGAACTCGTGAGTTTGCGGTTCGTACGACGAATTGCACTTGTTCGCAGTAGCGTGGCGGGAATCAAACGTTTAAGAAATATTTCTCAAAATGCATAATACAAAACGAGTGCTGCAGCAGGTACCACGAAACAACGAACGGGCAAACCGCGATATGCGCCTACGCGAATTTATGTTTTATGATCCAGACTATGAGCGTTCGCAGTAGGCATATTTGACGAGAACGAGACGGTTTTTTTTCCCCCCCGGAAGATTAATGTACGCAACGACTGTTGTACATTACCATTACAGTCGTGTCTTTAGAGAGAATAAGAGAGAATGGCATCTTGAATCTTTTATCGGTTTCTTGTTTCTGTTTTCGAGGACTCGGGCGTCAACACTAGTGACGCGTACGGCTTCTGTTATTATCGCTCTTTCTATTGTTTCTACATGTAAATCATTACGGGGGAAAAAATTGCTCAATCGAAAGTCTCGACCTTCGACTATCGCGCTACCTTGACCAGATTGAAAATGAAAAATAGAATATACTTATATCAAAATAATTGCATTACGTACGCAGAGTCGAGTCTAAAGCGCGTAACCGAGAATTTATTTTTTAAGAGAAAATTTGCCTTTTTTCCCGTACAAAACGATGACCTCTCCATAGTAGGAACCAAATACGTTTAATATAATTTTCATAAATTAATAGTGTATAATTAAATAAATCCGGAAATTGTTGAAAATCTAGTAACCAAAACCTCATCGAATCGTTTATTTTAATGTTTCAGATACAGAAACTTCGGTAGATACATTTTTTACCGGTGAGAAACGAAACGAAACGGACCCGAATTCGTCTGTAAACCCTGTTATTGATACGTTGCTGCCTACCAGCTATTCGAAGCATTCACTCCGCGCAAACGTGCGCAAATATTTTACGAATCACTCACGAAAGTCTGCGAGCCCGTAAGTTGAAATTTTTTCTAAACGCTTATCGACTTGCATTTCGCCGATTTCACTTGATTTTCGAGTCGACCGCTTACGCGCGAGATAAAATACCAATAGGTCGGCCGACTGTTGCCGACACACACAGTCCACACCCGAGTTGTGTCTTTGAGTTTAAAAATTCAAACTCTATAGCTTATCGAGAGTCCGTTGGCGAAACGTATACGAGTCACTGAGGAGACCGTGACCGACGACATTCTCACCCCTCCGCCAAAGACATTTATTCTTCGCGCGCGTTCCGTCTGATGTAAATATATTATTATTATATTGTATCCTGGTTTCGGAACGCGAGTGCGTCCGAGCGTATATTTGCGTGGAAACCCGCTCCTACAATAATAACGACGATCGAACTTTTTCTTTACGCGACTTTAATTTTTAAACGACGCGGTGGACTCTTTGTTTGTTTACGACGAGCACAAATACACGCATGTGTGCCGCGGATTAATAACACACTAGACGAGCGTTAGTTAAAGAAGAAAAAAAAACGAATCCAATTTATCTCTCTGTTTTTATTCTACCATTATCATTTTGTTTGATATAAATTTCTTTTTTAACAACATCCCGGCGGGGCGGCGGCGGCGCGGCGGCTCGAACGCGCGTTAAACCGTATCTCGGATTTTGTTTTCTTCTATCAATTATATTACCCCTTAACGGTATCACGTTACGCCATTGTTCTCCGTAATAACGTCGTTACCTCACGTTTTATATTAATACCGTCTCATTTGCTCCACGTGCTCGTCCCGTTTAAAGAGAACAATCTACAACACACAGCCTGCTGCTGTTTAGTGTGCGATTTCAAAAACTTTGGCCCTCAAAAACATTTTAATACGGCGTTGTTTTACTTACCGTCCCGAGTCACAACAAATAATTTCATCTACGCATCGGTTGTCGACGGATTTCCAGTAAACTGTTGTTCTCGAGAGCGCGTGCTTTTCGCCGATCGGCCGATCGATAAATCTATACACGATGAGTATTGTAATAATTCGTTGAAAAATCGTGTAAAAACAACTCTCTCTCTTTCTCGAATTCGATTGATTCGATCGACACATAATAATATGGGACGTTCGGTAAATACATTACTCGGTCTATCGATGAATCAATAAACATTACATAATATTATGTTTAGTGTAATGTCAATGACATAATATTAATGTATTTATTTATCGTATCATATTGTGTATTTACACGTCGTTAAATCGCGGCGTTCATTACGGTGCGGATAAAGACGTCAGAAATCAATGAACCGAGTCGGTCGCGATGACCGTAATAACGCGTCCGTTTCTGGATGAAAAGTTTAACACGTATAGATTTTGTATTGATATAAGACCATAAAGCAATCGTTATAGTGTTAGGTTATCGAAAAAAAAAAAAAAAAACACAGACATCACTTTTTACACCTATGTCACAGTGGTGTCATTTTCGTGGATAACCCTCCTCTGAAATTATGCTCCGAGGACCTCGCCTAAGCAAGGTTCTCAATTCAAAATGTTTCATATAACATTTTTTCAGCCGAAATATTTTCAAAATCAAAACTTTTCTCTCGAAATACTTCGATGAAATCGTGAATAATATTTTTCAGTCGTCCTTGAAACGGACCAGTCGTTGTGTCGAATAATGTGAAACTCGTCGTAAACGCTGACAATGAATAGTTTATCAATAATTTTATAGTAACAGTCTTGGTAACTAACATAATATGTTAACCACAGTTATAATCATGTCGAGCCTTTGAATCTTTTGTAATTTTGGAAATCACGAGGAATGAGTTTACGATTCTTTTTGAACAAACAAAAATATTAAACGCAATACACAAATCATACAAAACACGCGTTCGTTTCAGATCGAAAGTTTAAAATAACAGTAAAACGTGTCGCCGTAAATCACACGGACACGTGGAAATGATCGCATAAAGATAACGAGTAATATTATGTACTCGTAATAATATTTTTATTCGATACGGTATCGACGTACGACGCGAGTTGTTTCCAAGCGGCCGTTTGAGTTTTAAGATTCGCGTAAAAAGCACAAACAGTCGGACGAAAAACACGCGCGGCACACGTTTTACCTCCTCGCCTTAGTCGTAAGTAAAAAACCATTCACGCCGCCGATAAAACACGCGAGAATACACGTACTTATTATTATATTATTTTCATAATAATTTACCGTTTGTTCGTCGTTTGGCCCGATACGCGACGGACACGTGTACCCGTACTATTACGATTTACGTTTGATAAAAAGTTTTTTTTTTCTCTTCTCACATTTTACCTATACGGTAATTTATACCATTATATTTCACGGCGTAAAATAACAATATGAATTTTTAAGACTCGCGTGAAAAACAAACAAACACGCGCCGTACGAACCCCCTCCCGCGGCGCTTCGGATTTCAGTTATTTTTCCATGCTTGCCGGTTAGACCGCCGAAAAAACACGCGAAAAACAGCAATGTTATCGTCGTCGTCGTACGACGAATATAATAAACGGTTTATTTGTCGTGTAATGTATACGTTATTTGGATAAACAACGTTTATTCACAGTCTACGAATAAAATTATTATAATATTGTTTTACAGTACGCCGTAATCTTTCGATTTTTTTTTTTTTTTCACTAGAATCGAGTGTATTTTTTACGGACGAACATCTCTCGACTAGCCGTTGAAATATTTTAGGAATTTCGAAATCATAATATTATTATGCTATGGTAACCGTTGTTTCGCAATGCGTTTTATTTCGCGGAAGACGCGCCAAACGTCGGGCGCTAATTATTTTTCTCGTTATAAACGCGATAACCGGGGTTAGACCTAAACCAGTAGCGAATTGTTTATAAAAAAAAAAAAAATTTCCCTTCGATTCCGACCGCGTTGCAGTACCTGTTCCGCAATATAACGTTCTAGGAACGTTAAATATTATTATTATTATTTACAAAAGTGTGAATATTTACCGTGGCGGTTTTTTTATTCTTTCGATCAAAGTTTCGTAGGCGTCGTCGCGTCGTAAATCTCGACCAAAAGTTTCGCGCACATAATTTTTAGACCACGCGTTATCGAACACAAACGGTACATTAAACGGGTCACTTTTCGGCTTTCTCTATAGCTTTGTGAAGGAAAAACGTTATATTTAGTCGCTCGACTGTTTTGTATTCGTTTCGATTGAATGAAAGTAATATTTTAACTTACGAAATACAATGTAAAACGATCTCCACTTTATACGAAAATTCGGAAGATTCGGCTCGGCCACCCCCTTTAATACGGGTTTTTATATTTATAAATATTACGGCGAAATCGTTTTGATATCACGAAAAATGTATTGGCGATTGTAGTTATCGACTTGTGATCTTTTGAATTTGGCTAAAGAACATTTTTGATGTTTTTTCTTTTTTTTTATTCATAATTGCCTGTGAATAAAATCAAAACACGACCATCACAGCAAAAGATTTACACTCGGATCCTATAGTAACAGCAGACTTTTTAAAAACGCGTTTTGAAAAGAAATGTTTTATAATATTATAATAAACATTATTGGAAATTCGGAACATGACCAAAGCGAACAAAACTTTAATAAATAGAAAAAAAAAACCGAATAAACTTCTCTCGATTTGAAAAAGGAATCGTAATGCGCGTTCAAAATGATTATTGTCTTAAAATCAATACCGATTTGTGGGAAAAAAAATTAAATTAATTTACGAATTGCAATTTACATTGAACTTCAATTACAACGTTACTATACCAGACGTCTAGTAGATTTTTATAACCCGTTGATTCGAAATACTTCAAAACTCGTACATTCCACTTGATAAACTCAATAATAAGTCTGCTCGAACTTACTCTTTACTATTCAAAATGTGTACACAATAATCGATAAGCTGATATGACCTTTGTGACATCTCAAATGTGAGACGCTTTATCTGCAAAAAGAGCACACCGTAGGCGAAGATTCAGTAAAATTTTATCAGACTCCGATTTAAAAGAGACAAATTTACATAATCATAATATCTCATTTTAGTGTTATAAGTACTTTTATTATCTTATAAGCTATTACCGTCATAAATAATATCGATTGCGAAAATGTTTCACGCGAAACATGAAAATAACGGCTAATAATAATATTTAAGTGAGTGCAATAGGTACTATGACGGCCAAAAGTCGAAATAATACATTCTATCGAATACCATTTAAAGCACGTGTTTTTTTCAACGGTCAACGCGATAAATATATTTTAAATCGTCACTGGTTTTCAATATTGATAAAAACTAAAAAAACGTTTTCGACAAATCTCTTTCAACGTTTCGGCTGTGAAAATCCAAAAACAAAATCGGGAAACTCCAGTGCGTGAAAACTATACTATTTTACTGGACCTCGGCGAAACGTCTCTTAAACTCGGGCATCCGCTTTTGGAAAAAACAAAACGGCCAAGTTCTCGCGGACACGGGGGAAGGCGTGGATTTTCCAAAAGGATTGGAGAGGTCGCGTGCGGTCATCGTCGGGCCAAAAGTATAAATGGAAAAAAAAAATCAGAAATCGTCCGTTCCGTTTAAACATTACATCGGTGTACCCGAAAAACGCGTATAATGTCCGCGATTTAACCGTACGGATACGAATACATTATAGGCGAAAAAAAAAAAAAAAAACGTTCACGGCGAAACACACTTTAATATGAAAATCATTTACGTTCTTGACTCGTGCGGTTACGTCCTCCGGGATCGGCCGGGGCAGGCAGGTAATGCGGGTGGATTCCGAGTGGTAAAAATATTTTTTCTACCCGTGTAACGCCATTCTTTTACGTTTGCCTTTGGTTTCTTCGATTCGGTTGTTTTTCTCTCTCGGAACCGTAAACCGCAAACGCGAATAAAAAATGGACGGCGCAAAAAAAAAAAAAAAACACATATACATATACCTATTACAAGGGTGTGCGAGCGGATGGGAATCTCGTCGGGGTCGAATTATTATTATTTTTTTTTTTAAACTCGCCGGAAGGATTTTAATTAAATTAATTGATTTTGTGATACCGCCGCGCCGCGCGCCCCCGAAAACTAAGAAAACCAACGAGCGCGCGCGTTCGTGTGTGTGCCAAGTCAAACAAAGGACGAAAAAAATCTATCTGCGTCGCGGTCGCCAGAGTTTTCAAAGACAGGGGAGAACACAAATCGTAAATAAACTCTCTGCGTCGTCGTCGTAGTCGTCGTGGTGTATTCACTTTCAGCGCGATCGGAAAATTATTTATGTCGCACTAGAATATTTCGTTCGAGTTACCTATTATTTCACGTTTGGTAGCATTAATCATTTCGGGTCGCTGGTCAAGAATATTCCGAAGAAGAAACGATCGATCCGAATCTGGTTTTCTAAAAACGAGCCTCGACGTCCACCCAAAGAGCTGACGATTTTAGGAAACGTGTGTTTCACAGTGGCTCCTCTACAAGTCCCTCTGGACGGTTCGTCTCGATAGAAAGCCATCCGGCCGAAACGTTTGACTTTCCCCGAACAGCG
Source organism: Drepanosiphum platanoidis (assembly GCA_948098885.1). Classification (NCBI taxonomy): domain Eukaryota; kingdom Metazoa; phylum Arthropoda; class Insecta; order Hemiptera; family Aphididae; genus Drepanosiphum; species Drepanosiphum platanoidis. The sequence continues at coordinate 4,373,271 of OX402535.1, forward strand.
CTGCGTCGCGTGACCGAATGGAAAGTTTTTTCAAAGCTAGACAACGATTTTTGGTCCGCGAAGTAACGAAAATGAAAAACTACCTATACCGTCGCTTATGAACATAATAGTTGTACGCGCGAAGGGCGAGCGTGTGTAGAACGAGAACACGAGAATAGTATTCGCCGCCGTTACGCGACGGCCGTCCGTGCCATACTCGTCGAGACGGACGTTACAAAATATTATAATGTATACGCGCAAGTCCGTCCTTTATCATCAACGTGAACGCGTTTGGTTCGGACTTGGATTTATGCGTTCGGACGGGACAACGAAAAATGTAGAGAGGTGGTCGCCGCGATTAGAATTTCAAATCCGAGCGAGTTAATTTATCAACCCGTCAATGGACGTTCAACGTAAATATTTCGCAAACGGGCGCGGCGGCGTGGGAAACGTGAATCTCTCTGGCTCTCTTTATGGTAGGTCAGGTCAGGCAAGGGATAATTCGATTTTCTACGAAAACGTTGTGCGCGCACAGATACGCGTAACTTCGTAACTCTCTGTAATTATTATTTACAAGATATGTGGACGTATTGAATTATACCGTTTCCTCCGAAATGTCCAATGCGGCGGCGTATGGGTTTTATTTATAGCTCAACGCTGCCAAATCCATCGCCGGGGTTTGGAAAACTTAACCTACTCAAAACCATCAAAATAACGGCTTAAAAACTCTATTATAAACAACCGAAAAAGCACTTGAAAAGCATTAAAAAAGGCTATTTCAAAAACGGTAACCCTCCGAAGGCTAAAAAAAAAGAAATCCTCATACGCTCTGCGGAGACTTAAAAGTTATTTCTCTCCTATAATAAAATACGATATATATATTATTATGTTTGAGTTTGTGTCTAACGTACGTTTCTTAGACTAAAAACAAAATTATCTCTTTCAGATTACATGCGTTTTCCGTTCAACGTTTTTAATTGCAGCCGAAAAAAAAAAACAATAAGTAAATGTTTGAGGGGCTTTACTCAACTCAGCTCATCTATAGGTCTTGTAAATTGTCGACAATTATTCACAGCTCTTCAAAGTGCGCGCAATATTGTGTAAGTACGTTTTCACCGCGCCCGAATCAAATGACACGTGAAACCTGATTAGAACGCGTTCCGAACGATATCGTTTCCAATCGAGCACCGCGGCGACTAAACGGCAATCGATCCATCACACATCGCCGTATCCTCAGTCCCAGTGTAAACACAAAAGTATATTATATTTTTTTTTTATTTTTTGTTCCTATACGAAACGACGACGTGACGTGGACACGTTTTTTTTTTTTTTCCCAGGGTTTATACTTTCAATCAGCGACGTGAAAATAATTGAAAACGTATATATTTATAATTAAACGCCAACAATAACATGACAAACCACACACGTATTTATTACGGGACTTTCGGTAAAAGTTATATTATTTCGCTATCTCTACGCCAATCTATATTATATTTTTATTATGTTTTACTTACGATGCTTTTTTTTTTTATTTTTTTTTTTTTTAGTGTATTTTGGAGGATCGGCGAGGTTGAACCCTCGTATCTACGTCACCGACGGTTACTGGCGGTGTGTATTAATCGATTATTTTACCACAATAAAGTCTATTTTCATACTGCGTAACAAAATAAATATTTTCAAACGAATACGATATCATAACGAAACGGTGAGTACTGATATTATATTCACTATGTTAAAACGTAATATTGTTTTACCGGTAAATCATAATAATCAGACGTTTTTACCAGATTATTTTTTATTTTTTTCGAATGTTAACCTCTACCGATAAATTAGCGTCATCGATTTACCGTCGAAGATTATTGTCGTTTAAAAGGTCACATTCGAATAGACGCGCGCATAATATATTAGTAGTTGTTTCTGTAAACTACCTGAATTCAATTTCTTGTAATTCTTTTTTTCTTCGTTTGTTCCTATTGAAAAATCGACTAAACATACTAAAAAATATATAATCCATTAAACTTTAATTGGCTGCTACGAATTATATTATTACGCATAAAATTCTTTTAAATTTGATCGGTTTAAGCATTCGAAACGGTGAAATTTGTGGTTTTTTTTCTTTTCAAATCATTAGTCAATTTAATATGAAAAATAAAACTCCATCTGATTAATTTCATCATACCACATACAATCGTAATATTAACTGTCTCATATTTTGTAGATATCGTGTCGTTTCTCAACAACTACACGTTTAAGTAATACTTATGCGTTATGCCGATAGAACCATTCAAATTCAAGTTCCCGACGTTTTATTTTTGAAAACTCGACGCGTACGTTTTTCAGCGCGCTCAGAGTCATTTCACATCGATTTTTGCGACGCGTTAATAATTTTCGTTTCGGCTAATAAAGTTTACCGCGTACGTTTCTATTCGTTTACGATTTTCAATATTTTATTCTTCCGTCATTTCTTTTATATACGAACAAACTCGGTGTACAATAATAAATCAATAACAACAATAATTCAGTTTGAATCGGTGTTTAAAATCGAATTACATTTTGGTACTCGATATTTTACACGATATCGAGGCGTAAATACTTGAACAACGTCGCTAAAGAAGTCGAGGAAACTTTTTTCTTTTCAATCAATTTGTATAAAAAAAAAAAATAATAAGATACAAGTATTGAGATGTACAGGGTGATCGATATTGGTGAATTCTAATAAATTTGAATTCACGTTGCTTTTGAAAAAAGAATTTGAATGAAAGTGGACAGCGGAATCGGTCTATATTTTTTCAAGGAGAACTCGTTGAAATACCAACTTGGTCAAAATGTATTTTAATAGCGCTTATTGAAAATCTTCCTGGAAATTTTTCGTTTTCGTTAAACTAGAAGAAGTTTCCTCTACGTCTCGTACGTCAAACGTCATCTTTAAACGCCCCAAGAGAAAGTTTGATGACACCTCTAAAGCGATCAACTGAATCTCAGAATTAGATATTGACCCGTGACGACTTAGATTTATATACCCAAACTTTGTTTACACTCGGTTCGATGATTTATTGTTTTTAATCGTTTACTTCTATTTCAAAGGGCGTGATTTTTCGACATTTCGCAACCGGAGCGAAATCAGCTCGTTTCCGTATCGACCGTCGACGACGACGTCTCGGATTCAAAGGGTCGCGACGACGTTTCGCGTTTTCGGTTTCGAAAAGAATGAATACGTCACACGGAGAAATGCGCTCGGACAACCGTAATCAGTATTGCTTAAGTATATATTGACGGGTTGATAGCCACCGTAAATATATAAATCTATACCCGCCCATACGGTATAACTAATGACGTACGAGTCACTGTTTTTGTGCGCAATGCTCGTGAACAATTAGCCCGTCTCCGCGTTTCGCGTTCACGCGAGCAAGTCGAATCATTAATAAATCGCAAATACTCCATCCGATTAGGCGACTGCGCCTCTGTTTCTCTTCTAATTTCCCACACCGTTACATTCACGAGTGTGTATAGTCTGCCCCGAAGCGCATCGAAAATCTGCAACAACAACAACAACAACAATAATCTCGAACGTGTTTATAGTGTGTTTAACCGGCGAGTATTATGATATAAAGTGGTTGTCGCGACACGGTTTCTCCGAGCACAAGTGAAATAATCATCGCGAATTCGAGACGAAAACACACACATGACCGACGACGGCGATCGAAGAACCCGATATCAAATCGATTTTAACTTTTTCACTCGACGCTCGAGCTGTGGATCAACTCGTTTTCTTATGACGAAATAAGTTTCAGTTATATCCGAGTTATTTCGGACGTCACGTGGACGTCTCGTTTTTCGGGGCGAGGACAATTAATACAGTATTTGTCAATACGATTTCGTTCGCCTCGGTTTTTCCATTTCAATCCCGAAAACCTAATCCGCGGTCCGGGATTATTAAACAACAGACCAAGTCGTATTCAAACGGTCGTGTTCAGAGTTCAAATCAACAATCGAAACGAATATTATTTCCACACGCGTATTGCCCGGCAGAACAATAGTACTCGGGGCCCCTGAGTTCCAAGTTTGAATATAAATACACAAAATCATAAATCTGTTCGCATTGTCATGCCGCCCACTACACCTGACAATACAACGGACGACCCGGAAACAGAGATAATGAGGTGGAATCGATCCGCACGAAAATCGTCGGCTTTCGCTTTTATGAACCTTTATCGTCTCGTTCGAATCGTCGTATCGTATTGTTAATTTTTTCGTGGTTTTTTTTTTTTTTTAATAGGCTTATCGACGTACGTATTTCGCTTGTTTTGAGAGCATCCGAATTAAATCATACCTTTATGAATCCAATTGCGGCGAACGCAAAAGTTACAGACGCCGTAAGTCCATGTTAGAAGCGAATCAAAAACCTCTCGAAACATACTTATAAACATATATTTTTAAATTTTAATTCTATCGCGTTAAATTAATGCGATAAATTATACCGACTTAAAGTCACTAACAAACGCAATAGTCGCATCGATGGTAATTTTAATTTTAAACTTCATTGTTTCGAAATGTAATTATTATTAAAATAAATCGTCGAACCAAACACACAAATTACGGTTAGAACCGCTATCGAGTATAATATGCTAATAATAATATTATGTTGTATGATACGATAAAATAATATAAAGTTTTTTTTTTTTTTTAAACAATGAACACAAATCAAGTATTTATTTAATTATTTGATAATTTCGAATAACTTATTGTTTTTATTTAGTCATAAATATAAGTTATATAATTATAAAGAGTGGATTTAAAATATGCAAATTGAATTCCTTTGTAGGAACTCTAAAACAACACTTTTCAAGCACAAAATTCAATTTACACATCATCGAATTAAAAAAGAAAAGAAAAGGAATCAATAAAATAATATGGTATTTTGCATTTTTTTAATTTACGTTTTATTTTTAAGAGCATATTATTATATTCTTTTTTTAACGAAGTCGTTTTTTTTTTCTTTCAAATCGAACACATTAAAATCCACACTCTAAACGTAACTCAGTATTTTCCGACTAATTCAGTGAAATACAATTAATTGCCCTTTCGTGTTTTCGATAATATTAATTTATTTTTGAAATTACAAAAAAGAACCAAAGGGGTATTGCCCTCTTACGTTTTCATTCGCCCTTTTTCTTCCAGTTCACGCCCATGCGTGTTATTAACATAACAATAAATTAACATTTGTGTTTAATAATAAACGTATTAAAACGAGTACACGACGAAATGAAAAAAAATTGCTTTTAATTTACGTTTTGTTGCCATTAGCCAGTGTTATGAAATCAATTAACATTTTTTTTCTTTCTAATACGTGGCTTTTATAAATAGTAAACGTATTGCCAGCGTTCGATATTTTTTACAATTTAAAATTATTTATTGGCTATTCATATGAAAAAAAAATTATTAATAAATTCGTTGCCGATTTATTTTTAGTTTCAACTAATCTACCCGACTCGGAAACGTACTCGACTGTGTATTGCCTTTTACTCCCAATATCTCTGAGAAAAAATTTTAATTTCAATCCCGATTAAACGCTGTGCGATTATTAACAAGTATTAAGTTTACAAACACGCGTTCAATTATTATCGTTTGGATGAAATAAATATATTCGCTCGTTATGTTTTACAAAGGAAACTATATATACTCCGTAATATTCGAGTGTCTTTATTAATCGAAGCCGTTCCTTTAACCGCTTTACCGCGAGTAATAATACGAGTAATTGTGTTTCGAATGGATTCGCTTGCCCTGCGGGTTTTAAAAAATCGTAAGTGTTACCGGGATGTGAAAAGGTTCTCGACCGCGGCGATGGAAAAATTAAAACGTTTTAGAGCACGCGCGTTTTAAAACGCTCGTTCTGCGATACCATATTGTCGTGTTAGATTACGTTAAAACATTAAAACGTGCGTCGTCGGAGCGATACAAAAGACCGTATAAGTAGTGTTATTGTAACCACGTTTTCGGACCTCGAGTGTGATAACGAATTTCACACCAAGTAGTAGGGATCGTTGAAAATATTGTAAATCATTAATTTTATTCATAATTAACCGTGCGATGATTGCAGGTGACAAGAATGGCTTTTCGTTCGAACGGTTTTGCACTTTGAATTTTAAAAATTCACGTTCAAGTCCGAAACGAATGAAAATCACTAATACTTATCGGGACGAGAAAAAAAAAAACATAGAATATTCTCAAAATGAACACACATTCGATAGTCGTAAAAAAAGTAATAAATAATGTTTTCGGTAAATTTATGTGAATAATTATTCATAATTAATCGTGATTGCAGGCGACAAGAATGGCTTTTCATTCGAACGTTTTTGCACTTTGAAATTTATGTTCGAACCGAATGAAAATCACTAATACTTATGAAAACGCGAATTCGACGTACGTTTTGCCGATTTTCAAGTCTTCTCGTATAATTCAACGAGAGCTTTTTATTGTTATGAAAATTACCCGTTTAAAATAGACTCGCGCCTCCCGCTCGACTAGATGTCGTTCGAAAAACCTTTGACGAACGATCGAACGACATGAAACTTTTGAAGCACTCATACGAACGAAACGAACGAATACGAATTTAAAAAAAAAAAACACTATTATATTATATTTAAAATCGTTGGTTGGGCGAGTGATTTTTTTCCCCCGATATTATTATACGTATACCGCAGAGCAAGCGCCCGGTTTTTTTTTTTCTTCTTTCTATTATTATTATTGTTGTCGCGTTACATAATAATATATCGCCCATGTCTGCGATGTGACGAAAAATATATTACACGAGTGTCGCGAACGAATCCTGCGCGAGAGGACGATATAATCAGATCTCCGCAACACGCGTCTATTGTAGCGAATATTCCATTCCGAACACGGCGAATAAATGGAGAACAAGCGATAACGCGCCGGCCGAAATCCTCTCGGATCCCCCCGACTCCGTTGCCGCAGTGTCGCCCTGGGAAACGTATATACACAGTGAGTATTCTGGTTTTATTTATTTTTTTCCCCCCCTTTTTCGTTTCCGTCGACGCGCGCGTATTCGAACGCGTCACGAACGGCTGCGACTTTGCGAATAGTTAGACGAATCCGGTATAGCGCGTATTATTATAACGTATGCGGTGTTTTACGCCGTTCGCCCGCGGCCTTATCGAAAACAAAAACTATCGCTCGTCAAAGTCACAGGCAGGTTCAATCCGAATATCAGTCGTTTACGTACGATATAGTTTCGGGGGCGGGCGTTTGCGTATTCACGTCTCGTGATATTTTATTCTCCAACAACGTCCATAATATTATCAATTATAACATCGTCATTATCGACTTTGCACCGACTAAAACAATATTATACTATTTGTTGTCTGGCATTGGATCTGCCGATTATGTCACGAGTCGCGTGGACCGACGTGGTTTCGTACGCGGCTGTCGTATTTTTCTACGCGACTCGATTTAATTTTTCGTTTTGTCCGGAAATAATAATAATTATCGATCGTCGAAACGAACAAAGATATTTTATATACATCATACACGTCGCGAATTCGAGGCATACTAGTGTCTAAAACAGCACGAATTGTTGTTTATTTACCTATATATATTTTTTTTTTTTATTTTCTATTATTATCGTTATTGTGCCGTCGTCGGTCGAAGGGAAATAATTACGACGATTCGACTGCCGTACGTTCGATGATTTGTTGCTGATAGCACGAACAATAATAATTATTATTAGGTGCCTAACGCTGTATAAACACGAAATCGTTTTCTGTGCACTTGGTCGGCAGACACAATTATTATTAGCGACTAGTATATACGTATTATAGTAATAGAGAGACCATTATTTTTTTTTTTTCCGTCAAACGAGGTTGGCGACCAATAGGAAACGCGATACGAGTACAATTATTATCGAGATCGATCGAGTGTTTATTTTTTTAGTTTTACTCGACGTTTTCGTTTCGAAACGAACCGCACGAAACTTTCTATTCGAACGCGGTGTGTAACGGATTAACTCGGGAGCTTTTCGACTTTTTTCTTTTTTCAAAAATTCAAATATTTATGACGCGAGACCGCGACGGTATCGGGTGGGTTGTGTTGTTTTTTTTTTTTATTTACTTTTCAACCGATAAATTGGTAGTAATTCGGCGGTCGATTGTCCGAGAGCTTAAAAGAATAACTCCGTCTCGGTATAGATATACGTAAGTCGCGTCGTAAACGTCAAATAAATTATTATTATAGGTAAGTACCGAAAACTATCTGTAAATTGACCCACCGATTCGGACGACGCGACGTAACGATCGAACAAGTTTCTAGTTAAAACTTTTTTTTCGTGTCGATACGCTCAAAATGTTAGCTGTACCATTAATTGTGATGTAACAGTGATTGTACGGGGGTTTTTTTTTTCATTTTCCCGTTGTTTTTTCCTTTTTTTTTCATCAGTATCAAGTCGAGATCTCCTCTAATGGTTACCGATCGTCGTTGGACGGGATATTCTTTTAATACGTACCTCGTGACTCGCCCGACAAATCTTTAAGACGTGTACTCGTATAAAACAGTCGAAACGTTGGTTTAAGTTTGAAATCGAACAAAGAAAAAACCGCGTCGGTAAACATTTCGAACCAATCGCGCGCGCGCGCGTTCGCTCCAGTGGCGTACGCAGAATTTCTCAATCGAGAATGGGTACTTGGAAATAAATAAGCACTCGATAGAAACGAGATTTGATTTGAAAGAATGAAGCGTGCGCACTCTCCGATACTTGTATAACGGTGCACACAATACTGTACCGGTGAACATTTGAAAAAAGAAAAAAAAATTGGCGTTAAAGTGCAATATTTTTTGTTTCGTGCAGTTTGTCATGGTTGCATACGTCCAAGTGAAATATTTGAAAACGCATACGACTTGGAGTTGGGATCGATAGCTTTAAAATTTGAACACGGAAGCGAATAACGTCGTGTCGAGCTGTCTTTCTCGCAAGAACAATACGAATATTTCGAACGAGAACAGGAGACATACTGTGTCCCGGCGCCACGATTAGGACAGTGGAAAAAAAAAGGGTGAGTCACGGACGCGTTTCTAAAAAAGACGCGAATTCTAGACCTCGATTCGACAAATTCACTATTATTAATTTCGACTAATTACTCGATTAATAATCATTTACATTTTAAAATCCTATCGCCTGTATTGCGTCGAAAATGTGTACGGTTTCACATAGGTTTCTTATGAAAACATATAACGCTTACTTTCACTACTCAACTACGATTAAACGTCGCGGAAAAAATTTAGTATTTTATTCAAACATCTCTTTCGGAGAGAGATGTGAAATTTCAACGATTTACCAAAGTATAGTTACCGAAGCGCTTAAACACTAATAGTGTAATATTACAATGGTGTGCAGACAAGCCGTACAGCGTGTTGACAGTGGTAATTATTTCAGTTGTTATTCGAAAACAAGAACACATCATGTACACGATAATAATCGTTTTAGAATTTCACACGGGTCTCAGTCAAATCGTATGTAGGAATGGGGGGTATCCTCATAGAAAGACTATTGTACAAATGTATTATACTATTACCGGACTGTGCCGAAATATATTATGTCTACTATAGTAGTTTATCGCGTAAAGCACGAGCGGGGCGTAAAACTGACTTATAATAATTAACAACGGTATGATAATAATAATAATAATAATAATAATACTCTCGCCTGTCCGAAAAGTTGGAAGAACACGATTTTTTACTTTGAAAGTACAACGTATACGTTTTACCGAAACGAATTCGGCGAATCGTATTCTCTCTTGACTGTGTAATAATATAAATAAATACGTTTCGTCCGTCGGCGATATCATCAATAGAACTCGGATTTATATACGCAATTGAATACGCATCTACGCGTCGAAAAATGGCCGAATATTATGTAATTAAATATGCTCTGAAAACGACGTTTATACAGAGAAAAAAAAAACCGTGGCGTTTCGACAAAAAAGTGCAAAAAAAATCAAATTAGTATAAATTCAAAATTGCAGTCGATGATAACGAAATAACCGTCACAAATCAACGTGCCGACGACGTCGCGTCAAATGATGGAAATAACGTGAACCATTTAGACGCGAGCAATTAGTCGTATGGGAATCTGAATGGAAAAAACCAAAAAAAAATAAAATAAAATGTTTTACATACAACTGCGCTTAAAAAAAAAAAAAAGAGTTTTTCAAAGAGAATAAAATAATTTTTAAAAGTATGAAAAAACCGCGTCGGACACATACCTTTCGATAAAAGTATTCGAAAAGTATGTGGAATATTTCAAAAGCATTATAAAATACAGTGTTTTCCAAATAAACCGACCGAGTTTTTTTGGCCGCGGGCGTGATAATGCTCGTGCCGCTCGTTTTCCCGCAGACGTTACCATCACGGTCGTGTCGTCATCACGCGACGGACCCCGAAACCGTGACATCAGAATAATTCCCGACGTCGCGTTGTTGCGAATCAATTACAAGGTGAAAAAAAAATAACAAAACAAAGGCTGCCACACAACAGACGCGTACATTTTTTTCGCTGCCGGCGGTTAGGTGCCCGCGACGACGACGACGACGATAAATATTATTATCGTAATAATCTCGTTTCCAATATAAACAAAACCTAATCGAAGGGCCGCGCGATCTCTCTCGGCGATCGAAATAATCCCGAAATTCCGTTGTTAAAAACGTGTTTACGCGGTATTTTATCGTCGACGAAATAATTCGGAAGTATTTCACAACTCGTTTCACCCGGCTTTCAACGTTGGTTTAAAATTATTGAAAACATCACCGACACCAATCGATCGTCGTCGCCCAAATACGATCTCCGGCTGTTTATATTATTTATCGGTACGACCGTTTTTTTCTTCTTCACATTTAATTATTAAATATATTATGAAAATACTTATACGGGGCATTTTTTTAAGGTTATCCGAGGAAGTACGTCGATGTCACACGGTGAAAATCTATAATGATGGCCTCGTCGTCTTTGAGAACAACTCGGTAAACGAATAATATGCATCGAAAAGAAAATTGGCAAACGGGACCATTTTGTACCGTAAGTATGTTCTTGATCGGTTTGCATAATATCCTCGCGGTCACGTCGTACGGCGTGAGAAATCCAAGTAAAAATATTCTATAAAAAACAATATCGAGTTTACTTTTTTATCTTCGACTTGAAAGACACACGTGTCGTGAAAATATAACTCGTATATTATTATCTTTTACCAGTCGAAAAGTTATCACTCACATAATATAATATCATTATTTACAAAAAAAAAAAAATCTCTAATTATAGTACCGATTCGATGTTTGAAATGCGTCGACGACCGACTCTTAACCGACTTAAAGATTTACAACGCAAACGACGCGCGACTTTAATACTTGGTTCGAATTCAAACTGTCCTCCACGTTGAAATTACGACACGTTTCAACCGGACCGGTACCTGGAATAGTTCAAACTGTCTGCGGTTTCAAACCGTACAAAGGGTTTGTTCCCACGTCACCGAATCGCACAATATTCTCTAACATCCCGGTTTGCCGTCAAAACGTATACCGGCTGGTCGGATCAGACATTAAACATGATGTCCTCGGATGGCCGGCAGCTCGTTGCCGATTATATAGTTAACGTTGTCTGTTGGGTTCTAAAAATCTCTACCGTTTATCCGGACGGTAAATCGTGTCCACACACGATAGCTGCGAAAACTATTGAAAATCATCACAACGTGTGTTCGTTTCCGTTAGGAACAGCCCGACGAGACTCGAACGTCAGTTTCAAACAACGTGTAATCATCGCGATTTATAGTCGAGAACCGAGGACCGCGATCATTTATTATTAACGAGTACCTCTAGTCGGTTAATTTTACGGACGTACAAATGACGAGAAAAAAGAAAAAGCGGAGAGACGGCAATTGCGATAAAATATATGTTTTTAACATCGTGATTTTATAATAATTCGTGTGCATAATATTAATACATAATCTTTATAACATAATATTATATTAATTTCAATTACGTTTGCTTTGATATTTCAATGTTTAAACTTTAAAATATAGTTAATGAAAAAGGCGTCTCGAGATCGGCTTTGTGGTTTGGCGTTATTATATACATATTATGCGTTCGCAGAGGAGAAATTGATTTTTCAACACTCAGACTTTTATCACAACTAACATTCATAATTTAATAATAATCGATAATTTTTGGGCACTGTGCGAGTCGTCACACAAAGAGAAATCTCGATTAATTAATATGAATTTTTAATATCTATTTAGGTCATAGTTTTTAATTATGATTCAATGTATTTTAGCATAATACAATTATTATTGCTTTATTATCGTCGGCTTAACTATCTGCTAAACTTATTATACCTAAAGTTCACAGAAATTACATAGACCGATATCGGTTATGGAAATATTAAATGGTTTAGGTATTAGGTAGGATGGTTTTGGGTTCTAGTTGCTTTGATCATCTTAACTTCCGACATAATTTCTAAACACAACGGCGCACGACGTTTGACGATGTTTTAGTTGTTGGACCGAGCCGACGGTGTAATTCGGGCTGGGTAAGAGATGGTATTTTAAATACCTTTTCCCGTCTTCTGTCGAAGCTGCTGATATAAACCGCTGAATGGTCGAGTGCGATATAAACATAAAACTAGAATCAATATCGTATGTAGATGATTTTGAAAATTAGAAACGTTTTGTCATATCAGATGTATATTTATATAATATATAATAATTTGATTTTTTAATATTCCAGCTTTGTTTTTTCAAAACGGTTTTTTTCACGTACTTCACCAGAGTCGAGAGCCACCGACCTGAATTAGTTTAATTTTCAAAAAGGACCATAATGCTTGTATTCAGTTGATTATACGACGCGCGCTAAAGTCGAACTTTAGTGTGCTCGTAGCAGTCGCAATCGTACGGAATATAAGACCGACGAGTAAAAACCCAGAGCGATTGTTTTGAAATCGTTTTACTTCCGTTGGAGATTTGCCTGAAAATCGCACTCACAATAATAATTATCGAAATAACTCTAGAAAACGCAAACGCGCGCGAACCAAATTTATTTTGCGAACATGTGTTACATATATCCAGAGAGCGTGAAATGAACGCGCGTCCAATTTTGAACTTTCTAAAGTTTAGCGCCGCGTCCAGACCAAGAAACATTTGTCGTCGACTTTGTATCAACAATGTCGGCGACCAATCAAGTTTTTCGTTTTTTTTTTTCGACTCTAATTTTTCAATATTAAGAATTTTTGAAATTTCACACCACGCGTCATTTTTTTTAAATTTATTTTCGTACTCGGTGTTGAGTTTGGTCCCGTAATATTTGTTTTGATCACGATATAAATCAATCAGGATGACAAACACTTTCTTTCGACCGTTCCATTATTTGATTGAAAGAAAAACAATTAAATATCCTTTGAAAAGAAGTTTTTAAAATATGCGATACATACAGACGGACGAAGTGAATTGGACGGATAATCAAATATGACGTGTATTTATAAATGTTTATCGACAACATTTTACCGGTCTGGACATTGTCAGTGACCATGTTCATATAAACACTAGCTGAATAACCCGGCTTCGCCCGTGTGCAGTATAACTTTTTATTTTATCAGTTTTTTTCATTTTTACCCCTTTTACCCCTTTGAACCCCGGTAGGGGTCGAATTTCGAAAAATCCTTTCCCATGGGGTCTCCACTATATAAAACGAAACTGTTGACCAAATTTCATACTTAAAGCTCCAGCAGTTCCGGCCGGGCGAATTTTTCTAGTTTCACCTTTTTTACCCCTTTTAACCCCCTTAGGGTTAATTTTATTAATAATTCTCTCCGTAAAAACCATCCTCGTACTTCAAAGAATATTATAAAAAAAGAATTGGCGAAATCGGTTCAGGGGTTGTTGAGTTATGCGCTTACAACACATTTTGCGATTCATTTTTATATATAAGATTGTGGCATTTTTCCCGAGTCGAATGGAAAACAAAAATTTGTTGGAGACAATGTTTCTTGGTCTGGTAAATGTCGCACCGTCGTCGTCGTGTAACCGCCGGACGACGCGACAGAACGATTTGAACGAAAATGTTCCCACAGAGTAATAAAAGAAGATACATCGTGGACCCGAGTGCCCAGAAAAAGTCTACCCTCGGATTCACACGACGACGCGTCAAACATCGGACGGAGACGAGACGACGACCGGATTCCGAAACCGGTGTGGGTCGAAAACACGCGTGTGGCGGCCGTACTTGTTGGACTCACCTGTTGCGACGCGGACGCGACGACGGCGACGAACGCGCAGAAGCGGCGGCGGCGGTGGCGGCGGCGACGAAAACGGGCAGCAACAGCGACCGGCAGCAACAGCGGCGGCGGCGGCGGCGACCGGAGCGCGCGCGAGACTGACGTCCGCGACGGTGCACCGTTCACTGACTGGCTGGCTCGCTCGCTACCTCGCTGGCTGGCTGGATGGTTGGGACGGACGGCCGACCGCCGCTCTATAGCTGGTTGGCCGTGGCGCGCGTCGCGCCGCGAATTCACCGAACCAACAAGTTGCCCCGTGGCGCTCGCCGCGGCGGGCTTTCCGCGTTCTTTGCCGGATTTTCGTCGTCCCTCCGCGCGCCCACGCTTCGCGCCCCGCGCCCCCCCCTTTCCCCCCGCGCACCCTTTTCCCCCCGCGCGCCCCTTTCCCCCCGCGAGCTCCTCTAAGCCCCCCCCCCCACAACTTCCACCCTTCTTCCCGACCACCTCGACGCCGCGGCACACGCACACACGCGTTTAGTATATATTTTCCTCTCGCCCGTCTCTCGCGCGCGCGTTCACCTGACCGAGAGACACGCGTTAATCAATATACGCCCGCCTACCCACCTCCGTCTAACCCGCCACCGACTACCCACACCGTCTTAACGCCGCCGCCGCCGCCGCCGTTGCGGTCCTCGACAATTTAAAACTACCTTTATTTTATTATTATCGCAGCCGCCGCCGCCGTTGTTGTTGTTGTTGTTGCGGTTTTTTTTTTTTTACTCATTGTGTACGTGGTCGTCACTCCTGTCCTTTTGTGAATCTATTGTTTCGCGTCATACGCCGACGACCCGGTAAAATAGCCGCAGATTTTTTTATTTTTATTTTCGTACGACCTGCTACCGACGCTTTTGGATTCGGGACGGACTGAGTGAAACGCCTGTACCTGTTGGTGGTTTTACTGCGATGTGTTTTTTTTATTTTTCCTGCTCGCGTGTCTATCACAAATTCACAACGAATAGAACAAATTATGTCGTTTTCAAGCGAGCGTTTGTCGTCTAGTCGTCTCGATCGATCCTTCTACGGTTTTCCTAAAAATTCGCAAAAATCACTACAAATCTATGGTTTATCGGTTTTCGACTAGATTTTGATTTCTTTTCTTTTTCTTTCTCGTTCGTCGTTCTTCGAAAACGGATAATCGCATGATTTTCACTATTATTAAAGCTTTTAAAAATCCGTAGTAATAATTTTTTTCTTTCTAGCAGAATGTTACTAATGAAACAATCGGGTGTTTTTACTATTTAGAAATATAGACTGATCAGTGATCGGGTAGACGAGACTTTTGATTAGAATCGTTTTTTTTTTTAACAATATTCATTAGCTTAAATTTAAAAGACCAATTTACCAATATCAATATCTTATCCGATCTCCAATCCAATATTTTTCTTTTTGTATTTTCACTAATTATGATTTTAAATAGGACGCGAAAACGTTCACAGACATTTTTATTTCCTAGAAACCGATCGACTCTGTGGAATAATCATTTTTACTTTCGAATCGGTAGTCGGCAGGTACGTAGATAATATATCAAATAGATTGTAAAAAGAATTGAAAATATGCGTCTCACCACCGTCGTCGTCGTTATTATTATTTTTGTTGCTATTTTTTTTTCCCTGTAGGTATAAATTATCCTGTACGTAGTCGTACTTACAACCCTTTTGTGATTGTTGTTTCGCGTTTCATACCGAAGGTATTCCTTTAGATTTTTTTTTTTTTGATACTGGTAAACCGTCGACCTAACGACGGTTTTTTCGTATTCTAATATTTTCAATAACGAGACGCGATTTTTATAATGACGTTACGAGAGAAGAGTATAATATTTATATTTCGTACGAGCGTTTTGCAGTTCGCTTGTGGAAAACAAATTGAAAAATTAAACGAATAAAGACGTTGTAATTTCCTGTAAAATCGATTGTCTCCAACCCGCGAACAGTCCTAATCGGGAGAACGTGGAAAATACGCGCGGCACACGAAAATGTAAAACTGCTTTCGAGTGTTTTATTATTATCGCCGTCGTTGTTGTACTAATTATTTTTATACAATCGTACGGTATCGTGCGACGACGACGACGGCAGAGAAAACTGAAAATACGCGTCTCCTCGACGTTTTCCCAAGCGGCGGCGCGTGGTTTGCCCGTTTATTACGTATTGTAAATTGATTATGTAACAATAATAATTGTATATTGCATAACGATTACATTAGAGTTTTTGTAAACAAAGAATTTTGCCGTACGGTTTTTTTTTTTTTTTTTTGTGTTGTTGCGGAAAACATAATATTATATATTACTCGAGGAAGAGGAAAGAAGAATTAATATGCGGCGAGGGGGGGGGGAAACCTACATTTGCGACGGAGGGTATTATAGGCCGCCGAAATGTATTCGCGATATATTCCATAACGAACATTGTTTTCGCTACAAAACCGTATAAATATTATGGCGCTCACGTTTATTATTGTGTTCGTAAGAACACACGTCAACATTGTATTATGTTACGGGCGTTTGTGTCGTGTATACCGCGTACACGTGTAACGCGTATACACGGCGGCGGTGGCGTTGGCGGCGGGTCGGCCGGAAAAGGGATCGTCGTCGTCGTAACACCCGCTCATTAAAATAATTTCGGTCGGTTTTATACTCTCCGGCTCGACATTGTTCGCGTTAAAATGATTTAATTAAACTCTAGACAAATAATACAATAATAATAGGTATATATACGATTCTCTCGCGGCGCAGCGTCGAGTTCTCTTCCGCGGCATAATTACGTATGACATTGTGTTTTAAGACTCTTTTACGATCGCCTTTTCTTTCTCTTTTTTTTTTTCGCATTTACATTTAAATTAAAAAAAAAAAAAAATAATAAAACAATTTTCTATTGTGCCCTATAGATGACGCAGGAACAAGAGCAGCAATCGTTCCGAAACGAGTATATTACATTATAGGTACTATTCCGAACAAGCGAAAATTACTTATTATAACATGTTTGTACGAACACACACTCACGTATATTATGTATACTTTATTTTCAGAAAAGCTTCGAAGACGAGAAGGTGTTTTGAAATCAGTTTCGAAATAATCTCCGTACGAAATTAAATTTTTTCTTCCCGTCGTGTATTTCCTGATCGTAAGTACGAGTTTTTATATACGTATATATTATGATAAACATCGTTACATACTTTTAAATTATATCGCGAAAATTCATAATGTTCCGCGAGAATTCCAAATTTATTACGTCTCTTTACGGATATATTGTACAAAAAGTAATTTAAAACATTTCGAAACTCTCGTAACGTAATCACGAGGAAACAGACTTTATCATCATTCTCTACTCGATTCAATATCCACACGTTTTGGAATAAACAACAACAACAACTATAATAATAATAATAATATGTCGCGCGTAATATATAATAATATAAGATATATTTATTTATTTTTTAATTCTATTTCACACGTGTTTACGAATTAATAATAATTCAATTACACGTTTGGGGAGCGTCGTCGACGTTCGATTTCAAAACGGCCGCCGTCAAAATCGTATTTTATCCGTTTCCGTTAGATTATTCTCAAACGACGACGACACGCTCGTACGTTATATTTTCACGAGGTGTGAATCGTATATTTATATTCCGATGTCGAATTCGGGCGCCGCGGAACGCGAGAAAATAATAAAAAACAAAAAGAACCCCCGCCCCCGCCCCGTCGTCGCGTTGTGGAAATATTGTATTGCTTATTTTTTCACGCGAATAAAACCGCGCTCTCGTTATTATTATCGTCTTTTCTTTTGGTTTGCCGAGAGAACCGCCGCCGCGCCGGCGGTAAAAACTTATCGTTTTCTTCGACCGATGTCGAAGAAAATTATATCGAAGGCGATATTTGTATATTATAGCGGCGACGACGCGTCGTAATCGTCGAACGGAGTCATCCGACTAAAATTAAGTCTCGCGCGGCGGCGCCGTGGCTTTCTTTTCCCGTTCGAATCGAGAACGAAAGTTATTTTTATTTTGCGGACGAGCCGGAGCTTTGCCGGCGCAAAAACGAAAACGGAACCGTGCGAAATAGCTCGTCGTTTAACGAGACGCAAACATTGCGATTTCGTTTCGTCGAAAGTGACGAACCCAGCCCCCCCCCTCATTATAGGCGCGCGTATTTACGAGTTTGTATTCGTATCTTTTGAAAAAAAAAAAAGTCGTAACGCGATTCATAACGGAACGTGATCGATCAATCCGCATGGTTATACTTACTGACCTATATTCACTCGTAAACAAACAAGTGATTTCTGAAAAAATCTATCGCTGTAGCAATAGTCGACGGCGGTCGTATTATTTCACTCTCGGCATATTATTATTATTTTTCTTTGTTCTCATAATATACGCGCGCGTCGTTCGGGATGACCCGCCGCGATGTCCCGATGGGAATATCTCCGCAAATGTTGTTGGTTTTTTTTTTTCCTCAACGTTTTGTTCGAATATCGTTTAACAGTAATAAGGTTAGGTCGCGTTAAGTATATTTTCACTCACATTCCTTTGCCAAAGTAACTTTTGAATTTTTCATTTCCATAAAGTCGCCTTACTTAAGTCGACATACTTTTCGCTATTTTCTACAGCATTTTTGCTCGGATGACTCATTTCAATACGTAATAATTTTCTTCGAGTATTCCGTAACAGAAAACTAACTATAGAAAAGAAAGTTTTTTTGGTTTTTTTTTTTAATGCCATTTTGTCGAAACAAATGTTTCCGGCGGATTTTCTACCGGTAGTTTATTAGTATGATAAAAATTCTCTCTATGGAAAAATAACTTTCCGCTGATAACAAGTAACTATTATAAGTACACAACATTATGCCGTAATTCTAGCTTAAATCGAAATCCGAGTTTCTAAATCAATTCATTGACGGACAGGACTACCGGGAAATCGGGATTTTCCTTGTGCTATAGAGGTCCGCGTATTTATACGGATTTCGGGCGAAAAGTCCCGTAATCATCGTCTGACGGTCGATCGTGTTTATGTTAAAAGGTCGTCGATGGAAGTATTATCCGAGTTTCAGAGGGGTGAATTTCAAATCCACGTGTGAGCGAACAGGTTATAAACTCCCCACGTCCATATCGTAAGTTTTTTTACATTGATCGGCTACGGAAAATGTGTCAATTCTCGATGATTTTGATATCGAAACAGTTTCGCTTCAACTTGCCCATACCATTGAAACTTTTTAACCGTTCGAAAACTACCCTGACTCAACGGCAGTGGTGCCAGTGGCGGATCCGAAAGGGTTGATGCTCCCCTTCTGGGACCGAGATTTTCCACGCGGTTCTGACATGATTTTTATCACGACGACGACGGTCACGATATTTTTTTTCATAAGCTAAGCGCGTTTGTAATCATCCGTACCCCGCATAATGCAAGTCCGTCGTCAACTCGTAAATGTATTGATCGCTTTGGCATTTATGAACAAAAAAAAAAACGCGTCGGACACACGGGGACGGAAACATTATATTAACATTATTGAAAAGTGGGCGAGATAAATAGCATTTGTGTAATCGGTTAGATCAGTATAGTGTTATAAAATAAATATCGCAGAAAAGTAATCGACTCCGAATGCAAGGTTCTACAAGTGAAAAAAGGTAATTTTCGTTTTGAAAATTCCCCACCCTTTAAAATCCTTTAATCTGCTCGCCCCGTCTATAGCTTATACTTAAGTATTTCATATTATTTATTTTATAAATACACCGAAACGTACGTACGTATGTGTACCTGAATAACAACAACGGATAATATTGTTGTGAATACTTTTTTTTTTACGAGGTTACGTACCTAATCGTATGAGTTGTAAGTATACGGTAATGCAGTGCGATTAAAACCTCAAGAGGAGAACGACCCACCCATATAATCGCCAGTGAATGCCATTAATATTTTAAACACGGTGTGTTGAAAATCAACAAACATGCGCGCGCTCCGTCGAGTGTTCCGCCATAATATATCCATCCCGGTGAGACGACGAAACACGTACATAGCTGGCCAAATTAATACACGACTCGTGTTCGTCAATACGCGAGCTGCGCGAAATTCGCGCTATTGTACCGGCACGTTATTAGCGTCGCGATATCCAGTCAGCGCTTCGAAACAAATGGAAATCAACATCGACCCCCAGGGCTCGAAAAATAAAACTGTTTTCTTTACCGTTATTATGACGACGATATTCATTTCGTCGATTTTTAGGAATTCGATTGATTTTTACATTTTTATCATTGTTAGAATATCAAATACGACAATAATAATTATTAACTATTAGCTATAGTATTGTATGTCGATTTATCGTATCAGACGGAGGGTGTACGATAGTTAAAAAACCGCTCTCGAGTCGGAGTAAAAACTCGACGAAATAAGAAAGACAATTTCGAGTCGATATAATATTATTTATTCGGAATTCAAATACAACTAATAATTCAAATAGATATACCGAAAAAATTTAATTTCGGCGTACATTATGTACATTTTCATAGTAAATAGTAGTCGCAGCAAGTATACAAATTAAAAACGGCCATTCGTCATATCAATATAAACTTATTTTCATGAACACTTACAATAACGTTTCGATATTATGAGAATTTTTTCGTTTTGTTTTGCCAAAATGTCTGTTAATCTTACCTTTTTGTGTTGTGAAAACGTTTCTAACTTGGCGTTCGCTGTTTTTCCGTTACCTATTCAATCGTTTATTTTACAAGTGGTCTAACGTTGTATAAACGTTTTCGTACCTTGCTGACCCTCGCCCGCGGCCGTTTTCCAATGCCGCGACGACGTGGTCAGAAGGTACCCGAGCGAATCGATGTACGTATATTATTATTAGACGTCGAGGAATATAATTCGGTAAAACTCGTTTCGCGGCAAAAGGATACGGAATTTATTATCATACCTGTTGCGGCGGCAGGACGCGAACATAACGCGCCGGACGTTCGTCCGAAACCGAATCGACGACCGGTATGAGCCGGCGGCAAACAAACGCGCCGCGGCGGCGAGTAATTCACCCGATAAATAAACAACGGGGCAACACGCCGATAATTCCACACCGGCGGCGGCGGCGGCGCTACGAATTCCAGACAGAAGTCAATTGTCTGCGCGCCGAAAACGTCTGAACTTTTGACCGCGCGCGTATTGTAATGTTCGCGTTCGGCGAGCGTACGACGACGCTCGAAAGAGAAAAAGAAAAAAACGAAACAATTTCCGCGATATGTTTTAGAGTGCTTTAGGTCGTATTTCATTTGCCCTCG
Source organism: Drepanosiphum platanoidis (assembly GCA_948098885.1). Classification (NCBI taxonomy): domain Eukaryota; kingdom Metazoa; phylum Arthropoda; class Insecta; order Hemiptera; family Aphididae; genus Drepanosiphum; species Drepanosiphum platanoidis. The sequence goes on from OX402535.1 coordinate 4,394,825, forward strand.
TGGCGGTTCGCCGTAACACAATCAAAACTCTTGACGATAAAAAACAACGCTTTTTTTTTTTCGTATTGCCGACGACGTAACGTCACACCGTATCGGTGCCCCCACCTGTACCGTTATCGGATCATCACGATAATGTAAAAAAAATGTAGACGGCCAGATTAATAATCGCTTTTCGTTCGTTTTCATCTGCTTCTTTCCGTATTACGAGCGTACCGCGCGTATTCAAATATTCACGTTCGTCATAGAAACAGTTAAACACATAATATTGTATGTAATAGATACGTACAAGGTCCGTCCGCCGCGTGTAAAATATTAATAAATAAACTAAACGGCGCGGCGGCGTCGCGCGTCGTTCGCATAATGTTAGAAATACGTATATGGCTGAGATAGTCAACAATGAACGTCTCGTTTCAATAAAACGAATAAACCCTACTGTTTTAACGTCTACGGTTAAACATTATTTTAGAAACAAAACCATTCCAACGTTATACGGTGGTATTTATGAATTACGTAATACTGTGCGTTTTGAACTGTTCGAAAACTACGTATCGAGCGCATATAACAATATGGGCGATAAGTAATTGAGAAATTGAAACACCGTGTGTTTATTAACTTTTCCCGACGACGACGACGACGATACGATATCTTTTCATCCGCTGTCATCACTATCACGTCGATAAAAACAAAATATAACGGCCAATCTGATCCGATGGAATCGATCATTGTCGTTGGTTTAACAACAATATTGTTCGATCGAATTGTGTTTTTCTGCAAGCGATTGTTTCTGACGTTAAATCAAATTAAATATTTGTTGCATTGCATACAACAGTACGAGGATCGAACGCGACATTTGTCAATAAGAAAGAACGGGCCGAGAAAACTACGAGGCAAATAAGTTTTCATCGATTTGAAATGAATTTTTTCGATCTATTCAAATACTGCGTCGCATTTTTCACCGTATACGAACCGTTTTGTACAAGACCGAACGAAATCGCATTTACAATTATTATTCGACAGGTATGGGAAATCAAAATAATTATACTATACTATAATATTATATTATACTGTTATGTTTCGCCCGTTTCGTGGTAGTAATCGAATTATCCTTTCAGACGCGTAGTTGAGTTTATCGATTCGAATTAACCCTTCATCATTATAGTAACCTTATTAATTTGAACAATAATTTTAGTCGTCCGGGGTTGTTGTGAATTTCAAGTGCGTGTTTATAACTTTTCGATTTGTTTCGCATATCTAAAAAAAAATAAAATATTTAACGCGTGTTTTATGCTTAAAAAAAAAAAAATAATAAAAATAAACGCTTTAATTTTTACGCTTATTGTAACGTTAGTGCGTGTAAACGCGTACTGCAGTTTTTTTGCTAAAAATCATTTTACTATACTATATAATGACATTTCAATTATTAAAATCGTGCAGGTGATGTTTTCGCAATTTTCGTGTGGAATAAAAACTAGTTTGTAACACGCGTCTATATAAATTTCAATTAAATTATTCTCTAAAAGAATTCGTATATTTTAATTTTTGTTAGACAATAATATTTTTCCGTTAGCACAGACGCATAAACACTAATTTTATACACGACGTCTCGCGAACGACGCCGGTCATAAAACCATAACAACTCGTTAGTGTTTTTTACGAAAAACATACGTTTTTACATTCAGTTTAATATGATTTAATTGTGAAATAACATTTATCTACGTCCGTGTTTAGTCTAAAGGAATTAAATTCGGGCTCTCGATGACACACTGTCGTCTCGGAAAATAGAAATTTCTCATTAACTCGATGACTCGTAATTTAATATTCTCGACTTGATGACGTGTATTTTCGAATTTTTCGATAAGTCTCGGAACTCATTAGATACACGATTTCGACCCGTAACTCTCACCATACATTTTGTAACGCGTGTTTACCGCAAAAACTCGTTGTTCGATTGTGAACTTGTGAAACGTTTTTCCACAGCGATCACACGAATAATAACACTGGGCTAATAAAACAATAATAGTTGATAGAATAATCGGAGCATAATAATAAAAAGTCAATTAAAAACGAGCGATACTCTTTAATATGATAAATAGAAAAATTCCAAAGAGTTCGAATCCGGCGTTTTTCATCGGACATTCCTTAGTATAATTTCATCATTTTTTAAAACGTACTTTGCGATTTGATTAAAAAAAAAAAAAAAAAAAATCAAAAAATAAATGCATTCGAACGTCTCGGGCCTATCGAGTACAAAATAGTGTTTTAATTAAAACGAAGTGTTTTTTTTTTTACAAAATACGTATTTTATTACATATTAACATGCCGCGCCGCGTAATAACCAAATACGATCTTATAACGTTTAATGGAAAAGTGTTTTTCGCGCGTGTTTCGACGAAATTACATAAACATATTACGCAAACACCTAAAAAGTGCCCGGCGGTTATTATGAACCGCGCGCGCGTTCTGTTGAATGAGATTTGACGTGAAATTATATTTTCGGCGGTCAATTCCAACAGCGACTACGTCGTCGTCACGCAGAAACCTTACGAACGCGTGGTCGTCGCGTTTCCGTGGCAACGCGTTTCAATTAATCACAGTATACAATCTACCATTTATTAGAAACACTATCGTAATATATAATAATATATTATACGTATAAACATTATATTACGTGAACGTTGTTTATTGGATTAAGTGCGACGCGATCCCGTGTTTTTTCTCTCTTACGGAATAATTTTTTTTTTCTTTTGGTTCTCGAGATAAAATTTCTTTTTTTCAATTTTAATGAAAACAACGCGTACTTACGCATTATAATCGCGTTTTTTTTTTTTTTATGTTCAGGTTGAAAACGGCGGCGCGTAAATCACCTCGCAGTAAATCCGGCGTTTAAAAAATGATTAGATTCGTTTCGTTTCGTTTCGTTTTTTTTTTTTTTTTGCAAAGAGCGTACGAAAAATGGTAGGTAATAATAACGGGGCCATAACGAGGACGTGAAATCTGAATAATATTATACGTATAGATACACTCGCGGCTCAAACGGAGTGGAAAAACGAGTTTGAAAACTTATCTATCGCGCGGTGTACTAAACTCCGCTGGTTAGTATACAAACGTCACGCCGGCGGAAGGACTTATATAAGTTTCTGCCGTAGGCCCGCCGACCGATTCCCGCAGAGGCCATCGGCAGGAGTTGTTTTCGAAAAAAAAAAATTACGATATCATCCTTTTTCGTAACGCGTTAATATATATATTAAGTATACATACCCACACACTCAAAATATGATTTATTGCACTCGGTGCTAACCGTGCAAACACACACCATGTTTCTCAACTTGCATTATTTTCCCAACGCGTTCGTTTTTTTCTTCTTTTTTTTTTTTTTTTCACAAACACTTTGATAACTTATTGTTTGACCCGTTATAGCGTCTGTATAAAATTTAATTTTTTTTTTCTCCGAGAAGACTGCAAAGAGAATCTAAAAACTGGCCTCCCATTGAAATACCGACCGGGCAATATTTTCTGTCAGAAAGTCTCCTCGAAGTGGTCAGTTAACAGGATCATTTTTTATGATTTGAAAATGTGACGACGACAGACTTGAATAAAAACACGAACGCATGGGTTAGGTCAGGCTAACCTTACCAAGTGTACGGTCAAACCACACACAGTTTTTCGCTTCGCTCGACATTTTTAAAACGACCGTCGTCGTGTCGGTCGATCGTGTGCGGTGTTGCATATTATATCTTGGTCGTCCGGCTCGGAGAAAACAATTTTTTTTTATATTTAAAAGAACATAAAAGAACATAATATTATCGAACGAAATAAATCGATTGAACGCGGTTATGCCGACGAGCTCGGGACGAGAGTACTGCGAAAATTATACGTGGAAGTTTCAATATTGATACTCGTTGGTGGCGTTATTGGAAACGACCAAATAGATGCCGTCCGCCCGTATAAACTTAAATGGTACTCGACTGCGGCCGAGTCGCGGCAACAACTCGAACGGGAGACAAACAATCGAGTCGTTACGATTGATTAATATTAAAAAGGTTCGTTTCGGAGTGACCTGAAACGCCGCATCCGAGTTTTCACGATCCGACGACTGGTTATTTATATTCGCGACCGTTTATTAAAAGTTTTCTCGCGATAATACGCGCGTCTTTGTTACTCGGCGGCGCGGCGGCGGCACTCGTCGTCGTCTCGATCGATAACGACGATATCGTCGCGTCTGTGTTTTTTTCGTCGAATGCGATTTTGGTTTTTTTTTTCTTGTTGTTGTTGTTGTTGTTGTCGTCGTTCCAGACGCGTTTTCGTAGTATATTTTCGTTTGTTTGTATTATTATCGTACGCGAGAATATTATGCGACAAAGATTTTCGTCGAAAGGAAAAACGAACACGGTAAATATGCGCGCGCGAGCAGAAGAAACGGCGGCTATTCCGAAAATCCGAGCCCTCTCCCCTTCCGACCGACCGACCGCTCTGGTTATATATTATTATTATGGTGTTACGCTAAATTCTCAACACGTTCCGTACGCGCGCGCGTAAATATCATCGGAAAATCGTCATCGAACAAAACAAAATTACCGAAAGCGCGTTGAACACGCGATGCAAGCAAAACATCCGCAGGGACGAGCATATTAATTTCCGGGATTGTCGCGAGTTCACAACGCCGCCGTTTTCGACTGATAGCAGTCGAATAATAATAACATGTGCTATTGTGTATACCTAGACAACGTATAGACTCGCATGAATTCGTTAAGACTAAAGACCGGATTTTTGTACCGGAAAACGCTTGAAAAACGTGCGATTATTAAAAACGTCGTCGGAGCGATGCAAACATTTGCGATATTACATTTTAAAATAATTAATAATAATTACATTTTTAGTGACTTTTCATAGCATATTATTGTAGTAAATATCGGCGCACGCATACAATGTCAATAACAATCGACAACGGATAAATAATATTATATTTATTTTAACGGTATGAAAACGTGTATTTTGAAAAAAAAAATAAAGTTCGTTTTAATCTGAAAAAATGTTGAAACGTGCGTGTGAATTTTCGCTCGGTAAAATTCAGTGTGAATTAATCCCACTCGACTGATTCGGATATAAGTTATATATAACTTGTTTTTTATTATCGTATTAGAAACGTCCAATAAAATATCGCAACTCCGCGAGAATCCGGTCTTTATAGTAATTACGCAGCATTATAATAACAATAGAAAATGTTTAGTGGAGTTCCATAAATTTCGATTTCCTACCTCCGCCGCAGAGGAAACAACGAGTTTACTCACATTATATTATTATTATTATTATTATTATCATAATATATACGTAAATGCGCGTACGATATAAACACCTGTGCGGTGATATTGTTTTACGGCAAAAACGATTTCATCGAAACTCGCGGAAGAAGTTATTAATTTTAAAATGAAAAAAATACTGCGTTTCAAAGAACTGGGTTAAAAAAATAGTACGACATCTAAGCCGTATGGAAAAAAGAAAAAAGAACGAACAAATATACGCATAAATATACGCCACCGGAGAAAAAAGATTTCACGAGATAATAACAATCGACAGTAAAAAATAAATAAATAAACAAAAAAATAATACGTGTGCCGACCGAAAAGGCGCGTAAATATTTGCACATGATTTTCGCCGGTTCGGATTCTACGCGATTCGCAACACGCACGTCTTAGAAACTTAGGTTTCTTTGTAATTCTCCTTCTTAACAGTTCCGCGCTCAAATGTAGAATAATATTCATATCGAAAATTCGGCGGCGCGTGCCAGCACAAGGCGATGCATACGTTTTAGCGCACAGGCCGTTCCGTCCGATCTGAGGACACGTCATTTATTGAGCCGAAATTAAATTCCACGGCGCGGTGCGATGAAACGTAATAATTTGTCGTCGCCCACACAACAGAACCGAGCGACTCGAAGAACTTTGCAACTCGTCATGTTTGTATTCGTTTAGGAACAAGTAAATCGATTAAAAAATTACCGACCGAGACTAATATATTTTTCACGGCTCCGGAAAAGTTAAAAACGTGTAATGGATATAAAAAAAAAAAAATGGTTAAACTTTTTAAATATAAAATATGACACTTTTTAATCGGTAATAAAAAAAACATTTACGAAAACGATCTCTTTGGGTTGTTTTTTTGAGACTTGCACGTGCACGTGCACGTGACGTAAGAGACATAGGAGTAAAGAAAGAGAGAGCACTGTCCGGCCAACTGTTTCTCAATCTATCAAAGAAGAGGCGCTCAGGGTCGAAACGGTATACAAATTTGGTTTTATCAAACTGATCGTTTTCAGCGTTTATCAAATATGTTTTCGCCGGCAAAAAAAAAACCGAAACATGTTTAAACATTCAGTGTTTAAAAAAACGATGAATCGAATAATATCTACGTTGATTTTGTGTTGAAGAAAATTGTATCTAGCGTCCGCCAAGAACGTGTATTATAGTGAACGACTTAATCTCATATTTAACACGGAAAATTTCAGCCGAGTTTTCATTCGGCGCAAGGTAATCTCAAAAATGTAGTACGGCCGTGATTTAAAATTACACTTAATCACGTTTTAAACGTTTTTAATTGCGTTTCCAGTAAAACCCATACAATTTAATACACAAGCGCTTTATAATCATATTGTATACAATATTATGTAAATTCTTTGATTGAATTTAATGTCGCTCGTTAAAAAAAAGCCCGCCGCGCCGTCTCCGCCGTATTCTGCGGATAGTTTTGATTTTCGGTTCTCTGAATAGTGCGTAATACAATCCTCGCGACGACGCGACGTCGGCAGAAGAAGAGAGTTTGTCGACGAAACAACATTACCGAGTTGTGCTGCTCGACGCGGTGAGACGACGACGACGGCGTGAAAACAGTTCATCCGGGAAGCCGCCCCGGTAAAAACATTTAAGGGCCTATCCGGGAAGAGAGAGGGAGAGAGCGCGAGCGAGCAAAAGGAGACTTTCAGAATACACTCGGTTGGAAGACAACAATACCTCAAAGTGGTCGGAAGCATTATCGTTTGTTCGGTTCGCCGTTAAGAATACAACTTACCGTCAAGGTATTAAAGACTTCGGGCGTATAAGTCCGAAAGCTCGGGGTTAGAGCCGAAAGAGGCCTCTCGACCTCGTCGCTGCCTCGCAAACGAATCGACAAACTGTATATTATACTATATATACCATAATATAAAAGTGGACCGTTTTTGTGACGTTTTCTAAATCTCGCCGATTCGCGAGAAGAAAAAAATCGTGGCGCGGTTATTTTATTTGAAAAAAATATAATGCCCGCGAATAAGAAAAATCAATCGGCATTATAACGTGCGAAACTGTACGTAATCAAAATCGTCACGAGTCAAAGTCGAGTGGACGGTGTTTGACGGTCTATTACTTGAAATTGTCTAATATCATTGTCAACACAGATAAATGTACGACTAAAACGTTTTGTATATAAATGCAATGTCATGGTCGAGATAAAATTAACAGTACTGCGTTTTGCAGTCGAGTAGATAAATATTTTAATTACATAAATTTCTAATTCGATCGCTATACTTTCTACGCTCGGAAGATTTATATTGATTTAAACGAAATCGGCGAAAAAAATTCGATTATCATTACTCGATTGGAGTCGAAAAGACGTATCGTCGACCATGCCTCATTATATTACGACGTTATGAACTTCAACGGCACAACTCGAACAGTAGACTTGTTGCTTTGAAAACAAAACACGCCGCGATCGGAAAAATTCGAAACACGAGCTTTTTAATTTTACGCGGATTTTTTTACACAAATCACATATTACAAACGACGATACGTAAATAATTATGTTTTCGGCCGTATAAATATTGTTATCGGAGAAAGTAAACTCGGGGAATATTTCTGGAAATCTATCACTCCTTTATGGGGCGGCATGACGTTTTCCCGCCGTGACGCGTCCTGCCTAACTATACGGTGCAATATAATATCGTATTATGCCCGCAGACCGACGCGAACAAAAGCGAACGGAAATAAAATAAAAAAATAAAAAAAAACGGCTATATTATTGCGTGTCGTCTCGGCGCAGGTATACGTATATCCGCGCGATATAAATATATAATGTCATATCGTAAGACCCGGCCAAACGGAACTCCTTCAGATGTTATACGGCGTATTGTATTTTATATACGTGTCGTTCGAACGTAAAACCCGGCGTAAATGGCGTGTGTTATTATTCGCGCACAATGCGGACGAACTATTGAATTGGCGGGCGACGACCGAGGTCGTGAGCGAACGATTCGAGAATTTAAAGGTGAAAAAAAAACATTCGGTGCCATCGTTTCCTAAAAAAAACCTATCGTTCACCGGAGTTCTCCGGTCTCGATGCTCCGTACGACGGCTTTGACAAACTTTTTAGAGTTAGATTGGCCGGCACCGGTGTCAATGTAAAAACGCCTTGTGCGATATTCGCGTTAGTCAGAGGGGGTCCTCTAAGATTCGATTGGTAATGAGAATCCAGACGTGTCCGCGTGTATTTGTATTGCTGTTTTCTGTTTTTATCTGTCGAGAAAACTATCGTTTGACGACGTGCACGCGCGATCGTCGGTGGTCGGCAGTAAATGAGAGTTAATACGTCGCGCGTTTCAACAGCATGTATAGTAACTAAATAGTTATTGAATTCATTACGCAAACTGTTCGTATTTTTATAATATGAAATAATAGTTCATCTGAAAAAAGAAGCAGGTCTTTCCAGTTTTTTTTTCATTTTAACATTCAATCGTTTTATGGGCTTAGCAAGGTGTAATTTAAAATTGATATAATATATTATATGTGTGTGATTTAAATCGAATACTTTGTTCGAGAAAACATTTTCACTCTTTTCAACTTTTTCGCGAGTGTTTAAGTAAAGACTTGAATAAAAACGTGGGGAAAACGTCGACCGCCTGAATTTCAATGGGAATTCGACTCGATCCTTCCAAATATGATTGGCTGAAAAATAATAAATCAACGGTACGCGAACACGTCACCGTGTCAAATGTCTCAAACGTTAAACATAATAATACTCTCCGCCGTTACGCGGTCGTGTCTAAACTGTTTGATGTACTCGAGTAAGACTTAGTGCTCGAAAACGTTGCCGTCGGCGTCTCAATACCGCGTTCACATCCCAAAAACACGAGTACACCTTTATTATATTATTATAATATTATCAAACCGCCGCCGCCGCCGCTAAACGACGACGTGTAATAAAACGGCCGTGACGTAAACTTTGTAACGCTTGCCCCGCCGTATAGTTATTATATATTATAAAAATAAACTATTGTTCAATTTATCACCCCCTCCCCGTCTAACACAGTTACGTGTGTAATATTTCTATTCGTTTATTTTTATTTTTTTTTCGACACCCCGAGTGAGAAGTGAGGAGTGTTTTTTGGGTACAGCGACGAACCGATTTTTGTTCGTTTTGTTTTTTTTTCCTGTTCCGTCATCAAACTTTCCGGGATAATAATAAATATGTATGCACCGAAAGTTTCGCGTAAAAACTTTCGGGATCGGAATTCGGACGCGCACGCGGTACTTTAAGGCGTCATTTTTCAATTTTATTTTTCTGCCGTAGTCTTTTCGAAACGCGCTGGACGTGAAAAACTCGGAAATAATGATAAATTCCGTGCCACCGCCGCGCCGCCGTCGGGCTATTATTTTTATTTTTTTTTTTTGACAAAATACGAGTGATTTCGTGTCGAGGATTTTTTTATGCGCGATTAACCCCGAGCCGGTCGCTATACCTAGCCACCGAAATTCATAACATTTGACTTTGGCAATTTTTTCCGCTCAAGCGCGAGATATATTACATTATAATGCTCGCGAGAGATACGGGACGCTCGGTTCTGGCTCTAAAGACTTATATTGATAGCAAAATGTATAATATAGGTACAAACATGAAATTTGTCATTGCAAATCGTAAGGATTTGAAATTTTCACCGAATACTTAAATCAGTTGGACTATTTGGAAATGGAATAATTGTGTAAAAAACCTTTAAGTATAAACATTGTAGAGTTCTCTTTTTGAAAAGTTAAACTTTTCTTTTATTTTCTTTTCGTTAAATTTTGATAAATTTTTTGTGCCAAATAGTTTGGAAATTTTACACAAAGTCCCTTATTATACATTTATCCCCGACTGGTTGGAAAATAACGTTATGAGTCATTCCACAAGAGTCTGAAGTTTACATTTTAAATCAAGAAAAGGACATTTTTTTCGTAGTTAAAATTTCTCGTAAAACTTTTCGTGTCAATATTTAAGGCGCGGAAATATAACACACAAATCAAAAGATAAGTTGCTCTTTCTAGATAAAAAAAAAAATACAGTTTTTTTCGTTAAATATTTCTATAGTTTTCAACATTTTCATTTTACGTGAAAACAGTAACATACAATAATATTATTACCCTGCATTATGCGATTCGATTTCGTCACCTAACAGGATAATAATACTGATTCGCGTATAATTGGTGATTTCGATGAAAATAAATAAACCAACTCGTTGGAGGAAATCGAACGGGACTTTTCTCTCTCGATCGACTCTTTTGTCCGTCATAACGACCGTAATTTTTTTTTTATTCTATTTTTTTTTCACTCGACGTCCTCGACGCACGCGCGTTTGTGCATTTACCCAATCCGATAAAGGGCCTTTTAGTGTACGATTTACGATTTCGTGTAGGTTTTTTTTTTTTTGTTTTTTAAGTTCATCGCATAACACACAAATATATTCCATGTTAAACAACCGCGATATACCGAGAGAGGGGAAAATAAATATAATTTCGTCCGTCCGTCCGTCCCGTAAATTGTTGAAACTCGAAACGTTTCATTGATTTTTTCTTCTTTTCCCCCCCCCCCCCTTCGTCAATGACCACCGTAAATCGCACCGTTTACTAAAAATCATTCGATCGGACGCGCGTTGTTAATTAATTAACGATTTCTGTCATTTCAAATAATAATTCTCGGAACAACGCCGCCGGCGGCTATCACACGTCATAATATCACTCGTACCTAGAATTCATTAACCGAAAGGCATGATTTTTTGCAGTTAAACGCCGAATAATAATAATAATAAAAAATTAATACGAACGAATAAAATTATTGATTTTTTAACGATGCGATTGAACATCGCGCGCGAAAATCCAACGCATCGGTCACACGATAAATTATTCAATCAAATATTACGTTTCGTGTCTTTAATGAGACGCGATTATTACCTTGCAAACCTACGCTTGTGTGAGGTTCGTCCATTTTAAATACGTATTATTAAAGACATTATAATAACACGAAAATATTACAATATACATCGTAAAAAAGTGTAAATAGATCTAAAATATGTGTTTGTTGGTTTTATTATTTATTATTTAGGTTCGAACGAGTCGGTAATCGAGCAACCTCGAATTGTTTTACGTCCTTATCTATAGGCATCGATCGTGCATTAAATTTATAGACTAGAAAAAAAATTTGAAAAAAATGTTCGAACGAACGGTTTTTCCGACGGAAAGAAAAAAGGTCAATCAAATAATCAGGACGACCGAACGATCGATATGTTCATTGGCAGTGATTTATAAGCGCGGTGAATTTTAGATCAATTTACCAAAACAACTCGTATAATACAATGGGGGCGGTCGAACGCTTTTTTCGCCAACGTCGATTTGCACGACGAAACAAGAGTAGCCGCCACTACAAAGCACAATACCATTTAATTAATTGTCTCGCGTGTAACAATATTATCAGATATTGATTGTTTAAACTCGTGTCTATTTATAGCTGAATGTTATTAAATCCAATTAATATAATAAAGATAATGGTGTATAGAATTCAAACAAACAACACCTGTTGGGACGGCGGTGAGAACAATACGTTAAAATTGGGTTGTAATATCGAAAAGGCATAAACGTTATTGCGAAGCGATGACTTGCCGAAAACGAACGTGGAGCGAAATTGCAAAAAATTTCGAGAAAAATATTTAATAATGAGTAATTTTAGGTGATTTTTTTCCGTCTACAGTCAATAATCATTATTGTTGTGAATCGATATGGTAGAATATTACGAATATAGTGAAAACGGACCGAATTCGAAAATGAAAGCGCCAGACAGTTTTCGATGTTTTCCAGTAGTCAACGTCTGAATGCACTCGTGTTTGATATTTCCAAGACTTGTGAAATAAAAACGGAAAATTGAAATTTTCAAATTTGTTTCGCATCCACAAGTTCGGCGTATAAAATAAACAATACGTTGTAAATCGTATCCTTCTTCATAGTTTTGTAAATGGCAAATTAAAAAACACAACGACGGAAGGCGGATTTCAGAAAACGACTATTTCTAAAGAATAATAGCCGCGTTGAATTTCAAACTGATTAAAATAGGACTTGGCGAGACCGTACCGCTTCTGGTCTGTATTCGGATTTATAGAGTAATCGCGTATACGCCGTCGTTAACGAATCACGCCGTTTACGGTCTATACGATTCCAATTTAATACAATTATACAATTTAATACAGTTTCGAAACACAAATTGTATCGGGCAAAAAAAAACACACGCATACAAACGAGACACAATTTTATCAATCAGTTATGAAACACTTCGTTAGGACGTCGTCGTCGCCCGACAATGACGTTGACAGCTGTCACGACTAATACTCGGCTCTATACAAATATTCGTCACAAACACAAGTCGACTTTCTACAGCTGTCGACGTTTCAATAAATACGAGTGCATAGGATAAACAAAATATATACAAGCGTATTGCGTTAACTAACGGTGTGCGGCGGCGACGGATTGACAAAAAAATTCGAAAACAAAAAAGTAATATCAACATCGATGACAAGATCGTATTGATATGTTTTTATATAAATTATAAATACGTATAAAGACTTAGCTGTCCAACTATTGACCAAATTTTATAGTCAAAGCTCCAGCGGCTCCGGCAACGCGATTCTTTCCCATTTTAACCCAGTTAGGGGTTGAATTTTGGAAAATCCTTTCTCACATGGTCTCTACTACGAAAACACAAAACTTTTTATGTATAATATTTGTCGATGATCAATTATTATAACTAGCTGAACTACCCGCCGTTGCCGGGTTTAAAAGTATAAAAAATGTGTGTATGGCCAGCTGTTAGCCGGACGGCCGCGGACCGAGACAAAGAATTTTTCTAGTCTCACACTTTTTACCCCTTTCACAAAATAAAATGTATAGACAATGTATGACTGACCTAACCTAACCGAGTACGGTCTGAGCGTAACTCGGACAAAACTCCGACTAGTTTTCAACGCTTTGAAAAAAGGCATTATCTGCCGATTCATAAAGCAGAAAATCGAAAGCCTCGGATCGATTCACATTGTTCGTGAAACAACGATATTTTCAAATTGTCTAAGAACTCGTGGTAACGACAGACGCCGTCGTCGCCGTCGACTGGTGCATTTTCTCTAATAATTTTCAATCGGTCGCGTAGTTTTGTTTTCGCGTTTGAAAATTAAGTTTTAACGAAATCGGGAGTTTCGACGAACTACGATTAAACGACGTTATAGTATACAAGTTGTTTTGTTTTATCTTATTATTTTTTTTCCTCGAACGCAAATTGAACGATATCGAAGGCACCCGTTTTTTTTACCGTCGTAATTCTATCAACCTTTCTTCTCGAAATTCAAAAAAAAAAACAAGTTTCCCAACTCCGAGTGTAAATAAAACAGTAAATGCGTACGTCTCGTCGTTCTCACGTGAAACGAACAATATTTCTTTTTGTATTCAAATAATTTGTCATCGTTTGTTTTAGTAACCGAAGGAGATTTATTTCGAACGCGGGAAAAAATTCGACGAATATAACGAAAGATCATTTTAATAATGAACTTTTCTACGAAATGCGTTTAAATATGCAAAATTCTTCAAACACACAATTATCTTTGGAAAATGTATTTACGCGCTCGATGCGTTTTTCTTTTTCTATACAATCTCTTTTGAAAAAAATAACCGATATTTCATAATTATATTCCAAATTGTTTCGTCGAACAGCAATAACAGGAAAACTCGTTCGGACCGTAATATTATAATACACGTCATGAATTATATTATGACGCGCCCTACAGATAGTGGGAGTGATTGTCGACCACCCCCCCTCCGGTATATACGTCGGTTCGTATATTATTTCGGCCATATTGGGTGACGACTCGTAAAAACCGAAGGTCCAAGGACGAAAAGTGTTGGAGATAAACTGCGCGAATAATAATATAACCGTTTTAAAATCTCGCGAGCGCACGCGAACAATACTCGTATTTTCAGAGACGATAAAGCACGGTTTTCCAGACGCGTGTGTCGGGCTCTTTCGAAGACGACAAAACGTTTGAATCCGAGATGACCCGGCTTAAATATTATCGAGCGTTAGGCACATCGGATTCGGGACGCGCCCAAACGTCGTCGTGCGAAGTGCAGCACTCGCGAAACGTATTCAAGTGCTGCTCGAGAAACGCTATTATCTAAGAATTATCGTCCTTTACTATATAGTGTGCGTATTATTGTATTTACCGTTGCACAGACAATCGGACTCGTTAGGCCGTAAAGGATTCCCGAAGTGCTCTCCGTGGCAGAACATTTTTAATCTTCGTTTCCTTTGCCACACACACGCGCACACACACAAACAAACACAATCGAACCTGTCGGACAAACATGGCTGTCTGATCGAAAACCGAGAGATTTTTTTTCCATATAAAATTGAACACAGTCTCTTTTTCAGCCGTGTGCTAAACGGCTCGTGCGAATTACGCGCGTCGTAGTACTTGTCGTCGCATTGTTCAATTCCGTTTCATCGGGAAAAAGTTCTATGCCGCTGACTCCGCGTCGTTACGAAAAGTCGTATTTGTCAGGTCGTTCGACGCCTATTATGTTTCGGAAATATCAGAATTAATTCGATTGGTGTCTAAAGACCGCGGTAACGCGTCGATTGGCTAATCGAGATTACAATTTGTCGGTAAACCCAGAGTGCAGTCTACCAAAAATAAAAAAAAACGATTAAAAAAAAAGTGGCGTTCGATAAAAAGTAATAACACACACCAATGACGTTTCGCTGCTAATAAAGGATTATTATATTATACGTCTTATAAACTGTAATTTTATGTCGCGCGTTTTATCGTTTCACGACATTTGTGATCGTGGGAATAAAAATGTTTCAAGTTTAAAACGTTGATTTGAAGGGCTGGTACGGCCATAGAGAATTTCTGTCCGTTAAAATAGAGTTGAAGCCTACTCGTAAAATTAGAATAAATCTCCACCTATGACTTGCGTTTCACGAATACAAATTACAGGGACTCGATGCGCCGTGTTTTTTTTTTTTTATTAGGGATTCGATTTACTACCCGTTTCGTATTGAAACTCGGGACGCATTCGAAATACGATAAAATTGTTCGGCACTAGATTCGGTACCTAAATCGTCTGGCGAACGCAGAGCAGAGTCGTCGGATAATTTTCGTCACGATTTTCTAATAATCCGAACCGATACGAAATGAGCGATAACTCTACAGCAATAATTATTATTATTGTTATGAAAACAACGAGACTGCAAATTACAAACGCGCGTCGTCGTTCTTTGTCGATTGTTTCAATTAATCAGTGCCTTTTGAAAAAGATAAAATCTTTTAATAGCCGTTGTGAAAAAAAAAAAAAATATAGAAACAAAACAACACAAACGAATGAAATAATACGTAATAATAACAGAAAACTCTGCTCGATAACGATTGTTGCGAATGAACGCCGCCGTCCGTGCATGCGTCATTGAACTCACTCGGTTCAGAAAATACACGTTCAAACTGAATTATATTTCCCTTCTCGCCGGCGTGCTTCCTTTTTTCTTCTTCTAGTTTCAGTTTAATCGAGTCAAATAAATAAATTTATATAGCTCTACTATGACGGTGAAAATGTAACAACTTTCTAACTGCAGTATTGCGTACAGTCTAAAACAGGGGCGTGCTCGAGGAGGGCAGGTATTCGTGGGGTTCAACCCCCATTTTTTTTTTTTTGTCGTCCGTGTACACGAATTCGACTTGCTCTGATCAAAAACATATTACTTTATAAACATTTAAATAATCAAACTGAAATTTTATAAAATACAAAAATCTTCAAACTTTTTTAGCCGACCGCTTGGTCTTAAAATTAAATGACCGATTCACTAATACCAATCACCCATCATCATATTCTGAATGTCGTCCGTTTCTCGTATCTCAACGGTTTTTTTTTTCCCCGTCGTTTGTGGTACTTTTTCATATACACGTATTGTCGCCGTAACACGCATTAATCCTTTGTAGATTCGTGTTTATTAAACTCGCGTAAATTGTCGACGTTCGTGATAGATCATAATATACACTCTGTTGTCGCAGTGTGTCGACTTGTTCGTTTTAACTATTACTAAATCCACAAGCGCCGCCGCCGGCGATTTATTCAAACGCGCTCTGAAACGCGGTGTGAATTTCAGATTCTCGGAGGCGATCCGAGGAATGTATTGGCTTTGCGACGACGTACACGAGGATACGCGCGAAAAAGACACATTGTTTCTGAAAAGTCGCGGGGTTTTTTCATCTAAACTGTCAGCAAAATACACCTGGTATCTGGCACGAACAAACGGAGAGTTTTCGACCTACGAAGAAATTTTAAAAATTCGATCGCAAACGTATAGCTTTTTGAATAATACCAATTATATAATGACCTCGACAGTTTAAAAAATAACGGCCCTATAATATTACCGAGTACAATGCATTTTTATCTCTTATTGCTAACGTTTAATAATTAATAAATAATATTATATATTTAACTTACAAACTAAAACTAAAATAAAAAATTATTATTTTGTCGCGAAGAAAGTTTTTTTTCCAAACCAATAAACTCTTTGTTATGGCTTTCATCTAGATCGTGTGTTACTCAGATACTTATTGTTTTTTTTTAATTCGAATTGTAGGTACTTACGTTTTCAATATTTTCGTTCTATCTAAATACTACTGTATGCCAAAGTATTCGAACGAGATTATTCGAACAATTTTTAAGTATTTAATCGTTTTCAAATACTTCCACTTCCATTTTCAATAGTATTTAAACGTTGTATTCGATACGAAAACTATTGTGTTTGTAAATGTTTAGTAAACGAGTCATACAATTTGGACTTTTTAGCTCGACGACTTGAACTCATCAGTCCACGTTGCACGAGACTACAATACTATAGTTACGATTCAGAGGGGAGACGTGTTATTACTATCCCACGTCCACGTCGGACCAAACCCGGCGAAACGATCTGCGAATACTCTTTTGGGATTAAACGTCGTCGGATTAATAACGACGCGTTCGTCCTAGAATTTCGGAATAAGACCTGTAGCCGCGTGACTCGGAAGACACAGTGTTTTATCAAGCTTTTACTGATTACACTGTACGTGTATGATATTACCCTATAGCTTACGGTTTTTACGCGAGACACGGCGTGACACGCCCGTTTTCGCTGGAGCTTAATATCACAGTGTGAAAACCCGAACAACGTGTCCTAATTTCCGCCCAGTCGAAACTGCAGTTTCAGTAAAAACTCGCTCTACAGTCGTCGTCGTCGTGTCGTCTCGTGGGCAGTAATGCGAAACACACCGAATTCACCAGCCTACAGTCGCACTACACGTATCACTTCCCGAACGCGAAACGTTCGGATCATTAATCACGCGCGCGCCGGCCACTTAGTAAAAGCAACGCCCCGCGGTCGCGCTTTCGCGCGTTCGGTTCGAGCAACAAAACGTGAGATTTAGAAATGAATATTTTACATAAGACACCTCGAAAACCGAATGGGTTTTTTTTTCTCTGTTCCGAGAACAGCCATCTACGATTTCGAGGGACTCTCGGTTCCCCTTTTCTCCTCTCCCCCGTCGTCGGGATTATAGATCAAAACGAACCACCGTAACGCGAGCCGTAATAAATGTCTGCCGGCGTGTAACGTCGCGTCGCCGCCGCGTCGCTCTCGTCGGAGGGAAAAACGTCGTCGTTTCTGACGGTTCCGATCGACCGAAAGTAATTCTCGTCAACGTCGTCGTCGGCGGCGACGACGTTATCATTGTCGGCTTTTGTTATTCCCGCCGCCGTCGCGTGCGGACGAACGCCGACATTTCCTCCGACAAAACTACTGCAACTCGTATACTACTCGACTCGTGCACCGAAAAACGTTAGTCGTCTCGCCGACGACGATCCGTTGGCGGTCGGAGGGCTCGCTGCACACGTCAACCGCAGACAAATCCGTTTTCCGGCGAGAATCTCGAAATACTCTCGCAAAAACCAGACCTATTGTAGTCGTAACGTCGTGACACACGACGAGAATGGATTCGTTGTCTCGTTTTGAAAACTATTGTGCGTTTCCGTCGGGCACGACGAGCGCGACATTAAAAACGCAACATTATTAACGGAAAATATATATTTATTAATACGTAATTAATTATCTCGATTACAGTTAATTGTGATGCGAATGTGAAAATCTCGATTTCGTCGTAAAACGTGTTCTATTTCAAAGGGTTAATCTTGCGTTGAATCCGTTTCGAATAATTGTAAACACGCAAATTAATTATCTCCACAGACGATTTACCAAAATAAATACCGACACTCGGTAAACACGAAATGGAACGTAATAATTATTAACTTCTACTATCGGAGGGTTTGTTTCTCCTACGCGTTGAAAAAGAAAAAATTTCCAATTTAAAAATTATCTTCTGTATTCGGTTTCTTGTGTTTCTTTCGCCGTGAGTTTCGACTTCATTTTTATACACATTTTTACGATAATTCGACGTTTATAAAAAAAAAACAAAAATTGTACCCATGTATTTCTCGATTTTTTTCGTCGAAGAAATATCGACTCGTAAAAGTGTTCCTTTTTATAATTCTCAATAGCTATTGACGAGCCAAAATTATTTTATTGACATTTTACGGAAAAAAAAAAAAAAATTAAGAAAACTCAAAAACTTAAAAACATTTAAAAATATAAACATAAAAACACACGTCATCATCGTTTCACTCAGAATCTAAAATAATTTATTGAAATGATTGTATTCTTGATTTTTAAATATTATTTCGTTTATCGTCGTTAAGGTTAGAATATATTGCACGTTTTATTCGTTTATCCCGTCGATAATCGATATTCTCTTCTCGTTATTAAAACGTAAATTTCTGGAATACGCCGTGATTTAGACGAGACGCGATGATTTCTCAAAAAAAGACTCGAACAATCTTGTTTAAAAATTCGTTTAATTTCGGTTATATTTTCGTGTGATGTAACAGATAATAATATTAATAATATTTCGTCGATAATACAATGCTCAACCACCTCTTTTTTAACTACCGTTCATTTTACGATTGGTCTGACAATGATTTATTTAGAACGCGTTTTTGCTGAGTAAATTATTATTATTCATATCGTGAAAAATGCTAAGGAGACGTGAAATAATGAGGCGACATACACGATCTGTCAATTTAATATTTATAATCTCGCGGCGTCAAACGTCGACGTCAGAGTCGGGTAGAAAAATACATTTTCCCGAGAGCGGTCGACTATTATTCTGCCGTTGCGTCTATGAAATATGAGCCGCGAGACATCGGAAAGTCAGTCATCGGTCTGAGTGTGAAAGCGACATTTATCAAAGTATAAATAATAATATGAGCAATTTGTGAAACGGATTTTACAACGAATATTTTAATAGAGACGAGCAAAAAAAACGAGCGCCGATGATTAAAACTAGGCGCTCGGTATCTTTAAGAATTCACTGTACGTATGAAAAACGCGTCTATCAATCGAATTCGAAATGTCTCGCGAATGATCTGAAAATAATAAATATATAATATACGAGTATGTAAAACATAAGAATAAATGTGTGCGTGGCATTTTTTTTGTTGTTAGTGAAACGAGTAGTGGTTTTGATATGTCCTGAAAATTGAAAAACAGTTAATATTTATTTTTCTTTTACTCGTTTCGAAAAAAACGTCTCGTATTTCTTTTTTATTTCTTTTAAATACACGGTCTAACCCCGAGCGAAACGAACATTCTATCGGATTGGGTATCTATTCTCGTAGGTACTCATTTACACTAATATCGAATTCGCTACTACGGTGTAAATAAGCGACAACGTGTGCATAATCTGTTTGAAATACAAATAATAAAATTCAGATTAAAACGTCTTAATCCGGTGCCGGTCGTACGCGGCGGACACACACGGCAAACAAATCGTGCCGAGTTTAGTGTACAAATCCTCCGTCCTGCCATCCCTTCGCAGACCGCCGCGTCTCCGGAGGATGTTTTCCACGCGCTGCCGCCCCGCGCGTGCACACGACCGCGAACTTAATTAATTTATCTCGAACGCGCGCCAGTGAACTTGCTCGTCGAAAACCAATCGATTGTTAATAATAATCGAACGCCGCCGCCGAGGATTCAGTTGCGAGTGTAAATAAAAGTTAGGAGACGCGTTTACTCCAAGCAAATAAAAAAAAAAAAAGGGATTGTAATCGATTATTTTTTTTTTTTTTTACCTTCCATAAAAACGTGGGAAGTATGCGTTAAATAACAAAAATATTCCATCGATTATCTTTCGTGACTCAATATTATCATAATATTTCAACGCGAATTAATTTGAGAGACTTGCCGTGCACGTTGCGTTGAAAACAGACTACGAAACACCGTGTTATTAGTTTTATTATTTTCTCGTTTCCCGTATAGAGGAGGAATTGATTGATTTTTTTTTTTCACCTTCTGTTTTACGATTGAATAATTAAAATGGAAACGGTGTACTGCCCCGAGGACTATTTAATTGTAAAAATCAGAAGGGGTTCGGTACAAGTATTCTGGAAAAGTAGTTGGGATACTCCTCGCCTCGTCGAGTACGAGCACCAGAAGTGATACGTTTACGTTACAGCCGCGAGTTTCGCGTTTTGAGCGATCGATCGTTACACGAACAAAAAAAAAAAATGAAATAAAAACGGAACATACGTAGTATGCAATGCGCACTGTGCGTATTTGAAATATTGATTTTTTTTTGTCGACTCGCGGGGAAAAAATCAGGCTTGGAGGTAGAAAACGTACAAAATATGGACTCTGAACATACAAAAATGCACACACTGCATATACTTTTCGTTTCGTACCGATTCGTTTTTTCTTCGTATTTTTCGTCTCGAACGCGTTTCGTTTACCTACTCGTCGTCGGCGCACATTATTTTTAACCAGCCGAAAACTCTCGGAAAAAATTATCGCGTACCAATTTACACCAGTGCCTCTCTCTCTTCAAACGGAGCCTCTGGCTACGGATTATTCCGTCGGGCACAAACGTCACGGTGCAGCCGATGTGATTGGGAAAAAGCCAAAATATACGGACGTTTTACCCGAAAACCGCCGTGGGCGTTTCAGGGTTCACTCCGACATTTCTCGGTTTTGTACTATAAAAATATATTATGTTCGGCTATTTGATAATAATAATAATATGGCGGTCTCTCGTCGACCGTGTCCGCGCCATTAATTTTTTTCCCCCGATTATTTGCTCGGAATCCATTTTTTTTCTTCAATTTTATAACCATAATAAAGTGCGTTTATAGTCGTCAATATTTATCGTAGTGAGTACTCGAATGCGATTTTTTTTTTTTCAAATCATTTTCTTTAGAAATCCGTCGTTTAACAGACGTGATTGTTTTCAAAAAAAAAAAAAAAAATATACATACCCGTGTAAAAATATGTTTCAAACGTGCGCGAATGCCGATTCGTCTACTAGACAAATAAACGTCGAACAGTCTGTAATATTTTTATCGGCAGTTTTAGCGCCTCCTGTTGCTTCCCCTGGTCCAGTTGCGCCCGTGCGCGCGTACGGCTGCGTGGTATCGTTTGATTTCAATTAGGGTCGCCTCTGCACGGAACACGAAATTACTCCTTTCGAGTGGTTTACGCGGGACGAGATTTATCGTTGATTCCAAATACGTTTTCTTTCGGTCTTGCTCGCGCTATTAGAAAAACGTCCGGAGAAAAATCAATAAACTTCTCCGTTAAAATGTATACCACCTGCGCGCGACTTTCAATCTCGAAATTATTTGCCCGCGCTAGACTCTCGGTACCCACCGACTCGCCGTTTTCTGAAAAGTAATCTCCAAGAAGTCGGGGGGAAAAATAAAAAAAACACATCACTGTAAAACCAATATAATAATAATATACATTCCACGCTCCGAGATCTATAAAAAAAAAAAAAAAAAAAAAACGAAAAACGCGAGTTGTATCGATCGCAGACTTTCGTTTCTTCGTACCTGCACGTGTGGATATATATTTTATTAGGCGCGTCGAGATTTTCAACGTTTCCGTCCGTCTCCGCGCGGACCACCGACCCCGTGAGATTCGACGTTTTTATATATATCAACGTCGTCGGGCGATCACGTTTTACGGTTTGATTTTAAGAATCCGTACCGATCACACCCGATTTTCGATCACTGTTGATCGCGAATTTCACGCGTGAACCGTTGACCGTTACCATGTTGTTACCCGTCGACCGAATACATTTGTGTGCCTATATACATTTATCTCGGTTAATATCCGTTCATTTTTATTTAGAAAAATTGAAAACAGCTACATTACCTCAGTCCTTCCTGCACGATCTCGACGTTAAAAATATTCGAGTTACTTATCGTTTCATCGAAGACAAAGTTATATATTTTATCGAGAACAATATATTATTTTTCCGACCTCGAAATCGTTTTCACCTAAAATTTCCGAGACTTTTTCGCGCCACGTGGTTTTCGCTCACACATCACGCCGCCGCCGCCGCCGCCGCCGCCGCTCTAAAAACAATTTCGAACGAAACTCGGTTTGACCGAAAACTATCACATTTTTTCGCAACGTGATCGCGCACAATACTCCGCGTTCCTATTAATAAAGCGATTTTCTAGAACTCGGAGCGTATTTATTTATTATTTTCAGTCGGGTACGTGGTTGTTTTTTTTGTTTTTTTCATTTACGGTTTTCGCGAGATGGCGACGAATAAAAAACGACCATATATGTGTCGACGTACACACGCGAACACACTCCGCAGCATCCGCGTTGGCGTATATTTCCCGACAAACAAAACAAACACGTGCTTCGGCGGGTACTCTTTCGGGGCGGCAGACTTTCACTCGGACGGTTTTTTTCGTTTTTTTTTATAAATTCCTATCCGGATCGATAAGTTTGAATAAAAAATAAACACGCTCAGCAACCGTCGCGCGTCGCGGCGATTTCAAATAATACGTTCGAATCGTCAGTCAATGCCACATCGTAAATAAAAACGAACCGATTGGGTTTATTTTGGCAAACGCAACCGAATCGTTGAAATCGACCATTTGGTCGCTCGAAAATCGCGCCGAAAGCCAATTGATTCGTCGGTTAATTTCGACGTTTTAAATTCTGAGCGAAGCGAAGAATGTAACGATTTTATTGTTATCGTGTAATTTACATTTGTGTTTGTTATTTTCGACTAAAAGACTCGGTGTCCTTATCGATTTCACGGAAATAATTTTATCCAGTTTGCACTTTTGGAATTCCTGTGATTTTCCAGCAGTTTACATGATTAAAGGTTTAGGAAAATCCGACGGAAAATAAGATGGAAAAAAAAACAATATTTTGTTATAGAATTCCAGTTTTCGACAAAACTTCATTTTTTTTTTTCTCTCAGACAGAAATGATTTTGAAGACTTGACATTTTCACGTATCATTGTTATTACTGTTTTTACAGAAAATAATATTTACAATAGTTGTCGAAATTTTCCGCACTGTTTATAAATATTTTAAATTTTAAATTCTCATTGTTTTTCCGTATAATGCTGATGAAATAATTTTGGTTGGACAAAATGTCTTGAAAATGGATATCATGTTCTTTGCGCGTTGATTTTACTTAAACAAATATTGAAAGTTTGGAATCGAAAAATTTTTATTTTTTTTTAACAAACATTTGAGTTTTAAATTTTGACATAAACAACGAAAATCTACAACACTTTACAATAAAAACTCATAAGACATTCGATTTCAATACTCTAGAAACTAAAAATTATTTTTTTATTCAAAAGGAAAAATTTTAAATAGCGTTGGAAAGTTAAATTTCGATGTGTTCGATTTGTTTTTACGATTTAGAAATAGATGCGGAAAACCAACACGCTTTCCTTCGCTGAAAATCGTTTTTACAAATCAATATTTCATTGGTTTAAAATTTCTTAAAATATTTCACTAATATCAATCACCAACTAACTGTATTTCAGAAAGAAATTTCTTTTTCATCAAACAAAATGTTTGTAGTTAAAATACAAAAACAAAACGTCGAATTTTGCTACTTTCGAATGAATTATCGTTAAAACACGTGTTCGTTCTGTTAGTTGGAAAATATACGAACGAGTTTGTTCGTGTTATCTAGGAAAATCGTCTTTGGTAGTCTTGATGAGTTTTAGCATTTCGATTTACTTCAAAAATAATAAATAAAAGTGTATTCGTATAATATGAAGGCTGCATTTTCTCGTCCATAACGTTCCAGTAGAATCCGGAACTGGCAACGTCGACCGACTAGAAAATATGTGTTGTTTTTTTATTTTTTTTCTAATTACAGGAGTTGGTATCCGGGTCGTTTTCTTTTAAGTCCTCCGAACAAGTTACCGGAAAGTGGGACAGAGGGTTGTTGTTGTTGTTTAATTAGTGGATTTGAGTGAAAGCTTAGTCGGAATGGAAATTCGAACGTTGTGGTTTAGCCGTACGAATCGAGTGTAGGTATTTTCAAGCCGCGAGTTACCAAAAATCAAATATATTATTTTCTGAATATTTTATGGAAATTAAAAATCGACAAATACAATGTCATAAAATAATATCGTAGAAAAAAAAAATATACAATCGCTTTTATACTTTCCATGACTTCGATGTAGGTATAAATAAAACGATCAATAAATAAGTAATAACTGTTCGTCGAAAAACGTCCACTCAAAGTAATGTTTTTATCAAACTCAAAACGGGCCGAGAAGAATTTTTTTTTTTTACCAAAATTAGCTGGCTCGTATAGACTTAGGGCCGAATCGGACCGGATCAAAGTTGTGAAGATGTCCGACATTAAGTCGGACCGAAATACCATTCGAATGAACTCGATTCGAAAAGTTTCGACGACGGCGAAGAAACGTTCGTTACGTAAAATTGTCATGTTTTTAATTTTAATTTGACTTGAAAATAAAAACTTTTGGTTGCGAACAGAAAATTCTAAAATTTAAACAACACGCCCGATTTCAAAAACGTTGTACTCTCCGCGGATTAAAACGCTTTTTTTTCCGAATTAAGATAAAAACGAACTGGGACATGCGGGCAAAACCGAACCGAGTCCTTCTCGAGAGATCGTATCTGTATTGGATACGAGACCAAACCGAAACGCCAATTATTATCGGACAATAGGAATTCGTTTTTTAAGTATTTAACAATACTCGATGATTTTCCAAACGAAATCGGTCCTCCGGTCTGGTATGTATATATATACGGCGGCGGTGGCCTGAATCCTTATATTGTAATAAACACAAAGAATTCTATTTGGAATTCTTAAAAACAGATCGAAAAGCCAAAACGAAAAATATAAAATAAATTCACTATAAAATATAAATGGTCGAGTCAGAAGAAGAACTGATTTTAAATCACTATCGGTAAGTAGTTATAATATACGACGAATTGAATATTATTAAATTGAGAATTCGTTTGAAAAGTAAAAAACCGTTACGATAGAATTAGTTTTAAACAATAGAATAATTTATTGAAACCGAATAAAAATGAAAAACTCGCAAATCGACAGGATCGATTACGGTTAGGTAGATCGGCTACGCGTTCTAATACGTATTACGCCAATGTTTTATTTTCACATTTTTCGAGAGGTTTTTGTTTTTCACTTTTTGTGTACGCGTATTTTTTTTTAAATTTTCACTGTGCACATAATATATAATGCGGACGACACGTGTATTGTAATCGTCAAAACAAATATTGTTGTTATACGATGTATTCCGAATGCAAATAAAAATATCGAAAACATTAACGTAAATATTATTGCGTTTTCGTCTCGATATCGTACGCAAAAACGTTAAATTTTTGCTTTCCAAAACAAACAGAAATAATCAAGTTGAAAAAATATATTTTTTCGAGAAGAATCTGATATTAATACTAGCGCGTGTCCTCGCTGGTTCGCGCAGTAATCCTATAAAGACATAATAAATCATTATCATTTTGTCGTACTCGTATTGTTAGGCGATTAGTTTACGTATTTTCACATACCCAGTCGTCTAAAATCTATAAAAGTCGATAATTTTTCACATCTTTTTCGTGCAGTGACGATTTCGAATTTAGTTTGGTCTAAAAGCCAAGAACCACATCAGAGGTTTTAAAAACTGACAGTTCGTAGACCATTAACCAAAAACGATGGTCTTTCGACGTACAAACACTACTTTGACAACCCAGGAGTAGGACGAAAATGTCGTGTTAATGGGCAATGACAGATCAGATGCGAGCTGCGGTGTTGCCGACGGTTTCGGTATTGTTGTGGTTCAAAACTGTCAGGAAAACCTTTCGCGCGTGCCTACTATTACGACATTACTAAATAATTGATGAAGATACCTAATGTAGGCTATAACTGACAAAATGAAATATTATATGTATTTTATATTCGTTATTTGATAAAATCATGAAGATTTTTTTTTTTTTTACGTCTCGTCGACGAGACGATTTCGCGCAGAGAAATGATTTTGTTTTCATCGATACGAAAAGAAAAAACTGGAAAATCATCGGGTGACGCACGTCCAAGTGTTGGATTTCAGCGCTCGTGCTATATATTTATACTGCGTTTGTTTAGCGAATCGAACTCGGAGCCTTAAATTTATGATCACACACACACACACTAACCGTCTGTACGGTTTATATCCGAATATGTTTTACCGCGCTGCTCGTTGGCGATTCGCTTTCAAACTTATTGAATACAACATCGGTGTTTGTCAATCGCGCGCTTTAAAATACGGTAAATAATAATCCCTAACGTATTGCTTCGATTCGTTAGCAATAAACACGGTTTAATTTTAATTCCGATTCGATTCGCGGGGGCCCGGGGCGATATTGTGGAGGAGTCGAAAAACGTTTGTTTTGCGGATATTTAATCGCGAACAGCTCCGGTGAAATGTGTATTTCATAATAAACTCGTATAAAACCTCGTATTGTCTGTTGGAAATAAATAAATAAAAAAAAAAAAAAAAAAACAATAAAAACTATAACGGTATCGTAACGATTTTAACGACGCGCGACGGCGCGGCGGCACTCACTCGACTACAGGTCCAGTCTGAAGTCCGGAGAAACGAGTCCGCGGTCCGATTTCGTCCGAGGAATGCAGCGAATTCGCCAATTCCATGTGTTTAGTTTGAAAATCAACGCTAATTTTCGTTCGTTGAAAATCCAACTCCAGGTGAATCTGGATTTAAATTCCTCTCCCGAGAACGCGTGTATAATATTTTCGAATAAAAAAAACTGGAATTCTGCACGCGTGCATTATTTGTGGCCAAACTGTCGGTTCCAATACTACTGCGGCACCACGAGTGCCGGGCGAATCTTTTATCGATCTCTGACGATGCAGCAACAACGACGGCGAGTAAGTAAATACTTTCGTCGGGATCAATGATTTGAGGGCGCGCGCGATATTATTGTTGTTCGCGAGAATTTCGAGAGATTTCGTTTTTCGCTACGGTCGTGAATACCACGTACGTAATATTACACGCGGTAGGCAGCACGTATAACAAGTTATAAAGCATTAAAAACTTTTTACCCGTCGTCCGTTTCCGCGTTTTTTTTTTTTTTTTATTAACCGACTGCACGTTTTAATAGTCACTTAAAAAAATAAGAGCGTGCATATTTAATACGCGACACGCATATACCTGGCCACGGAATTTCCGACTCGTTTTGGCGAGACGTGTCCGCGCGAAACGCGGTAACGCGGAGAATATAATATTATTATTGTATGGTTTTTTTTCCCCCCCTTTCCCCCTCGCGTTTCAGAAATGCCGATTGCGAGAATACGGGGTAGTTTCGTGTACACGGTTATTAATTAAAACTTCTTCGAACCACTTAAAACTTTCGAGTTTCCTTATTTAATTGAACATTATAGACCATATACTCGGCATGCGGATACACCGTCGCCGCCGCCGCCGCCGCCAACGGAGTAAAAACGATATTATTATTATTATTATTATACTTTCGAGCGGGCACAATTAAATCGCGTTCTCGCTCGGATTACGAATTTCTCCGGTTAACGCTGTTGATAAAGATAATATCATCGCGAATTTTTACACGCTTCATAGCTTAGAAAACCGAGAACGTTACGACGTTACGAGAAAAAAAAAACGCCTCCAAGTAGTTTTTAATTTTAATTTTTTTTTCCCATCACTCTTAAAACACACCGGGCTTTTACTCGCGATTGATATAATTTTCAAAATAAATATTTATTTCGATCGGAACTTTGTGACTCGGAAACGCTCGAGCAGTCGGCGAATCTTACGAATTATTATTTCGCTGGACCGTGAGATCGAAAGTAAAAAAAAACCAAGTAACGACCATAATATCATTTCACTCGCCAATTTAATTCGGGAAACCGATATGATAGACAGACATTTTTCATTTCGTATGTGTTGTACACTAAAACAGAAAAAAATCGAATATTAGTGTTTGCGTTTTCAGTCGGCGGTACGCGAAACGGATTCAATGTCTTTCCGTTTTTTTTTTTCGACACGATTTTCAAAACCGACCCATTCGAAATATCAAATATTTCGTGCGATCAATACGTTTTGTACTACATAACATTTGAAAAACCAATCAAATTATTGTTTTCCGCTGTCATTTTATCATAAACGAAAAGACAAATTTAACATTACTACGTAAACATCTGACTTTCATTATTATTTTAAAGCTTGTGCGAACGGAGAGTCGAGTGCCCAAAAATCCACCGGAGAAATCGAAAAAATGTCCCGTTCGAAACACTCACTTTAATAATAATGTGTTTGGATTTCGTGTGAAATACGTAATACACTGGGTGAAGTTTTACCGCCCGATGGCAGGAGAAAAAAAATTGAAAAAATAACATTGCGAAACCAACACGTTCGTGCGGAATACAAAAAAAAAAAAAACAAACCTTCTCTTTCACCGCGGCCGCAAGGTACTATTTTCGTTTCGACGTTTTCAATTTGTTATAAAAAATAAAATGGACGACGCGGCGTAACGTGTAGGCAAGGTCGGTACACAGCCGTCGTCGTCGGGGACAGGTATTACGTAGTTTTTTTTATTTTTCGTTAGTTATTATACGTATAGTATGTACTTGTAATTGAAATTTTTAAATTCAATTGTGTTTCGAAATCGAATCACTCCTCTTGAAACGTTTCGATGAAATTATAAAAACTAGAGAGTATATTTATTTTTTAATTTTTTCGCGTGTCCCAAAACAGATGAATAGTTTTGATTATTGATTGACGTTAATAATGAATAATATACGTAGTTTATAACTAGGGCTAGGGACTTATGGGAGTTTGCATGTTTTTCAATAATCATTCAAAACATAGCTAAGTAATAAATAAATTTGTTTCATAGTACTAAGAGTTCAAAGCAATCATTTTTAATTTGCATATTTTGCATATTCAGTTGTTTTTTTCCTATAAGAGCATATTTTTTGTATTTTTATCTTAAGAGCATATTCCACACTGTTTATTTTAAAAAATGTCGAGCGTTCGTTTTCGAGATACAAAAATTTATTGGCGTACAATCGCCGCTCATTGACATTTGAAAATATAAGAAAATTGTTAGTGACACAATGCAATTCATTTAGGTAAGATTTAAAAAAATATGAAAATCATAAAAACAATATGCATTTAAAATTGAATTGAAAATTTTTTTTCCGTTTAAAGGTCAAAGAAGAAGCAATCAAACTGATAATTAATAGCATATAAGTTTGTAATTTTTTAATGTTTTTTAATGAAAAATAAAAATTTTTAAGAGCATATTTTAGCACTTTTGCATATTTTAAGAGCATATATGATAATTTTTAAGGGCATAAATGCATGCATATTTTAAGGTTTTTTAGGGCATGAAGTCCCTAGCCCTATTTATAACTATATTAAAAGTAGCCGCGACTCGCTCTCGTCGATATTTGAAATTCGTCATTTCCGCATATTAAACGCATTGCAGTGTTTTCACACACGTTTTATGTTCTACGCGGCTCTAAGATATCATTTGTTTGTATTTATTTATGTTTCCCCCCCCCCCATCGAGCGAGAAAATAAAACGTCACGAAATTTCAAAACCCTAATTACAATTTAATACTGTCGTGTTGCACGTGCTCGTGCCGTTGTAGCCATAAAGTCCGGGCTTTATGCGTTTTCTCGGGATTATGCAGCGGCAGCTTTAATTGGGTAAGTTTTCTCGGCGTCTCGTCGTTCAATGAAGTCGTCGTGCACGACGTTTTTCTACGGTATAAAAACGCATATATTATTATATTCGGACTTTATGTGAATATCGCGGCGTAACAATATGGCGCGTTTTAGAAATTCGTTTCGTTCACGTTCGGACAAATAATGACGTTTGAAAATGAAAACGGCCGCGAGACAGAGTGAGAATAATTTACGGCGGAACGTTTGATTTCGCGATCTCGACCACGTAGAGTCGACGACGCGCGTGCCTGTCACCATAATTTTCTCATAGGTCTGAATTTATTTACACGTTCCCGGCGTGATAAATAAACGAAAAGACAGCCGTCCACGTGCGTTGTTTCGCGCAGGAACGCAGGAGTCGATATTATATAGCTATAACCAGTAGGTATAAACGTTTATGTGAAAAGGATAATTTTCTTCTTTTTTTTTCCTCTTAATTCTTTCAGAGAATATTCTAGTCGTATTTGACGCCGCGCTGCTGTATACGTCAAAAGTATCTCGTTTTCGAGAAAGCATACAATATCCTACTCACTAATAGTGATTACGGCCTCGTCGATGTATCCGCGAAAGCCCGCGTCGTTCTGTGATTCGGGTGATTTCTAGATTAGTCCTGTTCATCGAAAATCCACTCGAAAACGTCATCGGATTTCGGCGGCGCAGCGTCGCGAAATCATATGGACCGAAAACCGCGTGCGACGAGAAACGCATAAGACACGCGACTTTCGAGTTTATCGAATTAATTAAATTTTTAAAAAAGCGTACTTTTGAGCTTTTATTATTATTACTTAAACTCGGCGCCTTAGAAATGAAAATTACCGAGTTTGTAAATTTCGTATTCGAATAAAAAATTTTCATTATTCATGGAGACAATCGGTTATTATGACAAAGTTTAAAGTTTTTTTTTTTTTTCTTTTTTATTGTCTACGCCCGACGGCTACGTTTTTTTTAATTTTTTTTTTTTTTTTCAACGCCACGCGCATATTATAATAACATTATGACATAATAACTTTGTATTGTTATAACACGGTTAGTCTTGCATTAAATTTTCAAGCCGTTAAACGTTCAAGAAAAACATTTTTATTTCATCAAAAGAAACGTAAACGTTAGGCTCGCACTTGTTCGATGGAAAACAAAAACAACTCTAACCTATAGTTTGTTCTTTCGTCTAAACATCATTTGAACTATACTTGCAATAACGATGTGATTTCACTGTTAAAAAATTTGTCGGGGAAAAAATGTCCAAATTACGCGGAAATATTAAAGAAAAAAGAAATAAAA
The DNA here is from genome assembly GCA_948098885.1 of Drepanosiphum platanoidis. Lineage (NCBI taxonomy): Eukaryota > Metazoa > Arthropoda > Insecta > Hemiptera > Aphididae > Drepanosiphum > Drepanosiphum platanoidis. The sequence continues at coordinate 4,426,567 of OX402535.1, forward strand.
TGCTCGTGAAGCCGCCCACTTACCGGAAACCCACGCAGACGTCTACGGCAGACGACGCGACGAAATTCTGAAAAAGTATAACTTTAAAACATAATATTATATTGAAACGAAATCAGATCTCGAAAGAGACGATACATAAAAAAAAATTGTAGAAATTTATTAAAATAAGTACCGGCTTTTATGTTTTTCGTTTTAGATTTCGAGTAAAACGAGAATATCGTGATATTTTTATTATTATTTTTTTGGTTTTTTATTTGCTTTTTGTACGAGATTTTGATTAAAAGTTTTAGTTCAATCATCAACACTGTAGGTTACTTCTGGTAGAAAATTTTAACAGATGTGGCTTATGGAACGTTTGAAGTTTTTTCGAGTTTTTTTTTTTTTTTTTTTTTCGTAAAATGTCGATAAAACGAATTTAAAACATTAAAATATCTTGAAAGTTTGCATACAAATTTCTTCATATAAAAGTTGCAAAGGAAAATATCGAAAGATTCCGTTTAAATTAAAGTCTTGTGGCAAAATTACAAAATTCTGCATATTTTTGGAGCTATACAGTTCAATAAAAATTTAAAACTCTAAGACTCGGGTCAAACAATCTTCCGAATGGGTTTTTTTTTCCATTGGACAGAAAAAAATTTACCGAAAAGTCGCAAAAAAATTGTACAACCGTTAGAACGAAATGGCATATTTCAACGATTTCGATTGATAACGTTATCGGTTATTTTGTTGTTGGTTTTCTAAAATAATTTTACTGGTTATCTGTACATAAATAGAAATAAAGGCCAATCAATATGCCTTCTTTCACTCGAAATCGTTTTTTTCAAAGTCAATTTCAAATTTTCTAAAAAGAAGTCAGACAATCTCAATCGCCGGCCACCGCTCTACTATTGTATCTCACCCGAGTCTTAATAATTATTAACACGAGAAAATTTTCTGACGATGAAATCTGCGATTTTTAATCGCTCGTGACATTCGATTTGAATAAAAAATCTAGATTTAGCCTACCGAAAGGAATCATATGAAATCATAAAACTAGATCCGAAGCGTGCGAAAACCGCAAAACTATTCGTTTTGAGACGACGCGCGACGCTCGTGTTATTGAAGCGCGCGTTTATTCGGCTGGGAAATCGTCGCACCCGATAAACACACGGATCGTGCGTTCCATTTCACGCGGTGTCGAGAGGAGAGGTGGGTTTCGGAGGGGAAAAATTCGGGTACACAAACGTCGTGGTCGTCCTCGCGCATGCTGCGAAAACCTTCGGCCACGGTCGCGCGGCAACATAAATATTATCACAGCGCCATGTGGCGCGCACGAGCTTAATCGTAATCAGTTCAGAGCGTAGTGCGCTCGCGTGTTTCCGAAACGGAATAAACCGATGGCGGAAAAGGACAAAATAAATTTGCGTAAAACTCTCGTCGCGCCCCGACCCTACCGCCGCGCCGCGCCGCCGCGCCGTCCTCGGCGAATAATAATGTTGGGCGAGAGTCGAGTGTGAACACGCGTCGTCGTCGTCGTCCTAAGTGACTATTCGTGTCATTCGTGCCGGTCTCCTCCTGGCCGTTGTCGCAAATCGACAGCGCGGCGGCGGCGTCGATACCGCGAAATCATCCCGACAACAGTAGTACCACTCGTAGGTACACGTAAAACAAACGCACGTGTTTCGCCGAATCCGACGGGTTCGGGGGAAAATGAAAAAAAAAAAACGAAACGAAAGGTGGCCGGATAAATAATTTCGTTTCGAAGTATTCGATACTCGCGAACAGAGCTTGAACGTCTACGAACAAAAAAAAAAAAAAAGCGCGTAATAATGACGTGTTGTTTAATATTTTGCATAAAAAAAGTGCCATGGAGTTTAACACAAACAATCGAGTTGACCAAAACTTTGAGCGACGACTAAACGACTTGATGTATGAAAATCGGCTCGACCTTATTATACGGACATTTTGCGTTCTAGAAACCGAATAGACCAGGTCCTACGACGTCAACGAAGAAAGATCGACACAAATTCAGACGAGCGTAACACCTTTACGCTCGTATTTGAATGTCTGAATTTATTAAAGACACTCGTATTGTCGAATAAATTTTTGTCATTGGATAATCGATCGAAGTATTTTTCTCGTTCGACGGTTATAATATGATGACGCGTAAAATCGAGAAACGTCACAGTACACGGGTATTGTTTGATTTGTTGAATTGAACAGAAAAAAAAAAAACGATTTAATTTCCACACGTTATGATACACACACGTTTCCGCGATTTTAACGCGTTCGATGTCCGTTCGATGTTACGCTAAAAATATCAAAATATATTCCTTGCTACCACCGAGCACGACCGACCAACAAGTACCTACCCACGTCAATGAGATATGTTGTTAAAATTAAACAATAGAGTAGATTCTCATCATTATTGTGTTGTCCGTCGATATTATACGGATTATTCGAATTTTCACATAGATTGTGTACATTGTAATCCCTCGGAATCTCGAAAACCACCATTTCGTTCGAAAAATGCTCGCTAATATTATATTGTATCGAGAACGGCCCACGGTCAGCAAGATTAACAAAACTACGGAGGGGTACGAGAGCGAGCTGCAAGAGGTCGAGGAGAAACTACCCGCGGAGTATACAACAATGGACAGACGGGCTTTTAAACCTCCTACGCACAGGATTGTCGAAAGAAAACCGGAAAAAAAATTGGAAATAATCGACGAAAAGAAAAAAAAACACACGAACATGAAAAGGTTCGCACGACGGCACATCGACTTAATCGCTGCGATTTTAAGTCGGCTACCTAATAACGACGGGGCGGCGAAGATATCGGAGCCGCACGAAAACACCGAAAATAAAATAATAATTTCAATAAACGCGCGATTTTCTATAATAATTTTCTTGAAAACTTGTCACTCGAAATTTCTTAAATATCAAACAACTCGGCACGGCGCGTAGTAAACTTTTAATAGTCTTAATTTACTCGTACGGAATTTTCTTTCATACGTAATGTAATTTCGCGCGACAGGAACGGCGGCGGCGAAGAAAATAATATCGTGTAAGCAACGAGGTTTTTTCCCCTTTTTTTTTTTTTTTTTTAACGAAATATTTAGCGTTTTCAAAGACACGTACTACTCCGCCGTGTGCACGTGCGCGAAATAGTTTTGACGAGAGACGGAACCAATTTCGCGCTATAAGCTAAAACAATATAATAATATCCGTCTAAACTTTCAAATCCTCGCGCGACACGAGTGCGCCTCTATCCAGTGGCAGTTTTACGAGAGACGTTTTATGATTCATTCTTAAGAAATATAACGATAATGGATATTTAATAACTAATAACCGTATCAGATATAAAACGTCCGGTCTTCACGAGTGACCTTCGCTGGCTATTTGAGTATTAATTAAAAAACGCCCGTTGATTTATGAACGAGTAAAAAACACAACTGTCCACAGACGGAAAAAATAAAGAACACGTAAAATAGTCAAAACCTGCGACAGCTTCCACGTCTCGCCTCAGAATCTAAACGAAGAAAACAAAAAAATAAAAATAAATACAATGTTTAAAGGTTATAATACTCATAATATACATTTCTCGACTTTATTATTAAAGATATTTTATAATTTTAATAAATCATTTTATATATTTAATAATCATTTGTTATTGGAGAAAATAAATAAACTAGAAACTTTAAACTCTACTTGCATTATTCTATATCGACTTGGCGATTGAAAACAATCAATTGACTCGCCTGGCTGGTCCGAGTAAATTGTTTTGTTTTGAATGTTTTGATAAACGTTCATCTGGAGGAGTTGGAATATTGTAAAAATCTCCGATGAAAACGAAATATTTAATGTCCCATAACAGTTGACGGATTTCGTTGTTGTGAAAATCCTTCGGTAATTTTTCCCCGATTTCCTCTCTCCATACCGACGGACCAATAAAACTCGTTTCAAGCTTAAAACATGCGTCTCGAACGTAATCCCGGCATGGCGAACGTAGATATACGAAAAATATCGATTTTGAAAAAAAAAAAATAAAGAAATAAATACATATATACGTATATTCCGTCAAAGCTTATTCGTTCTGAGCCAACTAAACGTATTTGAAAACATACCTCGCCGGCCGTCTACGTCGTCGTCGTCGTCGTCGTCGATTTGTGTACGTATTATTTATTTCGGAAAATATAATAATAATAATAATAATACGATCGACTTTCGGTTATTGTAGAAAAAATGCGTTTTTCCGGCTTTCCCAAACGGTATTGTTTGAAATGCGACGCTTCAAAAAAAAAAATATAACATTATAATCGTTATAAGCACGCCGCCGCGTCGCCGTCGTCGTCTGTTTATTGATTTATATCGATAATAATATTACAGAAAACCGCGTAGTCAAAATAATTGTGTCGCGCAAAAATAATAGCGGCGGCGTAATAATAATAATATTGTCGACGCCGCCATACGCGGCCGCAGCGAGTTTCCTTTTATTTTTAGTATTATTTTTTCTTCTTCTTCTTCTTCTTCCTTTTTCCTCTTCCGAATCGTTTCGACGCGCGCGCACAACAAAAGGAAATTACTGCCGGCGTTCCGGTGTAAAACGGGCCGGGGAATCTTCATTTCGTTCCCATTACACGCGTTGCACATTCGACCTGAATTCAACTCGAATTACTCAGCTTGTCGTCACGTCCCGGCGGCATCACGGCGTCGAATTACTACGTTGGACCGACGAAACGCGTCGCGCGGCCATAATATACAAAACACATAATATAATGTTGCACAATATTGTCTCTAACACGCGTAAGTAAATCACGCGCGCGCGTAATCTACGCCAGTCGCGCGGCACGTGGTCTTCTTCGACCCCTCGTCCGATATCCATTTCAGTTATTATTTTATATTTCTCGCCCGCTCTCGTAGTGTTTCGCCACGCCCGCCACGCCGCCCGCCGGGAGAAAGGGGAAAACGAATTCGCGTAGAAATAAATTCTAGACGACGTGTTGTGACTAAATACTGGTTTAGAAACTATAATATGGATTTTTCATTGTTCGAAGAAACGCAAAATATTTAATTCGATGATGTTATTCGGGAATCGAAACCGATCGTTTCGAGTAAACCGGCCGCCGCCGCCGTCACAATTATTATGCGAAAAAATTAATAGACACGGCGGCGGCCGCTAATCCTCGGAGGATCGTTAAGCCGGCGAACGCGAGAAAACACACACAAACAAAAACAACGATAAATTTATTGGCGGTAGGTAACTCGGCGTTTAATTACACGCTAAAAAAATACCGAACGCAAACAACGTAATCCCCCGGCGGCGGCGGCGGCGGGGTATTTTTTCCACAGCCTCGAGTATCAATATTTATATTATTTTAAAGAAAATATAACTCTGCGCAATAACGACATAAGCTCTTAATAGTTTATTAACGTTCTCGGGTTTAAGTCGTACGCCGTAAAATAATCTCCTCTCTAAGACGCTGTAATATATACATTCAAAATTAATAATAATATTGTATTTATAAGCCCATTACTGCGGTATACGCATTATATTTTAATAATACCTTAAGTCGATCAAATCGCCGTCGTCGTAGTGTTGAAAAAACGAGCGGCGGACAATTAATATTGTTTATTCTCGTCGGGACGAAAACATTAAAATTAATAGCTCCGTGTGTAATCGCGCGTATTATTTGTGTGCGGGACGTACCTACGTATCTCGTCAAACGTATTAATAATTGTACGCGGCGAGGTTTTTGTTTTTTTCTTTCTTGTCGGCCGCGAAACGACATGAAAAAACAATTATTATAATACATATCGACAAAACGGAAAATCCGCGAGAGTTTTTAAAATTTCTTCTTCTTTTTTTTTCGAGGCCATTTTTTTCGAACGGGTATTTTTCACCTCGGACACGTGCGCCGAACAGGAATGTTCGGCGATGGATCGGGCGAGAAGAAAATGTCCGATGGGAAATATTCTCCGAGTTGGGTTAAAAATATTCGCGTATAGGACGCATAATTGAGATTCCGGATTTTCTAACAAATCAAAATGAAAAACGTGCGAAATTTATCATATTATTATATACAAATATTCATGCAAAACGCATTACGTACGATATTATTATATTGTTAAACAGTTTCATACGAAACGTGTTGAATTTAAGTAGAGCAAAACGAACTTTAAATTGCCAACACATTTCGATCGATAGTTCGTATAACGATCTGTAAATACGAACGCTTTTATTCTCAAATACATATTCCGCGACGATTATGAACGAAACGTATTTTCGGCGGCGAGATTTCATCGTGTTTTGAGGAGTCGGACTGGATTTTCGGACTGCGGTTTCCACCCGCGGTCGGCAGCATTTCACAACGCGTCCCGAACGGCAAGAATGTTCCGGTCGGACACGGTCTCGTCGTTTCCGGTCCTCGAGCCCGATTGTTTTTCTTCAAACGCAACAGGTCGTGTCCGGCATGGACACCACGCGTTTCGGCACACAAACCCTCGTCCGTAGAATGTTCCCCTGTATTGATTAGAATTTTCAAAAAAAAATGTTCATTCATTCTTCAGGAGATCGTTATTACCGCAATGTCGTTTTCGTCCGTCCGCCAACAAACCGAATAATTCGTTATTCGTTGTGCGTGCGAGTTTCCGATACGAACGGATACGAATTTGAAAAAAATTGTTTACTCCATCTAAGGCTTATTAACTCTGGAATTGATTAATTTTTTTTTTTTTTTAACGATCTACTAACACGATTCTTTGTATTATTATTTTTGATAAACCGAAACCAAATAAATACGACGTAAATACGTAGTTCAAAGAACTTTGAACAACCGCAGTCAACGAAATAACGAACTAAAACTTAAACCAAACTGTATGTAAACAAAACTACTCGAGTGACTTGTGTGTCTTTTCTTCTGATTTTTCACTCGAGTTCTCCGTCATCTACGTATATATACGAGTATATTATATATTATACGAGTATTGTTGTTTATATTTTATTTTTTTCGCATTTATAAACAGTATTTTTTTTATTTTTTTTTCCGTTTGTTTTTGTAACCGAGCCACTCTCGATATTTCAAAAAGTATTGACATTTTTTGCGTTTTATTTCGATCGACAACCTCGCACACAAGCCGTAGGTAATTCTCCAACGTTTTACCAAATGGATGGTTCTTTCGTTTTCACTCGTTTTTCTGTTTCGCCTTGATTGAGAATCGTGTTTTGAATTTTAAACGGCATTTCTTGACTTTTTTGGTAACATATTTAATTTTGAATTATAGCGTTGACAATTATTTTAATTTCGTATAAAATTATCATAGACGTGACTTGAAAGTAAAATATATACTCCTTCCGTTTCCAAAACAATCGAACAGACGTCAAAAACAACATTGTCACGCCAATCGTTTTCTCAAAACCACCGACACACACCGTGTGTGATCATAACGTTTTCAAAATATAATAATATCTCGTCACCGCGTACAAAGTTTATTAAAAAAAATAATTTATTTTTGAAAATATTATGTCGGGCGAGTACAAGCCTATGAGAGAATCTACCGTTACTCCAAACAGCTATTCTAACTTAATTGGTTATGCCAATATAAGAACAATAATTTGTAAAATATTTCAACATTTCTACGTGTGTCTATATTATTTAAGTATATTGTTCTTAACCTATATTATATTTGATTAAATTACACGTTTGTGCTGTCAGGTTAGTTTTTTTTATTTATTTTTTTAACGAATAATAATAATAAGTATAACAACGACTCGCATAATATTCGTGTGAGGAATGATTAATTCGCGGAGAAACTTGTTATTTTTATGAGAAGACGTTTAGACAAACAATATCGCACATCGTATTATTATCATTATTATTATTATTACGCTGTACGCGCGCATAAATTACAAAAACTCGGTGTATTTTTGTAGTTTTTAATTATTATATTTATTATGTTACCTTCACAAACAGGCGCGCGCGCGCTTTATATTTTTATTATAAACAATAAAATAATGCCGGAAAAAAATAAAATAGCGGGTCGCCTAAAAAGAAAAATTGGTAAATTTCATTAAAAGTAAAATACCTTAGTATATTTCGTATATACGCGTTGTGTATACAAAAGTGTAATGTGCTCGTTTTCAAGGGTAGATAATGGAATAACCGTGTTGTGTTTCGTTATTTCTACGCTTCCTAAAAAAAAAAAAAACAGATTTCAAAATTAAAATGAACGTTCGCGAACAATTGTTTTCGTCCAATGTTCTCGGCCGAGACCTAAGGCGAAGTCACGCGATACCAAGGCTGTTCTATTTTTCAAAACGTCCTCGTTTGGGTCTGCACCACCATTATTCCCTAAAAGTGGTCCGCGAGCCCTAGAAAATACGTAAAGCGAACACACTTTGACGGCCGAAATCGAATTCGCGAACTGAAAATAAATGGCTCTCGTCAATTCCGATTCCGTTCAAAAACCACTGCGCCAAATTGACTTACAGTGACTGATGCAATAGGCTCGTCTTGGATGAGATTGCAATTTGTCAGACCATTTGACCGATTAAAAGAAAACTAACCTCGTGTTATTCGTCGGTTTGTAGACAAGTTGTATTGTGTAGTCGAATTATTGAAATACGTATAACGATCGACAGGACAAAGTAATCGACCGGTAGAATTGCAATTACTTTTTTTCTTTCGCTTTACACGTTCTGGTTTCGAAATTGCAAACCGTTTGCACTTTGAAGACCTAATAATTAAAAACGTTATCCGTGAACACGAGCCAAAAAGACATTATTCGAAAGGCCGTCAAAATGTTAATTATGATTGGCGTAGAAAAAAAAAACACCTCCAATATCTCGACTTTAAAAGACTTTTTTGAACTTAAAACATATTCGGGTCTACCCGGGTGCTTGTTTCGGTTTGTTTTTTCCGTGTGTTTTTATATTCGGCTGATATTAATCGCGGTTTCTGGTGCGTTTTCGAGGGTCGTTTCTCGGATGCAATATCGTCGGCCGAAAAGGGACGGGTCTATTTTAACGCGTGTTTTCGGTTTTCTTTCTCTTCTCATATTCATTACGTTTTGACATTTCATCGGTTCTATAAACAGCTCGCGTATTAATGTGTACGAAAACTCGAATTATTTTCACGTCGTCGCGCGTCGTCGTACGATTAGATATTAAAAACTCTGTTTTCGTGCGAAATTAATTTCGCGATAATCGTTTTGCTCGGACGGTTTTGCCCTATGAATTATTGCGCTTTTGGAAAATACACACAGGTTCGGTGGTTTTTATTTTTCCATTCGAACGCGTATAACAGGCTAAATAAATACAACTATTAAATAAACATTTCCGAAATTATTTCGCGCGCCAATGTTACCCGACACCATTGGAGTGTGTTTCGTTCGGGGCGAACGCGCCGATATTTGTTTTATGACGGCAACGTATATGGAGAAAAAAAAAAAACAACAAAACCAATATCGCCGACCTATTAACTAATTGAAATGCCTTTTTAATTTCTCACGTCTAGAAAGCACATTTCCGTTTCGCATTGTGTTAATTAATGGTTAATTAATCGTATCACAAAGCCTCAGATCGTATTGATAATGTAGGACGTGCCGATCGCATAGACTTTTTCCGTTTTTTTCCTCTCGCTATAAAAAAAATATGACGAAAAAAATTTACTATGACCTAACTTTTACTAACATAACTTGAATTTTCCGCTTAATTCTTTCCGAATTTAATATTCGACACCTCTTTTGGATCATTCATCGTATTCATCGACGTATTTCTGGGTCGTTGCGGCTAATCATAAGAGTTTTGATTATATTATTTTCGTTTTTATTGTTTTTCGAGCACGCGATTTCATTTGTGAGTTTTCGAGTCAATTTGGGATTATCGGAAACACTCTTAAAATTTGTTTTCATAAAAAAAACTCTTTTGCTCGTCCCCAAAACTTTGTTCATAATATTGTTTTTATATTTTTTTACAGCGTGAGGATAATTTGTTATTTTTCGGATTTTCTTTCCGTTTCAAAGATACAGGACGGGCAGCACATAACGGACCAGCTGACGCCCGTCCTTTTGGTCGTAAACGTTTCGAAGTTATTTATTTTAACGTTGTCGATTTATCAATGCAATTATTAGAAATTATTCTCTGAAACTCATAATAACATTCATTCGTTGTGTTTCTATATTATGATATACACTCGGGTCCATTTTTCTTCGTTCAGTTGTGTTTTGATTTGATCGATAGTAGAGATAAATTTACTTTCGTTTGACAAGAAGGTGTTGTTGGGTATACAAGTTGTAAAATAAACGATCGGTAATATTTGTCTGTAAAACGCCGGCATTCACTCGAGTAATGAAGTGTTTGTGGAGTTATAATATATTGTTTTATTTATATTTTTAAAGCGTTTCTGCAGCAGTGTGACTTTTTCAAAGGATAAACGAAAAGAAATATTGTTGTTTTCAAATAATTTTCTAAGCGATTTTCGATGAAAAATTTTAATAACCGTCTATATTATGACAGCAGTAAGTCATAAACTCTTAAAAATTAATTAAATTTGTATTATAAGTTTAACAATAACGCAGTTCATATATATTTATATTTTTTTTTTCTCTCTAGACGCGCTGCGAGTTAATCGTGTCAAAACAAATATATATATATATTATACTCGTATATATATTGGATTTTTAATTTCTCTGCAGAAAAGACAGCAACGATTTCATAACATTCGACTCTAAACCCATGACGGCGGGTAATGGATTTGGATCGAATACTCTAGTGAATAATTCATGGAAACTATTTGAAAACTTTAAAACTCGAAAATATTTTGAACATAATTTGTACTTGTATAGTTTTCAGGTTGTGACACGCGGCTGCACCGGTGCACAAATGTCCGTAACTTGTGTTGGTGTGTTCATTATTTGCATAATTATTATTCGTTTCGAGAGAGGAACGAAACGTTGACGAATCAATCGCGAATTTGAATAGTAATTATTCGCAAACAAACGCGTGAAATTTTATTCGCTATATTTCAGGTTTTTCTACCGATACGAATACGTTTGAAAACGCTTCCATCGTTTAGCGCACACAATGAACGTAAATAATTGATTTGTCCACCGGAATCGTCAGAATAAAATGTTGTAACCATGTTTAATGACGCGAAATATAAAGACGTATAAAACATAATATTATTACGTCCGGCGGCGGTCGCTTATAATACCACACGCAACTGTAATGTAATACATTTTTTAATTATTTTTGCTTGTGTTTTTATTTTTATTTTTTTTTAATTCATTAGAAACACTATTTTAGGTCGAACCAGATTTTTGAGTTTAAAATTACTGATTAGTTTGAACGTTTGATATTATTTTTACACATAAACGTTTTGATATTTTTGTGATGTTCTCTGATTTTGTGACTTGAAAAATTATTTTCACCATTACCGTGCTTTCTAGAACTACTTCTAGTGCTATTGGAAGACGGATAACCATTTTCTTTAATAGAAAAATAGATAAATAAACAAATAGACAAGTAGAACAAAGGACAAGTAGACAAATAGCGCACGAACGCACACCAACTCACGTGCACACACACATATAGTCGAAAAATGTCAATCATATTAGCAAAATAAAAATTGATAATTTGTCATTCATTGATTCGTAAAATCGATAACATTAATACAATGACATTATGGCACTAAACGGAGAAATGTTTGGCGGGGCCAAGTCATGGTCAACAAATGTTTTAACTAAATAAAACTCGCATCGTTTTTTCTCTCTTAAGCTACATGGCAATATAATATTGTTAAATTCGCGAGTATTATATTGGAAAATATTCATAATACACGTGGTTTTTTAACATTTACATGTAACGTAAATAGACGGTGAGAAACTCGGTCCCGACGAGAAAAAAAAAAATTGAAAAATGGAATTAGTAAGCTAAATCTCGGGAAAACATCGAGGTTTTTTTTTTAATTTGATACAATTTGTTTGATGGAAAGACTCGTGTGTTTATTTAAACTCGGATTTATTTTTTTTCCCTAAGAGATACTATATAAATGTAAATTTATAATGCGATATGATTTTTCGACGGGACCCCCGATTAATAGTAGTTCTAAATTCCGACGTTTTTTTTTTTAAAAATTACGTTTACAAAACGGATTTCTCGATATTTATTTCTCGAAAATATTAAAACACAATATTATTATGTTACGTTTTTCCTTTGGAATTAAATCCGTTAAAAAATACGTTTATCACTGTGCCGGAAGTTGTTTTATAAAAAAAAAAAAAAAATGTAAAACGACGAACAATAATTTTGTCTACTACTCGTATTTGCTAGGGCTCGAATTTATAATATATTACCACTCGTAATACACTTTTTTGACTTCTTCTTTTTTTTTTTTCAATAAGTACATCTGGGCGAATTCATGTCATAAATATTTGCGTCATTCTAGTCGCACGTTTTTATGAAAAATTCGATTTTCTTCGCGATAATAATATCACGTTCGATTCGTTTTCATTACATATTTGGCGTGTTTTTTTATTTTTTAAATACACACATAAAAATCCGATCCCTAGTCGCTGCGCGTGTTAGAGATCTCCGCGGAAACGCGACGGCGAAGTCGATCCTATTCGGACGGTAATATAATAATACAAAACCGTATGCGTATGTACCTACGGCGAATACGCAGTCGAAGCGCGCCGGAATGAGTTAGCGCGAACAGCTCGCGTTCGCGAAAAATGTAATAATAATACGGGCGTATATAATACCTACTCTCGAATACTATTACGAGACGGCGGAAGCGCGCGCGCGCGATAAACGGGGGTGTCCCGCCGAGGTCTGACAAATCTAAAAAGTAGGGCGCGGGATTTAAACGCGAATCGCATTTCTTTTTCTCAACGTCCAATAGAATCGCTATGCTTTTCGTTCCATACATCAAAGAGAACTCAAACGCGAAACTTTTATCATATATATATTAATTTTTTTTTTAAGCATATTTCGGAACCGAGAATATCCTCCGTGTTTCGTTCAATATACACCTTTGAGTATAAATTTCGCAAGTACATTATATTGTATTTTTTTTCCTTTTCTCTATCCAGCCGTTTTACTGTTCGATTTTTGAAAACGATAATATTTTCCGTACTGAGACGAGTATACATACATATAATTGTTCATTTTTTCAAAAATATAAGTATAGTTAGTTTATTTACCCGACGAGAGTACGCACACGTGCGGAACAAAAAAGAAATACAAAAGTAGTACTGCTGCTGCTGCTGCTAGTGCGAGCAAATTTATTCATCGAAACAACGCACACAATGGGTTATGATCGACCATCTTCGTTGTGTCGATGATAATAATTATTCGGATCGATGAACGACGGAACGACGACGAGCATCCACGCGATCACGCCAACAACGAAACAAAACGTGTCTCTCGGCTTTCCTTTGTACGGTCTTTGTATGATCCGATTTTTTTTTTTTTTTATAATGAATTAATAAATACATTTTCATCTATTTAAATAACGCTTGAAAAGTGATTTTTTTTTAATCTCAGATACCATTAAATTAAGTAGAATATATTATTTATTTAAACGAGATAACGATAAGTACGCACAAACGCCACAAACGTATGCGAGACTATTTTAATCGAAACATTTTTAGTGAAATAGTTTAAACTCGGAACTTTTTAAAAACCAACATGGTACGCGTGCACGAACACACACACATACACAATGGTATAAATTTCATAATAATTTTACGAATTATATATGAAAAATCGAGACTTAATAATAAACCTACTAATATATAGACTGTAAATAAATATAATCGGTATTACTCACCACGGCCTCTCGAAGGGTTGCAGCGCTGAGGTCAGTTGTTGTAGTGAATGCCGCAGTGCATTGTCTATTGCGGTGGTCCCCAAACTTTTTAGATAAATATTGTCTGCTTAATTTAAATATGGGAGCCGCGACACAATGGTTTATTGGCTCGTGAAATAAAGTAACGGATGCGAAAATCACTCGATGAAAGAAAATAATAATCAAAAGTCACCGTTGAAAGTTGGATTCGTCGTCGACGAAGAAATAAGTTAAAACACTATTGTCGATACTAACACAATATTACGGAGAAAAATAATAACCGATATATTTTTAAGTGCCGAGAGGAGAGTTTACGGAACCGTCGTCAACACAAGACTGATCGTCCTGCCCTAGTGAGTGTCTGTTCTCTCGCGTTGCCCTCGATTTCGTGTGGGTTGGCAGCGCGCGCAACTCGACCGTCATTGGTCGGGTGCGCGAGCAGCTTTCAATGGGCGGGTCTCGTCCTCGCCGCGTAGGACTTTCACTTGCTCCGATTATTGTTGTGACATCAAAATAGTCATTATTATTTTCATAATTACATAATCGTAACATTTTAAGGAATTACCAATATTATTGTTATCCACATGTTGTACATTATGTAATGACTTGTCCCAGCCTGATCCGCTGAACCTACGAGTATGAAACTCGGACGTTTGTGGTGTTGTTTCGTGGTGTAGACACCCGCCGAGAAAGGATTTTTCTATAAAAATAGAAATTCTATCTCTATAAGGGGGTTATAAAAGGGGTAAAAAGACTAGTGAAACAATTAAAAATATTAAAACTGCGAATTTGAAAAACTATTTCATTTGAAAAGATTGTGCAGATTAGATTGTTCTGATGTGTTGTATGGAAAAAAAGTTTTGAAATAATTTGAATATTAATTGACGATTGTGGGTTTTTTTTCAATCTGAAATAGTAATCGCTCGTTATCTAAAACCTCTCGGGCTATCATAAACATGAAAATTAAAATAGTGGTTGCTCTATTACTCGACATGGCAATAGGAAGGGATTTTGGAAAATATTTGTCCCCAGCCATGACTGTTAGTACAAATATAATAAAAAACCCACAACCAAGGAATAACGTTTTCCATTTTTAACCTCTTTTGACCACCTTAGGACTTAAAGTTTCAAAAATCCTTTCTTAACAGATGCCTACAACATAATTGCTATCTATATGCCAAACTTCAGCCCGATCTGTCCAGTAGTTTGGGCTGTGCGTTTATAGATTAGTCAGTCACGCTTGCCTTTTATATATTATATTAATAGATTACCAAATGAACAACCTTAGTTTCTTTTCAAGTGGCAAATACTTCCTCCTATAGAACATAGACATTATAATGAATTAATAAAAATAGAAAATAAATATTAAAAAAAACTGTTTTTACTTGTAATTCTATTTGAAAATACCCGACGAGTTCATAAAAATTGGATTTTTAATCGACCACGCACTGTAGGTCGTATGAATTTTTATCGACAACGTTTTGTACTCGAGTGTAATTTTCCACACCACCTTGAGCTCTTCGAATATGCAACACTACCAATATATGGTAAATTTTATATCCGAAATGGCTCGGAGGTATTACACTTGGCGCGTTTTTTTTAACGTGGTTTCCCCTGTAGGCCTAATCCACGGAAGGGGAAAATCGACGTAAGACTAAAAATTAATTAAATGGGTTATGACACAACGACGACGATCATCCACGCGATCACGCCAACAACGAAACAAAACGTGTCGAATGGATGTCGCGTCTCTCGGCTTTCCTTTGTACGGTCTTACGCACTGCCGTCTAAAAGGTAAAACCGAAAAGAAAATAAATTAAAAAATAGAAATTGAACAAAAGGGGTTATGATCGACCATCTTCGTTGTATCGATCATAACACGTGACGACGAGCGCCGCCCAGATGCGATCACGCCAACAACGAAACAAAACGTGTGTCATCAAATGGGGGGGGGGGGAGCTCGTTGAAAATAAATAATTATTTATTTTTTTGCAGTGGCGGCCGCTTTCTTCGTAGTCCTTCTCCTCTTCTTCGTCTCGCAGATCATCAGCGCTTCGGCCTTTCTTTTTATAATCTTGCTGCTGCTGTTGGCGACTAAAAGTATAACCAAAGAGAAAACAGTTAAAAATAGAAATCATCAACTCGTCATCATCGTGTATCGGCACAATAAAAAGTGACGCTTTTTCGAAAACCATCGTTTTCCTCAGACTTACTGTAGTCAATCAACGGATCCGTGGCGGAGTTCGCGGTGTTCGATTTCTGCTTTCGGACGGCGGCTTTTACCGGTCTACCTTCCGACGACTGAAACATAAACGAACCTTGTTTACCCCTTGTTCGTCGTCGTCGACATTTACGTTAGAGGAGAAGAAGTCTAGTCAATTTACGTTAGAGGAGGAGAAGAAGAAGAAACGTTATTTATTTTTTTATTTTTTTTTTCGGTAGTTGAATATTTGAAAGTATCGGCCGGACGGCGGATAAGTTTGACAGAAATTCAAAAAGGGACACACGCGGACACGTGGTCGCAAAAAGCAATCGGTTGGCGTAACGATTGATTGACCACGTTTGAGATTTAGTAATAATAATAACACGTACGGCTTGTGCGGCCGGTTTCGGCTTTTTTTCAGGCGCCGCCGCCGCCACCGCCGCCGCCCCCGCAGCCGCCGCCGCCGCCCTCGGAGGTAGTTTCGAGACGTGAGCAATGCGCCGTTTGCTCTTGTCCGATGTCGATTTAGCGTGGATGTCGTGTTCGCTCAGGACTACAGGGTTCTGAAATATTCACGTTCCGACACATATCACGAACGTCATGAAATCAAAGGTCAACAAATTAGGTTGTTCACGATAATAAATCGTAACATAATGTTAATAATAATATAATGTTTGAATCCGTTTTCGTGGATTTTTAATTAATATGGAACAAAATCGAAGCTCACCTCGGGTTTTTTCGACTTCATGCCTGTATATAAACAGATAAAATAAGTACATTACTATTCATCACGCGTACATATTATTATTATAATAGCGACAAGGAAATGCCGTCAATACTGAACGATAAATTTAGGAACCCGGGGGGCGCCACACATTCAAGGCGAATCGTCGTTACACTAGCCTCGTTTCTCAATAATTCGCAAAACCGAAAAAGTCTAAGTCGTCTTATCCGGTGCTGCAGTAGTATATACTGACAGCGCGTCGATTAAAAAACTAGATTTCGATTTGGTTTTATTTTTATTTTCCATTCGCGTTTCGATCGGGTTTTACGAACAAAAAATATCGGTCCCGAAGTCGAGTGTATTTGGGAACATCGCGCGGGTAAGTAATAACGTTTCGAACTATAATACGTACGCATTTCCTGAGTGTAGACTTCAGAAGTCACCACGCAAATGTTCTTGTATCTTCGTATCATTGTCGAAATACAACGGTCGCAGGATCAATCAATTTACAAAAAATACAGCAATTCGATTCGTGCGTGCGTGCGTACGTGTGCAGTGGCGTAGCAGAGAATCAATAATGAATACAATGAGATATTTGTTTAGCTTTACTACGGATCGGTTTTGAAATCAACAAAAATGTTTCGGGCCAGCCATATTTTAGATATCGTTAGAAACTGATATTATTATTTTTTTTCATTTCAGTCTATTCACATCGAAACGAATGAAAATCTAAACCCCCGTCGAATGTCGCGTACGTTTTACAATAATTATTATTATTTCACTGCGTTTTTGTCCTTTACTCCGTTGTGATGGCATTGTACAGGGTGGGGCGTAGTTACTTCCTTATTTTAAAAAATCATAACACAACAAGTATTGGCAATATTGATTTAATTATTTTTTCTGTGTATGTAAAAGTACATTTTAAAGTTTTATTTTATTTGGTTTTAAAAACGACATCTCGAAGGTGGCCACCGTTCTCATCAATGCACTGAGATAGTCGGAATTTGAAATTGTTGTATTTTTGCAACACACCCGCGACGTTTCGGTTAAGCGGATGATAGACACATTCGTGAGTTTAATTGACGTATAAACGTATGTATATTGAATATAAACGGGTGAATTCACGACGCGAACCTCGAACGAACGGGAGATGCGAAAACGAGCGAGTTTCCGATCAAGTATAAATAATTATTCCCTAGTCAGTGTTCGGATTAAAAGAGTGGTTTTTTTTTTTAATCTAGATAGAGATACAAAAGATTACTTAACCCATATTTATCATCAAACGAGTATTTTATACCTAAAAGTATGTATTTTTTAAATTATCATTTTATTTGCTTTTGAATAAAAGCATACGAATACAAATTCTCGGTTAACTGTTAACTTAGACGTGGACTTGATTTTTTTTGAGAATTTCGGAAAGGTTAGTAAAAAGAGTGTGATTTCATAAAATAATATTCAATAAATTTGGGCTCGATCCGTGCCGAAAGACGTTTATGAAATATTATTTTAGACGTTCGAACAACGTCACGCACAGTTGAACGACGCCAAAATGGTTTTTTTATTATATATTATATAAAATATAAATTGGAATTATTAAAAACGCGATTTTCGATTAATAATAATAGAGAAAAGTCTGGAATTTATTCGAACCCACGATGTCTGATAATAATAAAAAAATTATCGCGAACACCGACGAAAATATATCCTCGTCGGTACTGTCAAACGGAATTCGTTACGTCACGTCTCCGAGTCGAGGCTTCGAATCGCACAATACTCCGCGGGTGTTACGCAACGCTAATTCAATATTCGCAAGCCGCACGGGACACCGTCCAATCCGCCGCGATATTAAACAAAACAAAAATTACGACCATAAAATAGTGCACACTACATTATATAACACCGAATTGTGCGCTAAATTAATTAACGGCGGCGTGACGTAAGAGCGAGCGAGCGATCCGCGAGTGTGTATGGCACGATGTTACGGGCAATCGGGAGTACCGGGCAAAGTACACGTTTCGAACCTCTCGAATAGAAATCGAATAGTTTTCATTCATATTATTATAAACGACATAGTACGACACTAATAATTCGAATAGAATCGTCTTATCGATTATTCTATTATTAGTTATCTCACATATTACGTATTGTAGCGGCGTAGTTACGGGGGGAGGGGGTGAAGGGGGTTTAAATATATATATATAACCCTTTCGGGCCGAAGATATTTTTGAGAGCTTTGTAATAATATTATGTAACAATCACACACGAATGTGATGGTTAGAGTTTAAATGGATTTATAAAAACAAATTTATCAGGCCATTAGTCGATAGTAATTTACCCACACAAATGTGACGGTTAGAGCCGAAGGGATATTTATACGAGTATATATAAAAATTAAGTAGTTATTGTCATAACGTTATGAAAGAAAGCGAAATCTTTAATTTTAAAAACGATTTGAAAAAAAAAACTAAAGATACAGACGATTGTTTTAATTCGAAACTATCCGAACTGATATTGTAATAACCTAACCTAATCGTTATCGTATTTCTCCCTCTCCCAGTAGTGTTATTTTTTAAGACTTTAAGGCTCAATCCGTACGAGGCCGTAGATGATCGATATCCGTGCGAAACGGAAAAAAATATACAACACCGACGTCCGCGGACAAAGTAAAGTAAATAAATATTTAACGAACAGATCGTGAAGTTGAAGATTTTTATTGGATTTTTTTCAAGTCGAAAATATCATCGTAACCGTTAAAGGGAAATCGCCATAGTTTTGAAAAGTCGCGATAAAATAACGAGTAAGTACAAAAATATATTTCGTCGAACGCCGGTGGAGCTCGCGAATGCGAAGGCGTCCGTGATAATATAGTAGACAACGACGAGTGGGAACAACAACCGGACGGAGAATTCGAACAATAATAATAATTATTATATCATCGTTATAAAAAGCAAGGTGAAATGATTTTCTAAGACTGCGAAATCAAAACGAAGACGACGGAGGAACGCGAGTGGAAATTTAATTAAAATTCATTTCCGAAAATCATATTTTACCATAGTTTGCGATGGATTTAAATCGTTGACGACGTGCTGGAACAACGACTTTGACGATTTGCTTTGATTTCCAGATAAAATATGTGAACTTATACTGTGAACTGTGAACTGTGCAAACTGCGAGTAATGTTGTACTCGCGTGAATCGATTGTTTCTGTAAAATAACGTATTATTAATTGGAAAATCACACAAGTAACGAGTAGAAATATTAAACGTAATTGAACAAACAACGAAATGTCCTGCAGCGGGCCTCCCGCTTCGGCGACTGGAACCGTACCGAAAAGAACCGGATTTTTAACCGGAAACTTTTGATGAACACTCGAAAACCGGGAACTCGCTAAACATATTATTATTTCGATATTTCAGAAACTTCGAGTTCAACGGAACCTGCTAATGTCTTTAGGAAAAGGGTTTTCGTGATTCACATTTCGGGACATTAAAGGGCAAAAACTTATCACTTAATAATATTATCGATCGAGGCTGTGAATTTATAGGAAAGTGCGTTTATTATTAGTCAATAACGAAACGTAGCTTTCTGAATAAAAAATTCGAATCGACAAATTCATTTATGAAACTATTTTTTTTGCCTTTTTTGACGTTCTTAATATTTCGGGTCTCGATGTCACCCGCGGGCGTAAATTTGATTTACCGTTGACGGTCGCCAGCTAAATTATTAATAAAAATAATATTGCGACTAATATGTGACTGAAAAAATCCTACACCTAAACCTAAATTTTCTACACAGATTCACAGTCCTAATTATGACACTTTTAATGAGTAGAGAAAGAAAAAAATATATCATATTTAAAACGAAATAAAACATATAATATAATATACACGTTTGATTGACGTTTTCTTTTTTAAAAAGGTCCATAATTTAATCTATATTTCAAGATCAACATAAAACGGTGGGCATTGATTTTAAATCGAAAAATAAATAGTAGGTACGGGTCGTGGGAGTATAGAGCTTATCCCGTGATTTCTCAAAGGACCGCCGTTGCATATTTTCATCCTATAGGAAGGACTCAAGCCTCCTCCCCCAGCCCGGGTTTTCCCTGTTCGCGCCACTGCCCGCGCCGCTAAAGCGTCGATCGACAGTAAGAAAAGTATTAAAACATAATATCCGAGACATTATCTGCCGCCTCCCGATATCTAATACGATTATCGTACGTTATTATACGCGACAAAGCGAGACGATACTAATCCTATTTTATTATACGCGCGGACGTTCAGCAAACGAATAATATATTAGAAAATATTTTGTATGACAATACGCGAGCGAGGAGTACGCGTTGTGTCGATAAAAATTAATTTTTTCGAAAACGGCTTCGCCGTGGCATTTTCTGATGTTTTCCTGCGCGCGAGTCGTTGCGACTCGTTTAAATCGTACACTTTGTTTGAATTTTTTTTCCCAAAGCGTTCTTTCGACGAAAACGACGACGTGTAGCGCGTTTTGTGGCTTGAAATTACGTCATTCACAAATTTTCAACTCTCTGGCGGAGTATTGACTCGCGTCTCACGATGTCGAGGGAATTTCGAAAACAAGAAAAAAAACGGACGAGACGCTGCCGCGGCAGATAGGCGGGCCATGTGAGACGGACGCGTGAAAACGAAATTCAAAAATAACATTTGCTCAGACACTTTGACTCGGTAATCGTCGCGACCACGTGTAGGCAACAGAGTGTTGCCCGCGAATAACACTTGGTCACGTCATTGTCGTCGTCGTCGTAACGACGGGTGCGCGAAGGAATCTTCAACCCGTCGACGACGCCGCGAATTTAAAAAAATCAAATATTTACTCGTTCGCGCCCCGGACGATCTGCGCAGACCGTCGCATATTTCTTACCCGACTATTACTACACTATTCCGTCCGAACCCTAACGACAGACTAAAGTTGTCTGGGCCGCACGACTTGCCGAGGAAAACTTGATCTATACGCGGAGGCGGCGGCGTGTTTACACGTTTACCGCTTGCAGGTCTGTGGAAAATCGTGCCCCTATAAAATAAAATTCAATCAGGTATGCGAAACGAATTTTGATTTAAATCGCATATACCAAAACGTACTACTTACGAGTTAAAAAAATAATAAATAATAACGAAACGTCGTCGGTATTATGCCTGCAACGGTATGATATAATATTTAAAAGGAATACATATCGTTTTTCACAATTTAAATCGGCCCACTGGAAGTAACTACTGAAAAAATCCTGTTCTCCGAGTACTTGTAGCCATTCCAAAAATTAACTATCAATTTTTTCATGCCTACAAATTAAGTTTTTCATAAAAAAAAAATTGCTCGTTATAAATTTGAATTATTACAATATTATAATTAGTAATTGTAATATTTTAAATGTCTGTATTACAGACATATTATGGACTTTATAATAACTGACAACTGTACCGAAAATGTTCATAAAATGCCTGTAAAATTATTAAAAATTACATTAATGTTCCGAATAAGAAAAAAATCTCAAAATATTCAAAAATATAGAAAATAAAATCACTCATTATATTTGTTTGCGGCGTGATAAATATTATATTTCTATATCGTCCGGAATTAAATATGACTCGGTGACATTCGATCTGAGAATGCATGAACTTGCAAATCCTGCTGATGACATATTATAATAATTGTTGAAGGCAAACACAAGTGTTTATAATTTATTTATGTACAAAATGGTAAGTACTTATACGTTTTGGGACTAGCTTTGGCCTATAATGTGTGTCCCTAGGTACACACTCCCCGTCCGCCAACCGAATATGAAATAGATTTATCTATCATCGGAGAGAGCGTCTTTAAACTATAACAACGCCAGAAGTGTCTGATCGATAAATTCAATTTTCCTAAAAAAAAAAAAATAATAATAATAATAACAGCGAAACATTTCATACATGATATTATATTATTATTATTATTATTATTATAATATAACGCTTAGGACATTTTATGGTTTTGGCATACGTGTGAACAATGTAGAGGTACATGATAAAACAATACGTCGTACAAATAAATAATTTTTAAGCTTTCGATTATTGCTTTCGTACACACCTAGAAGACGCAAAAAAAAAATAAAACAAAATAAAGTGGCATACACGTACTATAATAATATTATATTTTATTATTAAACGAGTATAATATTATGTAAAGTAGTAGTAAATACATTATAGATCTGACAGAACAGGCGTGTTCTTTAAACATTTTCAACTAACGATTAACAATGCACATTGAACCGTAAAATAATTATTATTATTACAATCGTCAAACGTTTAAAAATTTCGCAGCCGATTTTAAACACAACAACAATTTAGTAGAATAAGGCAAACACGGTGGCGCCAACACACATTATCGTTATTATTATTATTACTATCGAGTTTCAGCAGCAAAACACAAACAAAGCATCTTAAGCCGTGTACAATAATAATAATAATAATAATAATAACAATTTCAATAGAATTCCGGTGGAAATTGGTAGTGCAGAATCCATACGGTAGATGTATAACGTATTCGACTAATACAAATATATACCGGCCAATAGCATATGGTATGGTTGACCGTTTCACAACATGGAGATAATCATTTTGCCGTGGACGCATATATATATATTATGTTTCATTACGGTGGGGATTCTTGCGAGTTTTATTTTCTTTAATACTGGAATAAACATTGGGAAAATCGTACAAGTTTCTTGAACTGAAAAATATCAGATACAAGAAATACTACACGCTGTTTACTTAAATTTTTTTCGCTCAAATCATCGTTATCAGAGTAATATTAGATATTAATTGTAATTAAATTAAAAAAATACAGCCGAGCATTCGACTTTCAATTGAAATTCATCCCCGTAAATTCACACGGTCCACGGGAAAATCATTATTTCTACACACGAATAAATATGTTCACTGGGAACATGCTATCTTATTTATAAAAACTAAAAACTTAGCCCTAACAATGCGATACCGATTCTTACAAAATAATAAGCGCGTTCGAGTCTATATATATATGTCGTTAAACGATGTTGTATTGTTTAAAGAAAATTAATCGGGGGGTAACGTTCATTTCGAAAACCTAATATCTTTAATAATAATAATATATAACAGAAATTTTATTTCAACTGACTTATAACATAACGCTGACAACACAAAATTTGCTTAAAAATGAACACAACAAAATCTGGAATCTATATGTAAAACAAAAACAAATTAAAAAAAAAAACATCATCATCATCATCATCATTATTGCTAAGATCAGTTACAATAGGTAATAAATAGTAAATACTAAATACAATATTATTCGACTCGGGTCGCGGTTGAAAACAAAAATATTAGCGTACGGTACAGTAATGAAAATACAATATTATTTTCTTATCCAATGAGATGAGAGTTTCACTCGTATTATTATTATTAATCATTATTATTAAATCACAACTTACACGCTATTAGAGATCTGAAATTACAGTGGCATGTTGCAAATCTATGATCGTGAAAAGTGAATGATTGTTTCACTAACCAAGATACCGGTTTTGAGTGCAAAATTCTAACGGCCCATCAAGGAGATGTCGAGGAAAACTTATCGAATTCAGGCAAAAATGATAAATCATGACAATAACAACGGATTTGATCGGGCGATAAACTCGTGGGTCGTCATTAAAAATTTTCCTTGATAATTATTGATATAATTAAATCAAGACGAGAGAGCGTAGAAAAATATTATATCGACCGTCCAGTGCAGTACTTTATACGACGCCAAATGTTCTCGATCGTTTATGAAGTTTACTCAGTTATGATTTACAGGCATATAAAAACACGATGAAGTAAAAAATATACTATAGACACACAGAAGTGTGTAGCCATAATTGAAGGATTGTTCACAACCAACTTCTTACTTATCATTAAAATTTAATATTTATTATTAATTACCATTGTGAGAGTTTTCGTAAAAAAAAATTATGAACATTTTCTGAAAATCTGTATAAATTCTAGTTTAGACTATATTATAGGTATGGTGGTATTTTTTTAAAAGTTTTCTAACGAAACGTGTTGTGGTGAACAAGCGCATGGCTAAAACTGATTGAAAAAAAAGTTTATGGATGAAAATTAAATCGACTCGAACGAAAAAAAATAACAGTATCAACTAGGATATTATCAAAATTGAATTTACAAAACATCGAGTTGTCCGCAAACTTGTGAATTCTTTATGATAATTATCTAAAGATTTAATTACAAGGAACTTGGGCTTTGGCCATTTTTTTTATATTTTATTTTAGGACTATTTATAAGTGCACAATCATATTAAATTTTAGAGCCTGACAATATTACGTGACTATGACTAATACATTATTATAATAAACAACAGTCAGTGTACATAAAAAAAAAAAAAATTATAAAAAAATACATTTAAATAATGAATACAATATTAGTCATACCTAACTTAAAGTACATATACTAAATTATCAAGATATGTTATTTTAATTTTCAGATTAGTGACCACGAAATACATAATATAAAGCCTGTGAGTTATCTTATAAGAGAACAAGTAGTAGATGCTTAAATTATTATTATTAAATATATTATGATGACCGAATAATGCGGTCGTTTATTTGAAATAATAACTTCAATACAGAAGTCAATATTCGTAATTTAAAAGATATTTTATTTATTCGTTATTATCATTATAATTTTTTTTTTTTTTTTTTTTTAAGGAACAGCTGATTTTATATAGAAAATAAAGTATAAAATATATATTATGATCATTTCAAATCGAATAAAAAAATAATGTACCGAATGTTAAGTTTAAAATAATAATTGAATGGAAAACGCATCAGACTCGACGAGAGTAATGAAAAGAATAAAACACCATACTACCGTGGTTCATTCAAATACAAGATAATGATTAAAATATATTATAAAACATTTAATCTGAAAATTTGAAAATATTGTTTTAAAATAGAAACGAATTGAATTCTCAACTGTGTACTAAAACATACAATTATATGCATGGCAAAGTAATGGGCCAAATGTTTTGGAAAATTTTTTACTTTGGTTAGAATATTACATGAAAACATAATAATAACTATTTTAATGTAATCATAATAATAAAAATGTATAATATATTTTTTATAAAAAGTCTTTAATTTCAAAACAACTAATTATTATTAATCTTTATTCTTTTAAACTTTATTGCTACTTTAAACTATATTAAACATATGAAATGAATCTAACTTTCAGTTTATACATACTATATAAAAATCTTCTTTGGTAACGATTATCACTTTTAGTATAGTTATCTTTCTTATAGATTTTTTTTTTTTTTTTTATATATATATTAAAACACCTCAGTTGTTGTGGTAATCCATCAAATAATCTAAGATTTTTAAATTTATTTTATTTTTTTCTTTTATCTAAAAAAAAAAAAAAAACTCACATTAAAAGTTAAAAACTAATCAGTCGAAACTTATTAGGTTATCGGGTAATTTAGTATCCGGTTGATGTACTAACTGTGCTGCATGGTATAACCGTCTGTACCACTGTAATGCGGTGTTGTCACTCTCAGCGCGAAACTTGTAAGTGTTTCCTAAACGAAAAAAAACCCAATAGATGTATTATTATTTAAGTAGGAAAACCAAAATTTAATTGAAAATTATAATATTTACTTTGATCGGGATGCTTGATTAAAAATGTATCGGGGTTATCACCAAGACTAATAGTACATCCTTTCAACGGGCAAAGTTTGCAAGGCTCTCGTTTAAAGTCATTTCTGTAACAACTACAACAACAGATTATTAACACAATACAATATTATATTTGCTGTTGTACGCGTTTACACGCTTACCCTTTGAACGACTTGGGCGAATAATAAATCAATACCGAGGCCCATAGTTGAATCCAATACCGCTGCCAAGTTGTCACAGCCGGTTTTCTACCATTTTTCAAAACCACTTTGCGCCTCAAACAACTCTCCAAACTTATTTTATGAGCTCCTTTCAATGTTCTATTTGAAAATCAAATATTGAATGTATTATAAATGATTTACAATATTTTTTTTTATTTATAGTACTCACTGTGATGGTGATAGGCTCAGGTTTGATAAATCAATTGTGTTCTCTTCTATGAGCGAGTCGTCAAGTAAGTTTCTCGAATTAACAGTTGACAATATTCCTTCATCGGATTTATGGATCAGGCTAAAAGAAAAATAAATATATACACGATTAGAAAAAAAATGTAAAAGTGAAATTTGAAAAATTAAAAATCGTGATAAAAAGCATTTAAAGAAGCAATCAATTTTCACATAACTATTATAGATTACATTTTCACAAGAAATAAAATGACTAACAATTTGAAAGAAAATATTACTTTAAAGCAAAAGTAGTTTAATTTAACCAGATAATTTAAAATAGTATAATGAATAATAATTAGAGTTCTATTTTATGAAGTTAGAAAAAAGATTTTTTTATATTTTAATTATATAAAAAAAAATCTTAACAGATAAGCTCTATTATTCAAACCAGATATTAATTGTTTAAATACTTAAATTATTTAAAATATTTAATAACAGGGCAGCTGTGTTATAACTTGGCAATAACAATTCACAACAATAATTACTACAATACTTAATAGTAATGCGTTATCAAAATTAATTATAAAGACAACAATTCGATATTTTTTCATAAAAAGAACTAGGTAATTTTAAGTTATAAGTAAGATAAAATTAATCTCTAAAATTAAATTAAATACACTGAAAATATTTTAATACTCCAAGATAAAATCATAATGTATATAATTGCTATGCACCGTTAGTTTTTTTTTTTTTATTATTATTATTATTAGAAACTAAAACTAATGCGTCGTGACTTTTAAACAAAACATGTTGAGTTATGGTAGTACAAGCCAGTAAAATTAGTAAACCAATAGGCCCGAAAAAAAACTCAATAAAAATTGACAATATGCCAGTTTATATTGTACAAAAGAAATATATTCGTAATATATTATTATAACTCAGTGTTTTCTTTTCGGATTATTATCATTAAAGTGGGAAAAAAAATAAAAATAAAATATCGTTATGAATTTGCTACATTCATCGAAACATAAAATAGCAAAATAATCAGCGTTTTGCTATTATTTAGATAAAATAAAAAAAAATTTAATGATTATTAATAAATATCAATAAAACTGTTTATTATATTACGTAAATTATAAAATATTGACTCTTATGGTCAGAATAAATTCTGCGTAAAAATAATCCAATGTGAATTTACTTTATCATAACATACTAATCCTATTACTGTGGAAAATAATTATATCGATTTAACAATATTAGTGAAAAAAATTTAATTTCGTGTAAAAATGTTTTAATTGCCTTGATAAAAAAAATTAATACAAACGTTTAGATATTATAGTTGGAGACAGAAGAACATTTTTTATCAGTTTATCATTAAAAGTGACTTATATCCAGGAACTCCACATTAAATATTGAGAAGTATTTTATGAACTCTTAGAAAAAGAAAATAGCAAATAAAATTAAAAATCACCTTCTTACAATTGTATGCAACATTATACAAATTTAAATTTGAAAACAAAAAACTAAATTTCTTTGTAATATTGAATAAGGTTAGTAGTTATACTTATTAATTAATACTCAAGCGGGTATACTTAATTATTAAATATTAATCTGATATAAAACCCTTTGTGTCGACATTTTGGAGACCCCGATTTAAACAAATTGAATAACATCTCTGATGGTACATTAATTGAACAGTTTATACTATAAGTATGGTTTATTAACTATTTGTATTATTGCGGTCAAATGCAAAATTAATTGATAATAAATATTAAATAATAATCAATATGTCAGTAACAATAGTTCTGACTTAAACGTGTGACTTTTATTTTTATTTAAATTTAATATCTATGATATTTTAAACGATATGAAAGTCTGCTGCAATTAAATTTAAATACAAAAAATAATTTAATATTAAAAAAGTAAATTTTAATATATTATTCTTAAAACTGTAGCCAAAAGAAGAAAAAAAATGTCCTACCAAACCAAAATGAAAAAGTGAGGATATAACAAGCAGTTAAAATATAATTTACAGCCAAAAGCAAAAAACGGTGCACAAGACTAAAATGTGCTTAAATTCAAAAAAAAAAAAAAAAATAAAAGCGCAAATTATCATCTAAAACGCTTGTAAAACCCAATTTTCTTACCTATTATTATTACAAACCGCAGATTGGATCACGGGTTTTTTAAGAAAACTACGCGGTAGACTTGCACTGCGATATCTGATTAAAAAATAAACGTATGTTTAAAATGACATATACAGTGTCATCATTCGTATTTATTTATTTTTTATTTTATTTATGATATTTATGACCAAGAAATATAATATTTAGTACTATATTTTACGAACTCGCAAGATGAAGAAATAATTGTATAACTTACTTTGAACAGTTTGTTTTCTGCTGCTGTTGCTTGCATAGTGAAAATTTTCTAATTCTCATTAAATCAGTCGATTTGGCCGGTGATAGGCTCAAGGAGTCCAACAAAACTTGATTGACAGATTCTTTTGAGCCTTTTTCTGTTTGGCAAGACAGTGGTTCTAACTTTAAAGACAATCTGTGACAAACAATACATAATGAAAAAAATAAGTTAGAACAGCGATTTCTTAAAACATTATTTAACTCTACATACTTATATTGATCGTCTTGCACAAACTTATGCAGTTCTTCAATATATCTGATGGAATTCAAATAATCGTTAATCTTAGGAAACCGTATTAAATGATCATAACGACTTTGTTGCATATGAGATATGACCCTTAAAATATTATTCATCTTGAGTTGTCGTGCGTCAGGTTCAAATAGACCACTGCTTTTATGAGGATGTGCCATATCAACATACACCAAATCAGTCAAAAATACACCTAAATTGATGAATTTTTTGTGTTTTTTTTAGTAAAATCATGTAAAACCTTTAGTTTTTAAAATGTTGTAATTACCTAAATAAGGTATGCAAGGTAAACGTAACGTTTCTAAATGATCCCGAAGATTCCTCCAATTGTTGCATTCTGAGAACACATTGGCCAATTTATCAAACGACTGTCGATCTTTCTTCGACACATTGTTCCATGATTTGGATAATCTAATAAACAATTAAACAATTAATACTAATTCAAGTCATTTTTCGTCGTGAAACTCACCTATAAACTGAAGCACTTTGAAGAGAAGAAATAACAGCGAATAATGAATGAAAATTATTAAAGTCGTATAATTTTTTGGAGATCTTTATAAACTGTGTAATCAGATCGGCACGCAGTTTTGGTGTCGTCCCTTTCAGTATTTCTTGAACAACCCAAAACGATACCTAAACAAAGAAATTTTAATTTGTTAATAATTTTTAAATATATATATATATATATCATTAAATTGTTTTTACTCACGTGATTAAACTGCCTAGTGAATGCAACAACATTCGGTGCAACGTCTAATTTTTGTTTCTTATTCCAGGAACACGAAGACAATTCGCCAGGAGAGATTTTATTGAATATGTTTAAATCCAATAAAGTGAGCTGAGCAGCCCAATCTTCAGGAAGTATACCCGGAGTCAAAACACCCTTGGTATTATCAATATCTTGTTCATCGACTGATGAAACATTACATGAGTGTTTTAAAGTCATGTTACAAGGCAGACTGTGTGTTTTACATTGTCTTGATAAGCCACTATTCAAAAAAAAAAAAAAAAAAACCTGATAAGATACTAAAACTAATAAGAGTATTATTCTGAATATAAGTCGTTTTGTTAGTGGTATTTTTATTATTTGTTCAAATTAAAAAAAAAAACAATTCTGAGCAGAGATAGGTCAATTAAAATTGGTGTAAAACTGAAAGCAATTATTAAATATTTCAAATACTAAAGAAAAAAAAATAAATAGCAATTATGAAAATAATTAGTTCAGCCTTATTCAAAGTTGAAACCTATTTAATAAAAAATTAGACAAAAACACATGTCCTGATACGTATGCGATAGATGAAATGGCTTAGGATTATATCTTATTTAAAATTTTAAAACCTTACAACATGAGGCAATTCGTTTTACTACACGATAAGTAGTTGTGGGAGAACAAAATTTAACATTATTTCCTAACTTTATTTTTTTCAATTTTTCTTGAAACTCTTAACCGCTTAAGAAACAAGTACTAGAGAAATCGTAAGATGACTTCTTCAAAGTATCATCTGTGTACGATTTCTAGTCGAAGAAGTCGCTCCGCAAAACTTTTAATGCAAATAGGTTTACTAAATGAAACTTTGACGCGGAATATAATAAAGAACATTATTAAAATATCACCAATACATCCTCTCACTTTGCCCCGATCAAATTAGATACTATAAAATACAACGTTTGAAATTTAAGGGATTGTATAAGTTATTATAACAACTTGTGCCCTCAATTTATCACACAAGCAACAGAGTAATTTGGATACGTTCTATTTCCAACGAACCAATTAAACTAATAATTTGATAATTATTTTGTAACCCATTTCGAATTCTGTACGCAAAGTCTACTACAGATGGATTTTCCTACATTTTAATTTTCGTCAGAAATTCAAAGAAGATTGCAAAAAATATTAATTAATTTATAAAATTGGGTCAAATGGTTTGGCAAGATAAAATTAAGAGGAATAAAAACCAAAACAAGCGAGGAGATAAATCAATAGTAGATTTCGTGGCGAGTTTAAATCTGTTTCTAAAACCTTTATTGATATCTATACCTAATATTAGATCGATAAATAGGTTGGGAATAAAAAAAAAAAAATCTGTCAAAATGACTATATTTCAAGTGTGATAGACAGGAAACCGGCGTCGTATCAAGTACCCATAAAAAAAGTTATAATTATAAGTTATACCACTGATAATAATAAAAAAAAAATCATGTACTTAATTAAAATTGATATTACGAGACCCAGTGAAGTGAAAAAAAAAAACCACGGAACGCGTTTAACAAGTAAAATTTACCATACTTCCTAAAAATTAAAATAATTGTATTAGCAAAAAAATTTTATGCATATTCACCATGTCAATGTTTCCGAAAGACGTCTTCTGTGTCTTTGTTCGCACGACGGGGTCGATAAATTCGACGGATGCTTTTTCAAAGAGTTATACGTTGTTAATTTTCTATACTCAGTGCTGGAAACCAAGTGTTCTAGTTTATCATCGTCGTCGTATGCCTTTGACTTCACTTTCTGCATGCAACATAACATATTTAAATATTTACTTTTACTGCATAGAAAAAAAAAACCGCTACAATGTTAACACACAATATTATCGTAAATTTAAATAATCGACGAGTAAAATACGACCGTTCGATACGAAAGAAATTTAAATACTAAACAAGAAAATAATATTATTGTAGTGGCTGGACGCTTTATCTTTGAAAGACGACGTTTTTCGTGTCTTGAAATAATAATAAAACTAGAAAATTATACGCGTAATATTATTATGATGACCGGAGAACAAATATAAAATGAATTTCTTTAATGATGTTAACATAATAATAATAACAATAATAATTATATTGTTATCAACAAGGTTAGCCGTATTTGATTTGACGATAATTAGACGGATTATTTCGAATGTTTATCGAACAAAAAACCGCGATCTATCAAATTTTAACGAACGACCTCTCTCTATCGAGAGAGAGAAAAAGTTACATATAATTTCCATAAATTCACTTGCCCAATGTGATATTAAAACAATACGATAAATATGACGACGATATGGTATGTATTGTGACAAAATTAAGTATACCAATTATTATCGCGAAGTTTGTGTAGATAACAAATTCCGAAATGACTAATAAAAGATTAAAAAAATAAATAATTACATAACTGGTATTTTTTAATAGATAACATAAAAAAGTGATCGGACTTTTTGGAAATAAGAATTATAAATAGATTTATTGCTTAACGATTTTCACAGTATTTTATTATACAGTAAAGAGGCCTTAAAAAATGTATTCGTGGTCGGTAGTATCGATATTCATTTCGCGAAATTAATTTTATGATCTACATCGAGTCATCGACACTGAAATAACTATAGTCGCGTCTCGCAGCACCAGAAATTTGTTTTTAATTACGGCAATTATTTTTAGAACACATTGTTAATTATTATAATATTATTTGCATCTCAGACTTTCCTAGAACAGATAAGTTAAAACGAAAATCACGACATGGCTAATGATATTTGTGATAGCTTTTATTTTCACAATTAATTATAATTGACATCAGATGCTTTAAAGGTCGCGAACTATATACAGTGTTAATACAATTCGAATTAATAAATTAAAATAATCAAACGATCGATGATAAATCGTTTTGATCTATTCCATAAAAAAATAAAAAATCTAAAACCCAAAAGTCACGCTGCCGTTTAGAAAATGTGTACGCTCGTCTAGAAACACTTAAAAATAGTTGGGATAGAAAAAAAATAGGTCTTTGCAAAAGCGCTAAGGAAAATATGATTATAAATTAAAAAATAATAATAACTTTTTATATCTCAGATTGGCCGAGTTAATGAATGTAGCCGATTAAATATTATAATAACGCCGTTTTAATATGATTAAGTATTTATTGAGGATATTTGTCACAAATTGTATTATAAATTACATTGTGTCGCAATTATTCATGTTTACGAATCATTATCGAGCCCGAGATAATATTATTGTGTTGAGACGGAACTTCGTAACCGGCAAAAAAAAACCCGGGACGCAATTATTACGGTATAAGACCTTTTATTAAACCTATTGGAACACGAATAAAATTATTAATATTTCATCAAGATTATATCCGCAAGATGGTGAGTGAATACACCTACTTACGAAAACAAAATGTATTTTTTCTCTCATAACTGGTTTTCGAGTCCGATGGAAATTTATATTTTATTACCCGCATGAATACTGAAATACAGAAAATAAAGCGAAAATATACTCGATTCGTACAGAACATCGCGCTGATTCGTATAGAAATATTTCGAATACGTACTCGAGGTGAAAAATGCACAATTTTTATCGGCATCGAAATACGTACAAAAATTGTTTACGAATATAACTAAAAATATATGAAAAAAAAATAAAGGAAATAACCAGTCTACTTTTCGTACCTATCAAAATGTATGTCCATATTATTGAATCGGCGGTCTTTTGTTAAGATTTCAGAAAGGGCCAACTACTACTAGTTTCAAAAATTACTTGCGGCCCGCACACATTATTAATGATAATAACTGAAAAAATTAAAACGATGGGGTAAATAATTTTTTTCTTTAAATGTATGTCATACCTACAGGATAAGTGTATAATAAATAGGACAGATAATGTCAAATTCAAAGTTAAAAATAACGAGATAAAATAAATAAGAATAACAAGATAAGACGAATAAAAAATATCGCTTATAATAAAACCACGAGTTTTATTTTATTTGCTCTTTACAATTTCGGATTTTATAATTTACAATCTATAGTTTTATAGGCCGCACGAAATTTGGGCCGCGCGTAGTGGGTATCGCTGTATTAGATAAATCGACTAAAGTAAATTGATTATTAAATGATAATTATTTTAAAACTGCATATAGTGTTATGCAGTAATTATGCAAATACTGTTACGATGAATAACCGAACTGAAGATCTAATAAGCCTTTATACTGCCTTGCTGCTAAAGTGCTAACAACGTAATATAATTATTATGTTAATGATGCCTGCAGTAGTCCTTCGTGTAAACGAATACTAACCACCCACGTGAATATTATTAAAATAACCAATACATATGTATATGAATACATAATATTTTAACTACGAAAACGTATTCGTTTAAGTCTAAGAGGATTTTATAGCCAAAGGTGTACTCACGTTATCCGTGTATCTATAAAGTTAAAAACCAAAATTACACATGTAACGACGCCAGCAGTCGATATATATATATAAGTATGGAAGAATTATAAAAATGCGATTCACACGACAAAATTAGTAAGTAAAATAAGTTTGATTGGTTTTTTTTTTTAATATTGTAAAAATAAATTTCTCTCATTACAGATCGAATAAGTTTTATTGGGGAAATTATGCAAATAATTAGCCTCGCACACAGGTTAAAAAATAAAAAAAGGTAATTTAATTTTTGAAAATACCCCCCTTGTGTAACTACTAGATTCTCTACATCTGATACTCACATATGAATAACAAAAGAAAATATATTTTTTTAAATTTTTATAAAATCCTTGAATGTCGAGTGCACCTGATGAAAACATGGTAGAAAAATGTAAGCGAACCTAAACATTGACATCGTCAACTATTACTGAAAGCAAGAAGACCTTCGCAGAATAATAAAGTTAATATACTATTCTGAATTTACCTAACAAACTGAGGCGAAAAAAAATCCACGATTGAATACACAAGGATATACCTGTTATTATTTCTTTTTATTAAAATATTATATTGTATGTAGACATATTAAAAATCAAAAAATCATTATACTTAAATAGAATCACGTAAATATATGAAATTAGTGAAAGCGTTACCTCAGACACATTGAGCGAAGGAAAATTGTCAATGGATACATCTCTGGGCATATCTGCATACCTCATCTTTGCCATAGATAACTGATATTCATTATACTCAATGTCTGTAAATGAAAATAAATATTTATCAATAAAAAAGGTGCCAAACAAAAAAAAAAAAACATGAAACCAAAATAATTAAATAATTGGTATACATTTAAAAACTGTCACAAATTCAATATAAGGAATATAAATATACCTTATGTATAAGGCATATTTATTATTAAAACAATAACGGTATAAGTAAACGACGAATGTTAATAACTAATGATTATATAATTCACAGTATTATTATTTATTTATACGTATTAAAAATAGTCTTTAGTTTGAATACGAATTTCAAATATATCTATTAGGTATTTAATTTATTTTAGGGGAAAGTGATACTACTAACGTAACGAACGTAATCGTATGGTATAAAGGAAAGTGTTAACAGCGTATTTATTTTTAATACAAACGTAAACACGGAAAACCGGAAACTCAACCGGTACGATGGGGCAATCGAAAAAAAAAATATGAATAATACACATCGTAATGAATGGGAGTGGCAAAGGTCGAGCGGCTACAAAAATAATATGAATTGTTGTTCGTGAAAAAGATGCTGACAATAATTTCGTGTAGGTTATTTTAACCTTCGGTCGGATAAATAGACAATTTTTTTATTGACACGCAAGTGTAAAGGAAGTGTTAATATTACAATAATTATTGTTTCTAATAAAATAAATTGAACCAAATGATACACAATGTAATGTGAAATAAAATATTCCAAAAATACGAACGACGTTTTTCATTATTTACTCCGGTGATTTGACAAATTGAAATATTTTCAAACCGATTTTAGATTCGAATCACATGGATAAGAAATAATTTAATATTGAAAAATGATTGTTAATATACTCGTAATTAGAAATCAAAAAATTCATATAGACACCACTCGTTTACGTTTATAAATTTTACTGTTTATACTGAACACTTATTGAAATAAAATATATTCCTGAAAACTTAGACGTTATTTGATTTTTATATTCATAAAAAATTATTTAAGTAAGTGATTTGACACAATTACTTAGTATTGAGTAAAAACTGTGATTATGAAGCTAATTTTAGTTTTATCTCTTTATTATATTTTTTTATTAATTAAATTTTTTATTTCATTCTGTAATAAAAACCATTATACTCGTATTAACTATTTTTCAATTGAAAAATGAACTATCGACAATCACTTTTCCAATTTTCTAAATTACACATCCATGTCGATAAAAACAGTCTTACGTCACAATATAACTTATATAACTTATGTCATTAGTAAGCGAGAAAAAAGTTCTTCAGAAACAAAGTACGAAAATAAAACATTTTATTTACCGGCGTCGTCGTCGTGAAGAATTCTTCGAAAATTAAACACATTTTTATAACTTTCATTTATTTATACATCTATCAGCGAACTTTTTAGGAATATATCTGAACAAAATAAATTACAACAAATTAAATAATGAATCAACTACATCCGGCATATTTGTTATTATTAATATCAACTAGTTTGACTATATGAAAATTCCGCAGATCTAATTGTAAAGAATATTTTTTAATGACAGTAAGATTAAATCTTTTGAATCGTTTTTACGTATCTAATTTTGTTTGGAGTCCAGCCAATTAGATATAATTTGTTTAACCGAACCGATTTGTTAAAAATAACTTTCAATTTCACCTATGATAAAATCGATTTTCCACGTTTAATTTAAGTAGATCGGTCCGATTAAATTGTTTAAAAAAAAAATTGTTTTGATGTACATGGAATATAAAATATTTACTTAATTAATTTTCTACCGATGAAACTTGCAATTAATATTCAATCACCAATAAACGTTTTTTAAGTTTTAGAACATTTTGGAATGGTGTCTTACGTATTATCATTGATTATAAATACTAGTATTTATAATCAATGGTATTATCTTATAGAGAAAGATAAGTGCCCTTCGACTTCAAAACTATATTAACTAGAGATCTACAATTGGATTATATTAAAATATTAAGAATTCAACGCGACACTCTCCGCGACAAATATTCAGCACTTGCAAGTACAACATCGAAACGAATGACTGTAAGCCTGCAGAATATTTCCTCTTTAACCTACATACAGAGTATGTCCAATACGTTATTCTGATTTATAATATTAATATTAATCAAAATGATTGTGTAAAATATTTTTATTAGGTACTTGCTCATGTTTAATTTTCTAAAACGGACTTTGGATACTATCATTTACATTACATGTGTGACAAAAATACATACGACTAGAAGATAAAACAGTAGGTAATGTCATGTCAACCTCATAAATAGTTCTTTCGCGTAGGTCAATAACCCGTGGACTATGATGGCAATCATTTCCATTGTGATTCCTATACTGTTATTTGATCTAGAAACGATTTGTAACATGTGCCTACAATATTATGATACATAATTATTATATAAACGATTCAGGGGAATTACATAAAATCATTATCGCCGTTCGTGCAGAACACATCGATTTTAAACGTAATTTTTGAGAATAATCTTTCTCAAGTGGAGGATATACGTATACTAAGTCGGATCTAAAGAACTTACTTTACTCGATAAAATGTGATTGTTTAGTAATTCAAATCATTAAATAATAATATGTATTTCTTTTGATTTATTTATGTGAATTATTGTGATTTTTGGATTTTAAATGTTTTGCACAAGGGTTTCCATAAACGTGAACTATAAATAAAATTACGTCAAGTTTCGAGATTAAAAATGTAAATCAATCAATTTACTTACGGTACAATTATTATGAAAGTACAGATCGTAAATAAATGTTAAAAGTATGAGATTTAACATGTACCTATTGCTGGTATTAAACGCGGTATATTCAGTTCTATATTTGTGGTTAGTTATTAGATTAATAGTGCATAAACTAGCATATTTTATTTATTTATTAATAATTCATTAACAATGCAAGTGATTATATTAAATGATATTAATGTTTAATATATATACGTATATATAGAAAGAAAGAGAGGGAGAGAGAGTACTAGTATTGTGATAACTTTTTTCATGTCCTCTAAATAAAAAACCCATTCAATTATGTATACATATAAAGTATACTAATATAAAAATATAATAGTGAGTAATTTTATCAGTTATGTGAAGTAACAAATAAAGAACAATCGATCCTATTGTAATATTATCTAAAAAATTAAGCTTGAAAATTTGTTTTTCGACCTTTTACTACGAAATTATTAATAAAAGTCATTTTACACAAGTTATTTGAGTAAAGAGATTTTAAATATTATTCTTTATTTAGACTTATATACCTATATACCTATCTATTTAGTTAGAAAAAAAATGTTAAATTTAAAATTTGTATTTATTTTATACACAACACTTGATATTTAAATTTTTATATCAATAAAATAAAATGGTTTACTAAAAAAAAAAAATACCTAATAATAATAAAAGGTACCTAGATATTTTTAAACAGAAACAAACGTGTTGAAAAAATTAAAACAAATTTATAGACGACATATAAAGCAAATTTTCAAAATGTTTTTGTTTTTGAACATGTACGTACATGTCTAGTTATATCTATTTTTTAATGAATAATTCAGGTTCTGCAACATACATAATTGTATCAGTATTTTTTGTTTCATTTAGGTAGGCAAAATGTAGATTAGGTACTTATCCAAAAGCACATGCAATACCTAAATTCAATATTTCATGAACTTTTTATATGATAAATGATAAGCTACTAACTACTAATTACCCACTTGCAATTTTCTATGCAAATTAAATTTCATGAGAAACAAATGAATTTTTAATTTTTAACCACGCCAATAGATACACAGGAACATATTTTTAAATAAACCTACCTGCCTGACATGAATGATAATTATAATAAAACTTGCATTACACGAATCGTTTAATTTACATTCGCTTCTAGATACCGACAACTATCATGAATTGTATGTCTACAATAAATAATTAGAATTGTTATAAGTCATTAATTAAAGCTTCTATAAACAATTCTAAATCAATTTCAAAGAAGTTTGTTGAAAATGTACAGAAAATAATTCCCAATGATTTGTTGGGCCTATGAAAAAACCAAATTTATAAGCTAAGAAAATGAAACACAAGATTTAACTTGATTGACCATAGTTTCCTCGAGATAGAGCCATGATGAAAACCACACCATAACCATATCTAATGTATGATGAAAAATCAAACATCTAATTATCTGTTGTTGTCTAAAACATACAATATCCAGATTAATTATTAATTACATTAATAACTAAAAATTCTGAATCCACTATATGAATCATAAGGCATAACCGAGCAGAGCAGAAACTTTTATGCTTTTCAATAAAATTGAAGTTTATAGTTCAATTTAAAACAAAATATAAAATTAATGAAAATGTAATATGTAAACATAATGAAGCTAACTGCATTTTATAAGTAATAATGTTATGTATTAATAGACTAATTAACCTGAGTAGTCAAATGTTGTAACAAGAATAAAAAACAAACAACCCATCCAAATTATAAATTATATTAATTACACAAAGTGTATCAAATATTTAAATATCCATTTCATGATCTTGACATTCATATTACATATTTTCATTAAATTTATAACTTTTTTTCTTTTTTTTTTTTAATTTCATTTTAAAATGAATAGAACGACTCCTCGAGTAGATGTTACATAACATGTATTATATCTACCTTACTTATAAGTATTAAAGTATATGACGTATACATTTACTTACTATATTTATTATATTATTTAATTGGTGTGATTTTTTAATAAAAATGTATTACAATTACATTAGGAGTATCTACTAGTCTTATAATAATTAAAGTGAAGACAACATAGAGTAGACATTTCAGAAGTAGATCAAATGTTAAAGAAAATTTAATATCTAGGTACTTGGATTGTCTGATTATGATATATGAAAACTATATAATAAACAATAAAACATGTTTTATTACCTACCTAAAAGTACAATTAAAAGAATTTCTATGTTATATTTAATGAAGAAAAATTGTATTAGTAAAAAACTAAATTCAAAAGGTAAAACATTCAAATTAGAGAATTATATTTAACAATATTTTGTAAATCTTACTAGAAAAAATATTCATAATTTTTCAAATCTACAGCAATATGCTTAATAAGTACAGAGTTAAATATAATTCTCTACTTTGTACGTTATTACCTCGATTATTATGCTTTTATTTTATAAAGTACACATATTTAATAAGAGCCATTTAGTAAAATTAAAATAAATAGTTACTATGATTAATAGAAAATAAACATAGACCAGAACATACCTACAGATCATGAGTTGAGGATAAAATAGCATAAAAAATTTAATAATAACAAATTCAATAATGAAGTAGATACCGGTTTTAACTAAGCAATATATAAATCATTGGTTTCTTTTGATTGATTAGTAAATAAATTACTCCAGTTAATAATAATTTATTAATAGTAAAATAGTAGGTATTTAGTGAGACGTAGGAAATTAAGTAATAGTTATTATAGTTTATACCTAATGTAAAAAACTTTTGACATACAAGAAACATATCTCAATATTTCTAGGAATTGCCTAATTTCTCAACTATTTTATTTTAATTTTAATTTAGAAATTTAAACACAATACTATTACTATTTACTACCTATCAGTAGTTAAAATGTCAATAAATAATGAATTAAAATAGTCTGAAATTCTAAATTAATATTATAGCCGATGAACAAAAGGAAAATTTTCCACAATAGACATGATAAAAATGAGTTATGAGACGATATTACGATAAATGCAATAGTTACCTATTGTTTAAACCCTATCAATGATAATTATTTATAATTACTAAAATAATGTTCAAGTTATAACTATTAATAAATAATAAAAACTAATGTTAGATAAATCGTAACATGACCTAATATAAAACATATTATCAACGTTCCTTTATGAAAAGTATATTATTTGTGACCTAGTCAAGTTTGGGCTGATAATCTAGAGAATTTGTATGAGTACTAGGTAATAAATGCATAAAAAAACTTTTGTTGACTTCAAATTACTCAATGATTTCATAATAAAAGTATGAAAACGTAGTAATATTAGAAGCATATTGAATGTAAAAATGTAATTAAACGTTTAATTACAAACAACTATAATTTACATTTTGAAAATGCCTTAAATTGTACGCACTGCGTACTATATAAACTCTAAGAACTTTTAACGTTCACTGTAAATCTAAAAAACATTAGCTACGTATACTTCCTATAGGGCCCCCCGAAACACTTGATATATTGATAGAATATATTTCCCACATTAGAGATGAACAATCTAATAACGGAACGAACTACTGTCGGTTTCCAGTCGAAACCGAACCCATCATGTCATAACGGTAGGTAAGTAGCGGCGTAAAAACTATAGAAAAAAAGAACGGTGACTCACCCGGAGATGAAAATTCAAGTGTGCGCTCACGTCGTCGTGTCCTGCAACCCGATCGGTGACGGCGGCGGGTAGGTGAATAACGAGCGATTCTTTGGAAAACAGCAAAACTTTCGACAGGACGACGTGCGTTTGGTTTCACTCGCACAGAGCACTGCAGTGGCCGAAATGCGGCGTTATCGTCACGGTCGGCCGGTGACGAGCTGCGCGTTCTGTTTTATCACAAACAATAACAATTATTATAACTATCGTTGGCGGAAATTACCGGAAAGGGTAAAGCAAAAACGCAAAAAAAAAAAAAACGTAACGTTCAAACACCGGGCGGCGGCACAGATAGTGTGTGAATAATATTATGTTATCGTAAAACAATTATTACTATATCTGTGCGTTTGGCGCGAACCGTGCGAGACGCGGCGCTGCTTGAAACGAAATAATAACTATACGCGATGTCCAAAATATACCTGTGGCGGTCGAACGGGTGGCGATAAAAACCAGCGCGATATCCAAATACAGCCGTCGTCGTCGTCGTCGTCGGTCACTCACGAGAGTGAGCGGAAAAAAGAAACAAAGCGAAAGCGATTTTTCCCGAGCGGTCCGAACGCGACGCGACACGACGTGTGTGAGTGTGGAAAATGGATAATTTAATATTATTTTTTATGGTCAACGAGCGATAATAACAATAATAATTATATTGTCGCGAGAAACAACATTGATAACGGAGCGCTGCGCGTCGGCGGTGGACCCGTACGGACTGAAATACGAACGTTCGACGCCGCCGTCGCGTCGCGCGCACAGTAGTCGTACAAGGGAATGCCCACCGAAACGGAAAACAATAATAATAATACGAATACCTGATCGCGCACGCTCTGACGACGACGACGACGACGATCGTTATCAGTCGCCAGCGTTATCAGTGAAACGCGACCGAGACACGCCCCCCCCCCCTACACACGTCGTCGTCGGTTCGATCGCGAATTCCCGAGTGTCCCCCCCGAATATAATATCGCGTCGGGCGAGAGAGACTCGGGGGGGCCCCCGGGAAAAATTCCCCCCTTAAGAGTTTTTGCACGAGTTTCTACGCGAGCTCGACGAAAAAGCAAACGATTATTATCATATTATGCGTCTTATTCCCGGAGTCCGATTTTTTTATTATTAAACGATATTTATGTCGGTCATTATTAGGGCCAGACATTTTTTAGGACGATACGCATACGAATCTAGACTGTACGATTTTTAGTACGATTTTTGTATTTTTTAAAACGACTTTTGACCATTTTCGAACGCTCTTTTGTGTCGTTTCAGGTCTCACGCGAACGGTTTTTTCTTCACTAATCGGGACACGATGCAATTGCAGGCTAATAAATGACGGACGACAATAATTATTGACCGTAGTCTTTAAATGACAAAACGTATATTGATTATTATAGACTATTATGTTCGGCGGGGCATGGCCCAAAGAGACCACCGGTAAATTTTCTTTTATCGACTGTGAAAAACGCAGTTACATAATTCTACCAGCCCTGACGTGTATGGGCGTGCGGTCTAGACTACGGGGATTTTAAAGTCGAGAGCTTTTAAAAAGCTCATAGATAAATCTGCAAACTAATATGAGCACTAGAAATCGGCGAAAATCAAACGATTCCGGAATAAATAATTACGTTGTTGGATAAAAATTCAAAATACGCATATAAAACTGCTTTATTACAGTTCGAGGTTATATCCATTTAAGCCGTAAAACATTTGCTCGCGTCGAAAAAACCTATACAAATTTAACATTTTACATACCGCGTTGAAAATCCAGCGTAGAAGAAGGCAAATATCCCCTTCTCGTCCCCTCCCCCACGTAACCATTTATTGGTCTTGTCGCTGTTTTTTTACACTCGATTTTCCGCTCGGACGGTATTTTCGTGCCTATTAACGTTACCGCCTATCGGTATAGCGTTCGTTCGTTTCGTTTTCTATCTTCGGTCCGATGAATCGGGACCACCACCCGGCGGCGGATTCTGCCTTCTGGCGGTCGACCGATTGACATATTTTTCGTCAACCTATAAACATAATATTGTATATAATAATAATTATTATATGAGGTATAATATTAATATAATGAATGTGGGTAAAATTTGGTTGTCGGCACCGACGGAAAACCGCGAGCCCTGGTGGCGAAGGAACGCAGTTTTCACGGACCGCGTTGGTACGATGATATCGGCAGGCCGCGAGGGAATGCCGCGAAAAAAAATAAATATATATACTGTACGTTTGACGATGACTAATCGAAACTTCTCGTAGAGAATATCACTGTAGATTACTCCGCGGAGTAGGTATAGACACCGGGAGGTGGAAAAAACCTCGCGAGCGAATTTTCAAACGATAAAAAAAAAAAAATGTTTTACTTTCTGACGCGTGTGTGATTCTCCGGCCGCCGGTGTACGTACAGGTATGTTATAATATAATACGTCATTACGGCCGCCGCCGCCGCCGGATGTAATCGTAACTCGCGCACGACAACGAGAATTTAACCCTCCCACAAACCGAAAAAAAAAAAAAAGTCGAAAACAAGAACGTATTGTTATTGAGATTAATGGGTACACACCAGCAGCTGCCTATAGACCTACCGACGACGACGACGACGACGGCTTATATTATGACCTCGAGAAAATAATATTATCTCCCCGCCACACACGAATTCGCGCGGCACGATGAAATTATTAAAAAAAATAAATACGTATCTTTAACAACACTTCTTCCGATATCAGCCGCCGACTTGAAACTTTTACCGTTCGTTGTATCGATGTCTTGGGTTGTCCGCACGTTGGAAGACGTTCTGAATGTCAGCCTCATGCAAAGAGAAAACACGAAAACTATAAGTTATTTGTACTTATTTTCAAACAAGATATATAATATCTATGTAAATTAATTAATATCGAACGTACCGAGAATACGTGGTTTGACTTTTACCGACTGTTTGGGTTAGTTAGATGATGACGAATTCACGAAGTGTAATATTTTTGCGAACCCACAGCTCACCTCC
The DNA here is from genome assembly GCA_948098885.1 of Drepanosiphum platanoidis. NCBI lineage: Eukaryota > Metazoa > Arthropoda > Insecta > Hemiptera > Aphididae > Drepanosiphum > Drepanosiphum platanoidis. The sequence goes on from OX402535.1 coordinate 4,471,464, forward strand.
GGGGGCGGAATGGAAACCGAATTCAGGCCGAGAAATTGAAATTCATTATTCATGTCTCCAAACTTATTTTTCCAATTGATATCTTGTAAAATAATGTTACAGAGAACTTATGAAATTACAAGAACAGTTTTTTTACTTGGTTAAAACTTGAATTGCTAAATTCTTTTACGTATAACAGCAGCAAATTATTTTAAGCACCATTTTATAATAAATATAAGGTATTATTTTAATTATTATACCCGAGGCCTGAGCAATATAATTTTTTTCTCAATAGTTTAAGACAATATACGTAGTATTCATTGTAAAGTGTTATAAAGGTCTAGAGGTATAGTAATTATTAAGTTTAATCAATGAACATAAATTATGGAAATTAAAAAAGAAATTGACTAAATAACAATTATAAAATAAAATATCCCTTCAGCCTTGAATATTGTAATGGCATAATTTGATGATGCCAATTTTAAAAAATTAAATCGAATAAATAATAATTGAAATACGATATCATCAATGCCTACGATGAAAACGAACAGAAATAATTAATATAATACTATGCAGTACTTTTAGAGATTATTGTTGTGTTTATAATTATTATTTATGTAATAGTTTGTCATTTTGTTTCCGTAATCAATATAATATAACTATAATAATAATTAATAATAATGTAATATTATAAAAATACTATTAAGAAACAGTAGTTTCAGTGTTGAAAGACTTTTAATGTGAACATAATATTGTTGTTAACACACATTACGTTTTTGTAAATAATATGTTACAAGAATACAAGACGATCAGGCCAGATCGCAAGGTCATAACACTATATGGTCCAGACCGTCGGGAAAATTTCCATTTCCAGACCGACCGCTCCCTCCGTCCACCGTTATACAATACCGATTAATGTAAATAGAGTGCGTTACGTTTTCCTGAAAATCCAATTACGAGTGTTTCCAGTGGCGCGTTGTTGTCGACGTCGTTGAATATTATATAAATTGCATTTTGTCTACGAACACACTTGCACACATTATTTACGTGTTGCCGCCCGGAAAAAATTGGTATCCACGCCACTGTTGCATCGAGGTGTCGTCTGTTTGCTAGAATTGTTAATAGTTTTCCAATCGACGCAGAAGAAAACGTCAGGGCCGTATTTATATTATGAGGGCACAGGTGGGCACACATGCACGGGGGCGACGAAATAGGTCACAATTATGCTAATTGAAAGGAATGTGTATCCATATTATATATATATTATGCGAGTGTCTCTTTGTCGTACTCCCCGGCGTCGAGTCGTATCGCTGAACTTGCAGGTACGAGTATAATATTATCTTTTACGAAACTTATCATCGCGAGCTGCCGAATCACTATAATTATTAACGGTGGCGTCTGGCGAATACTTGAAATTCGACTTGGATCGTATTCCGAATAATAATTATTATCGTCGATTACAACTACGGCAATTCGATATTTTCGGGTATACGAGGAAAAAATGTCGTCATTAAAAGTTTACGCGGTAATCCTTTGTTCGATCATTTCTTGTGCGTATAATAAAGCTAAATCGTTGTGAAACTTTTGTCCGGAAATGTATTAAAAATTTATTCTATCCCTCCGCGCGCACACCTCTGAATAGAATACGAGTACATTTGAATCCCCGTGAGGTAGATGTGTGACGGCGTGAATTTTAGCATCTGATCAACGCATACCTATAACAACAGACGCTATATTATGTAGTCGGTATTAGCAGTGGAAATTGTTATAATATCGGGTTCATCGTGTTGTCGACAATAATTGCAGGTGGTTGGGTATTTTAAATCACTGCATCCCTTGCCGATTCTCGGATCCAAAGACAGCAGCTTTCGTTTCTACGAAATTCGTATGATATACCCGCTCACTGTTGCAGTCTTCGGGTACAGTTTAGACGGTATATTATTATTATAGTGCATAATATTGTATTCCGTTTATAATGCAGTCTTTATCCGTCCGGGGAAGAATATAATTTACGTTTTCGACGCGTTATTATCCGCAGCAAGCGCAGAGAGAAAGAGAAACTCCGAATTGAACGCCATCCGTTGATCTATTGTGCTCGGAAAAATAAAAAGTTTGAATCTTGATAATATACGAACAATATATATATACGATACTATGTTATATACATACTCGCGACATAGTAATAACGAATGAATGATATTCTATTGACGTATATATATATACGATGTACAATATAATATAGTTAATTTATTTATAAGTCATTTTCATGCTAACTTTTAAACGGCCTTGGAATTTTTCGTCACACACAATACCTATTACAACTACTCGTGTTTATGATAAATCGTAAGAAATTTTTTTTTACTATATTTAAGAAAATATTTAATTTTCAAGCCTACGTTACGAACGCACGGTATACTTGTGTATACGTATTATATCTGGTAGATACAACAGGTATTTATTTTCACATTGACCCAATTCGACTTGTTCGGTATTATCGCCAGTTCCACACATTAAACATAATCGTTCATTTCGATCATAATTAAAAACCAAACAGATTTTTTACCGTTGAAATTCCTCCGTGTTTGTCATATATAGTAAACAACGATACGTGCCATCATACCGTTGTTGTAATAATATGTCACATATTATTACAAAACTCCGACGACAATATTATAACATCATGCGTATAATAATGTAGTAGAAATATTGTTAAAAAAACCATTTTTTTTTGCTTATTTTGTCCGCTTACTACCGAACAGTTGTCCAATTCAAAATCAGTATTATACTATTATTATAAATAATAAATAACGGAAATGACTATACGTATCGTATATTGACAACGCCACGTCAACTGCGTATATTCATCAATACGACGAGCATATTATTATAAGATAAACATTTTAATGTGAATTATACCAAGTCATAATTATTAAGTAAAAATCATATTTATTTCTTATAAATTATAGAAAATAATTATGTCCAAGGGCATAATTATTGGCTCGTATAACTATGCAAAATAAATTTACATCTGCAGCGTCCGAAGATCACTACAACACGTTCTGGCACAAATTATACCCGATTGCAGTTGACGAATGAAAATCGAATTAAAACGATGACGTGGTAGACGTGGATTGATCAACGATTATTGGCTAATTAAAAAGTATACATTTATTTGTAATTAATTGTGAAACTTTTAATTTAATCCGTCAATCCAATGCGTGTTCTGTTACCACCAAGCTAGCAGCTACGTAAAAAACATATCACGATAACATATTATTGAATAATCCATATTATAACAGTTAAAATGTTAGAAAAATAACACGTGTTTATTGTTGTGTAATTTTTTTCTTATTGAAATTATTGTACGCGTGAAATTCTATAACACACGAGTAAATTGTAAAGATATCTATATACGCACGACACACACGTGATGCGCCCTGGCTGCAGTATATTATGTCATGATAATTATTATGATGTTGCTGTTCTTTGAAACATACGTAAAAACGTACCGCCCACAGACAAAAACCTAATTAGATTGTTTTAATTTGAAAAATAATATATTATTATTTACTCGAGTTTGGAAATCGGAGTTGTTGTTGTTGTTGTTGTTGGCATCAATGTATTTCTCGAAAACATTTTTACCATTGAAATCTACGAATTTCGGTCGGAAAACGCATCGGTGTTTTGTTCTTTGTGCGAAAACACTTTTAGGCTAATAAATCTACACGAAACATACGTATTACACAGCGTCTATTGACCTGCAGAGGAACATTTCAAACACAACTTGGAGATAGTGTAGAATTTCGTCGTCGGTAAATTTTTATTTGTTTTTGATAAAACGAAGAATTCATTGTTTAATGGCTTGAAAATGATTTACGGAATTTCAATATTGACCTTTCACATAAAACGCTAAAATATAACCGAAACATCGTAGCTATATGGGACACGGTCTGTTTTATTTCTATTTAAGTTTTAAATTTTCAAATAATACATTCGCACAGACACAATGAATTATGCTTACCGCCCGCATTCTTACGACAGTGTTGACGATTATGTTTTACTTTTTAATCTCATCAATACTGCTCTACACATTCGGGATACATATTTTTCGCATTCGAAACAATAATAACCACTGCGGCGGTATAATATATCCATAAAAGTCAACAAACGACTGCGGTTTTTTTTTTTATCATTTTTCAAACAATCAAACCTACATAACGGGAGAAAATAATAATTGTATTAAACACGCGATCGATATTGCAATTCATAATCTTTGTTTACACTTTAAACAATGAGTCATTATGGCATTATAGTTCGCGCAGATATCATGATATGTTATATAAACGCACCTAGTAATAAAATCACTGGATATTTATTGCTGCACACATGCGGTAGGTATACTTAAAATAATATCCGGATAGATAATATTACGTGTGCCCATGTATATTATAATATTTATACTTACGATAATTATTGCAAAATATTTACTGTAAAAGAATAGTTATTACGATTGTTGTAAATGTCTACGATGCTAAACGATCTATGCTGCGAACTCCCGATGCATATTTTAAAGCAGATTACGTAAATCGTATGATATTTTATTTGTCGCGGATGTAGAAAAAAAATGTGCTGAAGCTGAACAAATATAGCCCTTTTGGTAGGGGTTTTGTTTTCACTGTGTGTATGAACACCAACGAGGTAGTCCTGAAAAAGACAAAATGTCATTCAAAACCTTCACAGACGAGCCTTCGCGCGTTTAATTCGATAATAATATGGTATTAGTTTTTTTATTTATTTATTTTTGACAATACTTAACTTTTTTATCGCCTCGTGCAGTGATTTATTTTATTCGAACGCCTAAAGTGTGACCATAACGAGACTCTGAATCTGGGAGATTGAGTTCATTTTCTTTGGTGTGAAGGTGAACCGTATGGGTGGCCACACTACTCATAGAAAACACGTCTTTCACGATAACCACATGTACTGAATTTTCATATATTTAATGCATATCAATAATTGCGATGGTAACAATAACATTTTAGTCTCGCATCCGTTTATCATTTTTAATTTTAAAAACGGGGGGCTTACATCTAAATGTATTGTATCTAAGGATCCTCGAGGTTTTCGACGTGCAATTCAAAAACAAAACAAACCTGAGAAATGATTTTTGTTCGTTTTTTGTTTTTTAATGACACGCCTATTATGTTGAAAATAATTATTCACGAAGTATGACGCCAAAAGAACACCAACGTCCGAGTACAATTTTTATTTAAATTATTTATTATAGTATTCGTATAGTAATCGAATTCAAAGAGAGCCGTCGATTTATTGGCTATTGTAATTTAATTTCTATTTACCTTCACATCCTCCTACACGTCCAGAGTCACCGAGAGTTGCTCAAAACACCACTGACGTTGACCACACACTATAAAATCAGAGTATAAAATTAATACAATAATTATTGTATTCAATGGCGTATTTTGGGGGCAGGTCTGTTACACGATAAAGTATTTAATTTACCCGCTAACGTCCAGTTCGTAAATTTACCGAGTTGTTTTGTATTATCTCGTGTATTTTTACTTTCAGTCGGTTTGTGTTTGATTAACCGTTGTGACGTTGTAACTTGCCGCGAGGAAAATTTCCACAACGGTTGTTTTTTTTTTTTTTCCTAAACATACATTCGAAATTCTTATTAAAAAATGACGTTGTTTTCATTGAAATCGAATTAATATTCGATGATTCGACATTGTCGATAAATAAGTACAGACAAAAAAAAACTCGGTGTGACGCAAACGAATTCAGGCGACGCCTAGACGCGCGATAGAGATTAGCTATACGCTTACGCACAATAATTATTCGATAACCGATTTAGCGCGCGTATGAGATTTTCTTCCTAGCCGAATGGACCATCCAATCGTTCGGATTTCCCGATTCAAACTCACAGACGATTATTTATAATTATTTCAATGAAATATTTTCTGTGGTTTTATTACAAGCTTTATCGGCGACTCTGCGCGACGACGACGCGACGGTACGGAACATGTTCAAATAATAATAAATACTACGTCTCCACAAAACCGTCGTTCTACGACGATAATACGCGTCGAATAAATAAGTTTTTATGATTTCACTATCAATTACCGATAATTATTATTGTATAATTACGAGCGATCCGCGTCAATTCGTTCTTGCCAGTTTTTCTGGCTCGCTCGACGAGGAGAAAAAAAAAACAAAACATTTAAATTGAAATAACCCCGCCGACGCCGTACCGATAGCGCATGCGAGAGTGTACTTTTATTACTATTACACGTATACTACGCCACGTCAATAATAATATTTTCGAGTTTTAATTGATCGATCTGTTTATATTGCGGCCGCAGCGTCTCGAAGCAGCATACATATAGGTGGTAATAACCGAGTGCGCGAGAATAACGCGCGTGCATATTATAAAATAACGAGTCGTATTATTATTGGCTCATTCGTGTTTAGAGGGATCGATTCAATTCAAAATGATTTAAAAACAATGAAACAATAAATGGAGCGAGGTTTTATTATTGTTTTTATTTGTAGATATTTATTGACGTCCGCTCGGCTGTGTAATAACCGAACTATAGTATAAGTCCACACACATAATTACGGGGCTCGAACTTATTATTGCTATCGCGTTAACAAAAAAAAAAAAAAAATAAATAATAAACCGAAAACGATCGCGACGTTTTATTAAAAACGATTGGTCGAAATTCCGTTTAATTATTTAGTTGTTACTCGCAAGAAACGTCATTTGAATTCGTGAAATAAAAGAGTATAAAATATAATAATAAAAGCAAGTATAAAACGTACGAAAACTGCGGTTATAAAATCGTTTGAAATCTCAAACTCATATTATGACATTTTTACGCGAAACGAATTTACGCGTTGAGAAAAAAAGAAAACTATAGGCGAGCATAATATGATCCGAATCAAAATCGTTTGAGATATCGACGAATCGTTTAAATTTTACAAAAATATTACATCGGATTTAGATTTTGTAAGATCGGGCGTGTAAAATCAAATTTTTATTCGTTTTGAATAATTCTACAACGTTTTTAGTCCGTACAGAACGCGTGTTTATAGAGGGTTGGGTGACGACGTCACGTCCCTTCGTTTGCGGGTTTATCGTACCGTGAAAAGCTCTCGTTCGGAACCATCACACACATGTACGGTGAATATCCGCATTACTCCACGCGATACCTTTCCCCGTCACAATGATTCTCAACCTTTTCCGACCTCGGGGGAGTGTTTCCGAAATAATTCCGCGCGCGGTAGTGTATCGCAAAGTGTTTTGTGTGTTTTTTCTCTCTGCATACACACTGCGGGCGCGCGTAATTCTTCGGAATTAGATACCGCGATGGATAATAACCCGGCCGCAGGATCTGTGAACAGGAGGTTAAACCGTCGGGGATTTCAACCCTGACGGCGAAATCATTTTCATTATCAAGGGCTCGCGAGTTTTTTCTACCGTTAATAAATCGTCTTGCGCGTTTACTACGCTTGACTACGTCATACTGCCATTATAATATTATTAAACAATAAATAATTATTTAGCCCGAAAATGTAATATAGGAACGTTAAAAATCATTATTACACTCTTCGAAAATACGTGTGAAATCTGTAGCGAAAAAAAAAGAAAAAGAAACAAACAAATAGGGTCGTCTTACACACTATACGTGTATAAAACTATCGATGTTTATTGAAGGAAAAAACCACGTGTATACAATATATACGAGGTATATTGTTGCTTATTTATTCGTGGGGGCGCCTACCTTGTTTGTTTTTATTGTTACGTCGAACTAAAACTTGAGCCACTGGCTTCTCGAGTTTGAGATATTTAAATGGTAAATATATTTGAAAATAATTATCAATTACATTTATGTAAAAATCCGTTACAAATGGAAACTATTCAAAACTCGTCTGTAAAATGCAATAAAAATGAAAAATGAAAAAGTGTGCCTGACCTTGCTGGTTAAAGGAAAATGCAGTTGTTGCATAGATATATGTATGTATGTTTAATCTACGAACGAAGGTACTTGAGAAATATTATCACGTGTTTTAAATTTATGCTCGTTATAAGTAGGCACTTACATTACAGCTGTAGTAAAAAACGGGTAAACTTGTGTTTTTAGAATTAAATATTTCACCTGTATCATAAACGCGCGTTTAATTTTACGAATATAAATTATATTAAAATATATAAATTATAAATATATTTTATAGGTAAGTACTGAAAATGTACCTAAATTAGGCTTTCCGAAACGTTTGATTTATATTTTGGTAATAATATTATATTCTTCGTACAAAATTAACGAATCCTCTTTAATTTTTTTTTTATTCGGCTAATATTATGTAATCGAGGTATTAGTTTATTACATTTTTTCAAGAGTGTGTTGAATAATTGAAAAAAAAAAAAATAAAAAGGAAGATTGCCTACACCTATTCCTATAACCTAACCTACATTTTTAAATCATAAGCGCTAAAAAAACATGTATATTTGCAGTATAATGTCGCGATAAATATTAAAACACACCCACGTGATATAAATAAATAAACATAAATGATAATGTTTCATAAATTATACCATGAGTTATGCCGATACAGCGTTATTATGCAATGCAATGAGTTACAACTAGAAATAGGATGTCGATTGCTTATATTATGCATTTTCCCCCGAACATAATCACCTAATAACTAATCCCGTAGAATGCCGACTTGGCTAATAACTCGTTGCAACGGACGAAGAATACAAAAGTTATTTCTCGAATGTTTTGGTGTTTTCAGCAATAATTATAACATTTTTTTTTGTAATTTTAGATTTTATAAACATTTTAGGCGTTTTGAAAAAATATTTTCTACTAATATTTGTGAAGGTTGTGGTTAGATTTAACGCAGATGCTCGCGTGTCGAGTTAATATCATAATAAGACGTACTTCTAAATTGTTTTTTAACTATAAAATCGTCAAAATAGGAGAAACAAGAAACAATCGATGAAAATTATAAACAAACCATTTTGTAGGTGCGCAATAGTAGTGAAAATTGAGAAGAAGAAAAAAGACGGCAAATTTAGATTTTATTAAAATATCGTCTACACCGGCCGTTAGCACTGGCGTGTGCTCGGGTTTAGGAGATGGACTTTAAAGTCTAGACAATGGGGGTGTTTTTGTTTTTTCGTTTTGAGGTCGGTGTACGCGATACGAATAAATGCCCACATTAAACTACCACAACTTATCGGAAAGTATTTTCCCCAGAAGAAACCGACGACGACGACGTTACAAAACCCAACGTTTTATATTTTTTTTTACGTTTTTTTAGGCACACACGGTGACGTTTCCTACTGCACAGTGATACATTTATACGCGTTGGTGCCAAATTGAATGTCACGTCATGTTATTGTACATACATACATACATTTTGCTGTTATGTATTCACGTGGGTAACTGTCAAAATATCGTTGTCACTGTAGCGAATTGGACCGACTACATCACTCCGATGTCACACATGCAATGCTATACGTACGTACAAGTATGTATCCGCATTGTTTGGACGTTTCGAGGACGGAGGAGGTGTTCATTATTATCATTACATAAAACGTAATACATTACTCTGCTCGTTATTATGCGGCTCCGTCGTTTATCAATTTTATTCGCGACAAACTCTTCACACCGCCACACTCGTCGACCCGAAAACCCCGAGATACCTTGAAAACTGCAGCACGAGCCTGCGTATAGATACAGTTTGTGCGACCCCGAAAATGTATGAAAATACCCTGAAAAACGTGCGAAAATGTCCTTGGAAATAAAACAAATACAGTCTAAAAACATAATAAAATATCTACCCTCGGAAAACGGTTTGAATTCGGTTTGTTTGTTGTTTTTTTTTTTTTGAAATCAATAATATTATCAATATCGTATTGAATATTATTTATATAACCTGAAAAATCAAAATGTATCAATAACGTTAATGCCAAATAATCGCAACAGTGTATTCGATTGTCATATTTTAAAATATTACCACGTTCAGACGAGGTACCGAGCGCGAGGCGTCTCGCACGAGATCCAGTCGATGAACCGCGTAATATTTTTGATCGCTTTTACTTTATTCGTTCTCGTTGTTAAACCGTCTAAAGAAAAGTGTACCTAATGAACGTTAGTTGTATATTATACACTCGGTCGTCGAGCACAATGATGTTATAATAATACACATTGTATACAAAATATATAATCTACACGTATCGACGTTAATAAACAGGCGTGTTTTAAATATAGGAAGTCCGTATAGATTTATAGGAGCACCGGCGACGTTACTGTAACAATACTTAACTGTGGTTTTTTTTCCCTGTTCAACACGCGATTTCCATACTTTCACCAGGTTTTCCAATGGCATATTGTTGTCTCCTCTTTATTAAAAATAAAATAATTACGCGTAGAGATAATTGCCGTGAATTAGTACGAATGCCTACTTTCGTTCCGCCGCCGCCGCCGAATACGAATCGAGTTTCCATCGGGACCATAAAAGTAACGTGCACACGACTGGTACTACAGAGTACATAAGGAAACGCATCTGCGAAGCCCGAGGGGCTGAACTCCATCGCTGAAATGTCTGGAAAATGTTTGGAAATCAGAATGACATGACGAATTGATTTCGTTTGTTTTATTTTATTAAATTTATTGATTTTATCAAAACGATATTGATATTCGGAGCCCACGACCCACTACCCATATAGACTGTAAATAAATATAATCGGTACTACTTACGGCCTGTCGGTGGGTTGCTGTTGAGGTTCGGCGTTCGCATTGGCTTGTGAAATAAATTTAACGGTAGTCACTGAGATACGAAAAAAGTCACTCGATAAAAACACGATGGAAATCAAGAGAAAAAAAATTAAATCATAAGTCACGGTTTAAAAGTTCGATCGACGATATTATCAAATGTTAACAATCGACGACGTTATCGACCGTGTTACGGAGAACAATATAAAAACGGCAACGTTGAAAAAACCGAGAAGAACTTTCCGAACCGCTGCCGACACCGGACTGAATCGATGCACACTGCGCCGGTAGGTAACCTCCCGCTGCACTTTCGCTCGGTCGTCCATTGGTCGGGTGGCGCGCGCAGCTCGGCTTTCATTCGTCCCGCGTCGCAGACGTGCACTTTTATATGCTCGTTCCGATTTCACACAAACATCACACTCGTAGTTATTACTATTGTTATGTAATCATAACGAACTATCTTACGTAACAATAATTAGATACCTGTTGACGGTAACTGATCTGTATTCGATTGTTGTACGTTTCTGGTGCAAAAATCACGATTCATCTACGGGGCAGCTGCTACTCTTCGCTACGCCCTATGAGCGCCAACGAGTTCGATGTCGTGTCGGGGTGAACTTTTTTTGTAACCCTAAACTAATTCACATATTAATTTATATTAGGTATTCTTGTCGTCGAGTATTATTTACCCGAAAAGTTCAAGCGAGACTCTACCGCTTCACTATCAAATCCGCTACTGATTATACTAATAATTTAGGATGGTTAGCGAGATGTTTATTTTATTAAATATGCACGAAACAGAGTTTGTTCCCCTCCAATAGAAACGTTCTAGTTACGTTCGTGTGGGCATATACCTATTTTAAAGTCTCATCGGAACAATTGTTTCCTCGATACGTATACATTATGTATTATACATATGTTTGTATGTATAATAAATTGTATGAGCATTTTTTATGTTTATTAAATCATCACCTCTATATACCTACCCCGATTGTTTTTAATTTTTAATTTCTCGTTAATGTTTTCATAAGAGGGATAAAACGCATTTCGTATAGAGGTTTTTCCGCGAAAATCAACATTTGTGTAATAATCCTTTTCGATTAAATCGTTTCTGAAAAAATGAACTCGAAAGTCTGTGGCGGCTATATTCTAACGGACTGGAAGAGCTTTACCCCCTCTCCTCCTCTCCCAGTGGGCGTCTACGTACAAATAAACATGTATATCGTCAAAACAACATATTATAAATCTATAATATACTAATACTAGATACAATTACTCGTATGTTATATTTTGTATAGTACTTGCTGAATAACCCGGCTTCGCCCGTGAACAGTTTTTCCCGGTATGAGGGAAACGTTTACGAACTCGAACGCTCGCGTAAGGGATCTCCACTATAAAAAACGAAACTGTTGGCCAAATTTCATACTCAAAGCTCCAGCGGTTCCGGTCAGGCGAATTTTTATAGTTTCACCCTTTTCACCCCCTCAGGGGTTGAATTTTGAAAATCGGGCGCGACTTGGTGACACGCAGGAAGGTATTTGGAATAACTCTGTGAAAACAAATTGGGAAAAAGTTATATAGCGTCGTCACAAAACGGGAACATAGAAAAAAGGCCTGTTCTTTTATATAATATATAATAAAGGATAACTAAATAATAATAATATTTAAAACTATGGACGTTGTTTCGACGGATTTCTGGTGTATCTGAACACACGTGGAAAATAATTATAATAAGTCAAACGACTTCTGTGACGCAATGTTTCCACGGTGCCGACAATGGGTGATCGGCATAGGTATCAATTTGGGAAATCAATGTATTGCGATGGCTATTGTTACTCGTTTGTTGTCCTGTCGTCTGTATAATTATTAGCAATTACATAATGTCCAAGTGATTGTTCAACGTGGAACCTGTAGGAAAGACAAGAACACGTCGTCGGTTGGGAATAGTGATTTAATTATTGACGAATAGGTACTGTACTTACGATGTTCATTACCGGCGATTTAATTGATCGTAATCGATTGTTTTGTATTTATCAAGGTACTTACGAACAAATAATTCCCGCGAACGATAAAATATTAATGTAAATTTTATATATATATATATATTATTTTCAACTTCAAAAGTCAATTCTTATACTAAATCGGTAATATCTTTGTAAAAAAATAAATATCAATAAAAACTATTCGAAACACTTACTAATTATTACTAGGAGTTATATAGCTCTAAAAAATGTCTACCAATAATATAGGCGCTCAAATACTAGGTAAACGAAAATTGGTTTCCCACCAAGACAATATTTTATAATAGGTACGGTTGAAAATGTAGATAAAGTACCTGTTACCAGTAGAGTGTAGATACTCGAACATTTTTTCGATTATAATTTTTTCAAATTAAATAAATAAGTTTTGACCTACATTTTTTTTTTTTTTCCGGTTACCTATTTACGTTTTATCAAGAGATAGCACACACTTTATAGTCGTACAGAGTGCGAGTAATAATAATATTATCGTGTAGAATAATAATAATAAAAAAAAAATTGTAGATAACCGAAACCTATTGTACATATTAAACTTCTCTGCGGTACCTTGAACGGCCGGAAAAATGATATTTGACACAGTGGCGTGGCGCTTCGTTAGTAGAACGATAGGAACCTATCGAAAGTCAACAGAATTTTAGTACAATTGAAAACTGGTACTCGAGTAATTCAACAACGTACCTACATAACACGCGAGCGACCGTTGAATAAAATAATAATTTGATAATCAATATTTTTAATAATATCTTGTAGAGCGACGACGAACGTTCTTCTATAATCGACTGCAAACACCGTTCGGTCGATACTTATTCGTGACGTTATAGCGTACAGGTATGGTTTGAAAACAACGCAGTCTCCAACTGAAATAGGTACTCTGAATTACGTACAGAAACGTCATAATAATTGGTTGTGGGAATATTATGTAATTCCCTGGATAAAACGCCTCGATTGCCCTGAAAATTCAAAATATCGGTCGAACATATCGAAGTAAACTGTTCTATAGAACCGTTGAAATTCCCCGAAGAAATAATCGAAAAGTGCTTTTAAATTTTCAATGCTGTTTAAATAATGCAAAATCAAATCTTACATTTCCAGTCAACATTACACGAAATGAATGGATTTGTGACAAAACGAGCACGGCGCGGCGTAGCTAAATTTTAAAAACACCCAACGCCAAGCAGCCAAGCGTGTGTGTGTGTGTGTGTGGAAATCTCAAGAGCTAATCATAATTTATAACTCATTATACATCAATGTCAAATAAGAATATTATGAAAATTAATTAGCACAATAACATGCAATCAAAATGATCGTTTAGGTATAGTGTAACCAACATAATATGACATTTCATTATAATAAGTATGAATGAGTAATTAATAATTATTATATTGTTGTGAAAAAAATACTTTTGTATGTAGAGTACCTGTACTGTACTCGAGAAATGTACAAAAACAGACGTACGTTACTTTAAAACAATACTATTCAAATGCATACCCGATAGTTCTTGGAGATTTTCAACAAAATGTATACCTTTTCTTTTTTTTAGCTAGCTATTTACAGACATTTTTAAATTGTTGGTAAAACACGTCGATAAAAGAATTTTGGTTGAACAAAAAAAAAAGTCTTATTATAATGTTTGTACTTACTCGAGACAAATAATTGATATACCTATAGGCTGATCCGACCTTCGCTCAGAATCGTTTTTCTCAAAAACTCCTACATCGGTTTAACATTGCAAACATCAATCATTGATATTTATATTTTGCAACACTGTTTGTGCAGTTTAAAAGAAAGAAAAAAATGTATTAAAAATAGTATTTGATAATGATGAATCATACTTGAAATATTTTCATTGATCACTCCTAAGAATTTAAGTACCTATTTAAAAATAGAATTAGAGTTTGTACTATGAATAGTATTATTTTAATACTTCACAGACTGATCATATGAAGTATTAAGTATAGTAAACAACAATATCATCAACCACATTACCAACGACAAAACAGTAATATTAAAATGGTTATCAAAGGTAAAACTTACATATTTAAATCAGAAGTTTGGAAAACTGTAGGCAAAATATTAGAATAAATACCAAAAGTATAAATAATCGTACAGCTAATTTTTTTTTAAAGTGTAATTGGGCAATCTATGTAAAAGCCTACACACATTAATGAATTAAAATTCACATTTTACAATATGAAATACTTTTGAATAATTTATAAACGTGAACGCCTTTCTTCTTTTTTTTCACTACAGTACATTTTACCAAATACAACAAGCGTAAAATTTGGTTTTTTTCCGAATAAAATGAGCCAACTTTTATTTGCCATAGAAACATATTTTTAAATATTACATCACTCTTACTATTTTCCACAATAACTTCCACAATCATTTCCACGGTTAAGTGAATTTAAGTCGATTTGATTTTGAATTCTAAAGCAAGTGAAAAATTTGTTTCTTTTGCATGATATTTGGCATACTCATTTCAAACAAATTTGATTGGACGTCCTAGTGATATTTAATTTCCAGAATTATTTACTAACCAATATTTCATCACATTTTATGGTTTTTATAATAATTAAATATTGTGCTACAGTAATAATCTTTTTCAATACTTTTAAAGAAAATTAACACTATAAATGCATGTTTTATAATATTAAAGCTTTAAATGTTTTTACCTAGTATTTTTTTTTCTTTAAAACAACTTCAAATAGATATCATACTAATACTGAAATAATTTCGGTCTGTTATTTTCAACACTGTTGGAAAAACATAAAACATTAAGTAACAAAGTCATAATAGAGAGCTATTAGTCGAATGAAAATATTCGTACGTACGATGAAAAAGCTCGCTAACACCGGCACAGCTAAATTATATCTTTCAGAAAGTCTAGCCATGCTGTGTAATACTTAGAGGCGTTCACAAAATTGTATACTATTATAATATTGTATCGAATCCAGTAGATTTTTCATTTCGCCACGTGTTAGCCGAGAAAACAAATAAAACATAAAATTTTAGTCACTTTTGGTAGTTTTCCAATTGAAAAAAGAACAAGATCATTTTTAATCGAAAATAATAATGTTCACATTTAACCATAACCACGATGAAATTGTCTGCTGTTTATATGTATACGTAATGAAAAACTACATGATAAAATATTATTATAAAAATATAATTAAAAAAATATTTAAGAAAAACATATCGTGTTTTCTTCTTTTATAAGTATTATTGTACATAGGTAATGAGAACAGTAAAAAATACACTTATAAATTAGGTCATACAAATATACTTAATACTAGTTTAATATAGAAATAAATAAATATATAACTGTACGGCTTTGGTAATGAACACACAATGTGAATTTTAAGTTACTACGATTATTATTATACTTTACCAGTCTTTCTTTCGTACAATGCCGAAACGCATTCTTGAATGTAATGCAAACAGGAAGTTTTTATTAGAAATCCGCCGGCAAGTTCTTGCGAATTTTCTCCTCTCATATATTTCATATAGCCCAACGATTCCAATTCTAAAACATTTGGGCAATAGGGTCCGTTGAGCTGATGATAGACCGGGTCGTATTTGAACAACGGGCCTTCTTTGATCGGAATTGACACCGAAGACTGATTGAACTTCACGCCGGTTGAGAATTTCGTGAAGTTTATCGGCGGCTTGGTCGCAGGTTTAGGTTTAGAGACGGGAATCTCTTCCTTTTTGTGCGCGTACGTGTTGACGATATCTCTTGCGTCGGAATTAGAACGCGCTAAACTGTCAATCAGTTCGGCATCGACCCGCAGTTTTTTACTCCTTTGTTCGGCCTCGTCCCTCAACACTTCATCTCTTTTATACTGAGTTTGTACCTTTTCCTCTTCAATCATGTCGTCCAGCGCTTGTTCTTCTCGTTTCAATTTCATTCTGTTTCGCATGATCGTATCTTTATTCTGCTTTTTATACAGTTCGATGCGTTCTCTTGTCTCGGTCACATTGATATTTTTCGTGAGATTATAAATAATTTCTTCAATTTCAACCAAATAATCATTGTACTCATCTGCGGTTTCAAAATCTTCTTCAGTCTTGTTGTAATCTAGTAATATTCGTTTTCGGATTTCTACTTCAACATCGACCGAAGCGTCTTCAAATTGTTGCAGTTTAAAACCATTACGCCTCAGAGGTATAAGACACTTAGGACAGGGACCAGAACCTGAAAAATAACAAACGCATTCATTAGAACTAATTGATAATTCAATTTCAAAATAATACAAAAACAAAAATCTGTTCCAGAATTGGATATTGTATAACACGGTGTGGTGTATTAAGATAGTTTGTGGTATTTTTTTATTATTTTTGAAGAATTCTGTAAATTATGGATATATATTTTATAAAAATTATAGGATTTAATATAATATTATATAAGTATAATTAATTCATTTTTTATATTTACATATAACTTTTAATAAATTATTATGTACATTAAAAATAAATCTACCGGTAAAATTATTTTCATTAATACTCGTATTTCTAAAAAATGTCCAACACATTGGTTGTGCAATAAAACGTATAGAAACTTTTATGCGACCGTGTGTGTTAATTTTACTATAGGCATAGATTTGAACAAAAGTTATTAAGTTTTACAATAATTTTGTCTTCGAATAGCCAATCGTTTGTACTCTGTTTAAAAATGAATGCCGTTCTGTCATCGGTAGAAGAGGAAAACAGGGATTTGTGATTCTCTAGCCGTGATTGGATGACGGGTATATTCTTTTTTAAAATGCAGTATAAATATACATATTGCACTGAATTTTTGAAAAAAAAATAATGTTATGGATAAATTTATAAAAAATCTATTACATTACTAAGAACTATAAGACGAATTGGTAATGCATGAAAGATATTAGAAATAAACTTCCAGCGACCGTATAAGTCTTGATGTTGTAGGCATAGTTTTGAACAAAGTAATGAGTAATGATCAGAACTTTGTCTTCGACTTGCCACGTCTCATAACTCCTCATAATTCCTAAGAGCCAATACTATTAGTTGAGATAGACAGAATAAACTAGTTATGATTGAAATCAAAATAATTATAAACCGGAAATAAAATTGTTAGACAAAGTGGTAATGCAAGAAATATATTGAATTAAATTTCTGCGACCGTATTTGACAATAAGCTATACTATAGGCTTAGTTTTGAACAGAGATTATTAATAATAAACCATAACTCTGTCTTCGACTTGCCAAGTTTTCATTAGTATGAATGTGTATGTTATACAACGCAGTATCTTTTATTGTAAAGTCGCTTAAAATATAAATATATAGATTAATAAATAAATACATAATATAATGAAAAAATAATATTGTAATAATATTTTAGTAAATAATACATTTTTATCTAGTCATTTAAATATTGTGAATTTTTTTTCTATAATCCTAGTAGATTCCATATTACATCAATAAGTATTTAAAACTATTTTTGATTGATATAAATTAGCAATTGTCAGACAAATTGGTAATGCAAGAAATAAATTAAATTAAATTTATGCGACCGTATTTTTCTTATATTTTAGGCTTAGTTTTGAACAGAAATTACTAATAATAATTATATCTCTGTCTTCGACTTGCCAAATCAAATGTAAATCTGATGAATGAAAACATTATATACTGAATTTTGAATAAAGCTAAGAAGACTCAAATTAATAAGCTTTGTAAGACAAGTTGGTAGTGCAAGAAACAAATAAAAATTAAATTTATGCGACCGTATTTGACTTATATGTATTATAGGCATAGTTTTGAACAGAAATTATTAATAATAATTATATCTGTCTTCGACTTGCCAAATCAAATGTAAATCTGATGAATGAAAACATTATAAACTGAATTTTGAATAGAGCTAAGAAGACTGTACATCACTAGTTCTTAAAAATTTAAAACATAAAACCTACATAAGTTCCAAATCAAATTAATAAGCTTTGTAAGACGAATTGGTAATGCAAGAAATAAATTTAATTAAATTTATGCGACCGTATTTTTCTTATATTATAGGCTTAGTTTTGAACAGAAATTACTAATAATAATTATAACTCTGTCTTCGACTTGCCAGTACCTAATTGTATAACATAACATGTTAATTCATGTTTTAATTTTAAAATTCATACATTGGCGACTCGAGTCACGTAAAATAAAGATTCAAGGTACGCATGTCCAATATCGTGCACTCATAAGGCATTTGAAAAACGACAAGAGTAAATGGGTCAAGTATGGACATAGGACATGATTATACTATAAAATCCTAAGTTTGAGTAGCGACGTGACGAGAGACGCCTGTGCAAGGCCGCTCACTTTCCGAGAGAAGAGTATAAAATAAGACACTCGAACAGCAGCAGCAGCAGCAGCAGACGATCGAGCGGAACAACTAATGCAAATCGGCAGAGTAACAGAGAGACAAGACGAGATGGTACGATACACGTTTGTATTTTACACATCTTTCTCCGCGATAAATCATCGGTAACCGCCAGACGTAACACGCCATAGTCCGGTCGTTCGTCTCGACGCGTCCTACCCGCTGGAAAAGAGAACACATTAATATCTACATTACGAATTTACCTTTCATGAACGCCACTTCGATGCAATTCGCGCACATGGTGTGCCCGCAAATGTTGTAGCTGAACACGAGGTTCGGGTTCCTGAACTTGGAGCTCATGCACCGGACGCACGCCAGCTCCTCCATGGTCGGAAACGCTCGCCCGAACGGTTGCAACGACGTCTCACAGCATTAGGCGTTCGCCACGGCGAGAAAAACGCGTTCGACGGTGGTCTATCGCGTTCGGCCACGACGTGTCTTGCTGCAAAATATTGAATAATGGCAGTTGCTAAAACGACGACGACGACGACGACCACGATGCCCGTGCGATAACAAATGATAACGCAGACGACGGCCGTGGAAAGAAAAAACGAATTCTCCGTCGCGACCTCTGGCGGACGAACGTTTGAACGATGGCGCGCGACGATCGCCGATCGCCACGTAGAGTGCGACGCGATGTTCGGCGAAAAAAAAAAAAAAAACAGAAAATAAACATTTAAAAACAAAAAACGGGGCGCCGCGCCGACGGAATGAAAATCTCGCGATTTAGTAGTAGAAAGTACCGTTTATACTTAAACAATAACAACGCGCAGTCACTCGAAACGCCGATCGTTATAAATAATATTATGATGAACGAGACTGCGTTAATCGGATTGCTCAACGATAAAATATGATCGATTAAGAGAATATTTATTGATTTTTTTTTGTAATTTTAATTTTATTATCGTTTGATGGTTGTTTCGGCGGCAATAGAGAACGAAATAGTCATTAGGAAAAAGAACGATTTACATTTACGCATATTATTTAATAAGTTTGCCGAAAACTGCGAGCGGCGAGAAAAATTATTGCTCCTTCGAATTAAAAGAGAGCGTGTCTGCAAACGTTTAGGCCGTTAATTTTGAATTTGGTATTCGAGTTTAAAATATTATACCGTGTTTTAAAAAGTACAAATAAAAAAGTAGACGTGCTACGTTGTTGTTGTTGGTATAAATCTAAACGTTCTTTCGCCGCGTTCGTAATTACAGACCGTGCTCTGTAACTTATTATCCGAGAGCAATTATTTTTAATTTAAGCGATTACCATATAGGTACTGCAGATTAGTAGACATTTCGATAGTCGTTCGTTCTCTTTATAGTGCACTCGTTGTCTACGGTCGTTCTGCGTTCGACTCCTCTGTAATAATATGGTCTCTACGGCTGATTTACTTAATAACATGTGTCTTTTACTCGTATATGTGACGAGCAGTTGGCTTGCAGAGCGTCGATAAACACACGTCATCCGTATATAGATCTGTTGGTTCATTATTATATTAATTACTTGTTTAATATAAACGAAAAAAAAGTAAGGACTCGATTAATTATTTTTCATTAAAACCGTTCGATAAGATATTATAATATTACGAAGAAAATATTTTATCGCGAGGTTTTGGAAAAACTTTAACCGCCCGAATATTATTTAAATTACGATTTATAGCAATTATATTACCATAATATTATGTAATCCACGGGCGAGATCCCGTCTGAACTAATTTTATAAAAACACACTTTGTTTTAATTAAATTTTGAGAATCGTTAGTATATTCGTATATTTATCAAATCATTAAAAGGCAATTGATGTGGTGTTTGGACCAATTTATAATTTTTATACGACAGCGTTTATAGGTTTTCATTTTTTACAGGTTCGGGGCTGTACGACATGTTTAAAAACGTGTTTCTTTTGTTAAAAATCAATCCGCATTACACTGCCTATTTTTTTGCACCGAATCGCTTTTTAAACACATTTACTCTAATTAACTTACAACAGTTAGATATTATCGACCGCAATAAAATAATCTTATAGTCTTTTATTTCGTTTCAATTACTATGTCAGTTTTTAAATTCATACAGTTTCATACACGTTAACGTTAAATGCTCGGATACACAACTTGTCGATAAAAATGAAACTAAAATTAAGCCGGTATTCGTCTTATTGGAATTATGATATTTATAATAACTTGTGTACGTAAGGTACCTATTTACTAGATATACACATTTGTTACTTACGATCGGTTCAAACGCGTTTCATTAATTTAGTCTAAATGAGCTTTGTTTTCATCGGTTATTATTTATCAATTGGTCCAAAGTGCTTTCTCCTAATCCGCATGCACATCGCCTGGGAATTTTAGTACCTACAATAATAATTGTAGTAGGTAGTACTTATTATCAGTGCTCGGATTTATATTTATTAACGTACTTAATATTAGTTTTAAGGTTGAGCATTTTAAAGGTTTACATTTTCAATCAATATTTTTAAGAACCATTTTTTAATCATATAATATATTAGATGTTTTATATTATGTAAGAGTTGATATATCTTTATAATTTTTATAGTTATAATGGTGGCTAAATCAGAAATAAAATGTGTTGCCAGTAGTAAGAGTTTTGGAGGTTATCAAAAAGTCTATGAACACTATAGGTAACTTTCCAAAAGACATGTTTTATGCGCTGTCAAAACCAATTAAAATAAGTCAAACTTACCTATTTAATAAATGTGTTTTTTCTATTTTAGTAATTCTCTGCTATGTAATATGAAATTCGGTATTTACATTCCTCCCGAAGAACACGACGATGAGAAATTTCCTGCATTATTTTACTTATCTGGTCTTGCATTTACCGAACAAGGCGTTATTACCGAGGCTGGATATCAACGATTTGCTGCACAATATAGGATAATTGTCGTTGCTCCTGACACTAGTCCTAGTAAGTTAATTAATATAAATGTATATAGTTTTTACATCTTTAATTTATATTTTATACTTTGTTGTATAAACTTAATATCAATTTATTTCTACAGTTTGTTGGAATAGGAAAAAAAAATGTATCAATAAAATCAGTAATACTAATTATTACATGGTTTATTATGCAATAAAACCATTGATTTTATCAGATAGTCCACGGTATAGGGATTTTTGGTGACTAAATCTATGTTTATATGGACTGCGTTGTATCGTTCAACAAATAATATTTTGAAATAATAATTTATATAATAGTTTTAAGTTCTTATCGCGAGTTTCCTTGGCGGTCGGTGGTCCGAAAGGAGCCGCATTTTATTGGTCGATTTTTTTGTAAGTTTTTTTTTTAAAAAGAATTTTAATTCATAATTTTCAACAGCATTAAATTCTAAGTTTTTTTTCTTTTAAATTTTTTTTACTTGGTTTTTTTATTTTAAAGAATTAAAATAATGTGATCTTTTACCTTAGGCAGATGTCCTATAATGATTGTGTTCTATGTAGACTTGGCTTCTGTTATTTGTTGGGTTTGGACTTGTGATGTTTTCAGGCGTCTGATGAAAGGCGCCAGATTCTTTTGGTTGATTTCAGTAGTAATTGTGGGTACATAATATAGCAATATACATAATATGATGATCACCTCATTACATCCACCCTAAAATTTTTCTGGTTGCGCCTCCACAGGACAGCTGGGAGGTCACGTGAATGAGAAGAAAAATGTGAATAAAGGAGAGATTTAATTGAATATAATGTTAACGGAGGGTTATTGTTATTCATACGATAAAAAAGAGATATGGGCTGCTTAAGAGTAAAATGAAAAACAGTTAATTTTACTTTCATTTACATTGATGTTTTTAACGTTTTAATATTGATATTTATTTGGCGGATTGTAATGGGTGTTATAGTTTATTTTTTACATTTTTTTTTTATATGTTTTAATTTATAAATTTAATTAAATCGAGTGTCGCGATAAATAGTAACACGACGACATTACGCACTGTCGCCGGGAAAAACAAAACGAGCTGAGCTTTCGGGACCGCCGTCGACACTATACTGAACGGTCCCGGGTCGGCGAGCTTCCGCCCGTGCGTCTGTCGATCGGTCGGGTCGCGTGGGCAACTCGGCTGTGATTGGTCGGCCGGAGCGAGCAGCTCGGCTCTCATTGGCCGCCCAGTATTGTACTGTGACGCGAACTTTCCTGTCTCGCCGCAAACCCACACGCCTATTGTTATTCGTTTCGTTTACCATTACTATTGTTGTTGTGTAATCATCAACAACTGGCCGGAAATAACGTGTTGTGTAACATTTTTTCGGATTTCCTGTTGTTTTTTTTTATGCGGAACAACGTGCCACGAAACAATCTCGATCTATTACGTAATAATCCTAAAATTCCCAGAATATTTCATGTAAATTAATAAGTATTAGTAAGTTAATTGAAGAAATATCGTCAAAAATATATTAATAGTAATAATAATAAAGAATTATTAAATATATACGTAATTTATTAAAATTATTAAATATACGAATAATTTTTATAAAAATACAAAATGATAGGTGTTGCCTGGAGTATTATATAATTCAGTGTTAATAATTCAATTCAATTCATAAAAGTGTATGCAATTTTTCATCGATGGTTACGTTATCGCGTAAGATTATCGTCCGTAAACCGACTTTACAGACGACGCGGTTTTTTTATCAATGATTATTTTTTTCCCACAATAATATTGAATAACGTGAACATTTTATAGGGAACTGCAACATTCCTAACGAAGACGAACATTGGAATGTCGGATCTGGTGCTTCTATGTACGTAAACGCCACACAAGAGCCTTGGAAAAAACATTATCAAATGTACACCTACATTACCGAGGAACTCCATCAACTCGTACAAAATAGCTTTCCAGTCATACAAGATAGGATATCTATAACTGGACACAGGTTGTTTTATAATAATAATTATCCAAGTAACATAAACTATGATTTTTTTTTTTTTAACAAACGATTATAGTAGGTACTACTTGCTTTTGTATTTTTGAAAAAATATAAATATTTCTACGATTTGAAATCAACATGTTTGCAAAAGATTGTGTGTTTGTTTGCGATAATCATTTCAGCGGTGTATAAATCGACTGGAACAATAATATTTATTTGAAAATGCATTCTGTAGACATGACTTTGTTGAATTTGTATGGTCTTATATTATAATATAGTATGGGCGGACACGGAGCGTTATTGTGTGGTATACTTAATCCAGGAAAGTACAAATCCGTATCAGCTTTCGCTCCAGCTTCCAATATTTCGAATTCGCCGACATTGATTAAAGGATTAACAGCCTTAGTCGGAGAGGACAAGGAAACTTTGCAAAAATGGGATCCGACGTTTTTGGTGAAAAATTACGATGGCCCGGAAATGGAAATTTTAATACACGTGGTTGGTATTCTCGTCTCAATTGACTCGTTTAGTTATAATTTATAAAATTGTCTCGTTAATGCGCGTGGTGGGCTCGATGTTTACAGGGTACTAACGATCAACTAGACGACCTACAAATCGATAATTTCGTGAAAGCCGCCGCGGAGTGTAAAGACAATAGAGTCAAAATTAAATTTCATCTCGAAAACGGCTACGATCATGGATATTATTTTATATCGACGTTTATTGAAGAACATTTTAAATTTCATTATTCTAAATTGTCTTCGTAAATATTGTTAATAATTGTCCGCGATGTTCCATACGAATAGTTGTATAGAATAATAAACGAATTATATAGTATTTAAATTGGTCTGTTTTTCTTTTTCCTATACTCTAATCTATGAAATAAGATGATGGATGATGAATTCACGTCGTCGTGTACTTTCCACTTTACCGCCGATTATAATGTATAACCAGAAAACATTTTCGAACTCTGGGAGACGGAAAAGGCCTTGTCATTATTATTATTATACGACGGGTACTATGGCGAGCGGTCAAACCATAGAGTAACCATACTCTCTATGGCTCAAACGTCACGGTTGTCGGAATCGTCGGATCATTATATCATTATAACGTTCAACTCCGCGCCAGCGATGTCATTTCGCGGGACAAATTTCGACCTGACAATGACGCGCGCACGAGCAATAGATATCGTATTTACGACCAGTGGGTATCCCATGGTCGCATAAAGCCATTGAGAGATTCCAGTAAACACGTACGCAACTGTTCTAATAAAAAACTAAGAGAACGTCACGAATCGGCGGCGACACCAAAAGAACAAAAAGAGGCAAAAAAATAAAAATAAATACCGCTCTAATAAATTACGCTTGTTAAAATAACGATCCGTAAGAGCACGTCGATTGTTATTATTGTATTATCCTATCGTTTGCGAAATATCTAATCTCAATTCTCGTGTTATTATAATTTTATCACGTCATAACGCCCACACAACGGGGTCGGGTCGGGTTTACTTATCGGCAATCCGCGGTTTCGTCAGTCGGCGGACGTGTACAATATCGATCACACAGTACAATGGCTAGGTCGCGCAATATTATTACTATCGTCGCACAGTCAGCGCGTTAGACACTTGGCCGCCGTCGTCGGCTCCTTCCGGCCGCACCGGTCTGATATTACGGTCCAAATATTCTCGAACCGGAATGAAATACACGTATTCTTTCCGGTAAAAACGAATGGTTTTTCTGTCCGCGCCCAATAATTATTCTTCTTAACGGTACGAAATCCGCGTCCAGGGGAGACGGCAATAATTTTACATTATCGTTGGACGGCGTAATAATAACAACAGTGGACGTGCGCGATCGACGGCGGCGCTGCGAACGCAATCGATAAGGACGAGCAGAGGAGTGACGACGACGGGGCGTGTTTCGCGGACGCGATATCCACGCGCCGGATAGTTGCGCCAAACAATATGTATATAATGCATTTATATGTGTGTGTGTATATATATAATGGCTTTAACCGCTGCCGCGGTATCAAAGTTCCCGGTCGGGTGAACATCGCAAAGGTCCCGCCGCGCCGTCTCGCCGCGGACGTCTCGTATACATTTTGAGAACTTTTCGTGTTTGAATGGGACCCGCATTAGAACTAGCATATTGTGCGCGCGCGCGCAGCAAACAAATTGCGCGCCGTTCGAGTTCATCGCGGTAGTCTCATACTCGATAAAAAAAAAAAAAATGAATAGTTCTCGTGGACCAAGTCGTCGTACCTACACCCGTATACTTCGCCGACACGTTAGTACAACGAGACGATTTTTTAGCTTTTCCGACGACGCGTCGTCGTCGGCTGATGACTTCGACCACCTTGTCAATAAAGATCCGACCGGGGGAGCAAGCCGGGGCGGGGGGGACGGGACCGCAGGACATTTTCGATTCGCGGTTTCCCGACGATTTTTTTTTTCTGGAAAACAAATCTCCGCTTCGTTTTCACTCTTGAACGTGTTTTATTTATTGCTCATGATTCATTCGTTGAGTCGCACATAATATTATAGTTTGGAAATCTCATTATAAGAGGTTCGATAAAGTTACGGGTGTTTTCTAAAGGTTTTCGGTTTGAAAACCGTCGTTTTTTCAGTACGATTCCTCGGAATCAAGAGACGAATTCCTTTGTCTTTGGAACAAACTACTTCGATTAGCAGAACTATTCCGACATTTATTGTTTTTATCAATGTACGAGAATTATATTATTTGTTTCTGCATTATATTTTATACTGAGAATCGTAAGCATTTCGAAATTCAACTGAAAATATACGCGTGGTATAAGCACTCGGGTATTTGCCCGGTACGTATCTTAATACTGGTATTTCTTTTCGGATATTTACTTAATACCATATCGGTGGTATTGGTATAGTGTGGTACCCGATAACCTTCCGGAACAAAGTCTCCAAAACTAAAAACAATATTGAAAATCACCTCATAAATATGATTTCTCGAAAACTGAGTTGAATACAATTATTATACGTCGGATTTGATGAATATGATGACACTGGATTATTTACGTCTAATAGAGTGGAGAAAAAATATTTTTCGATTGTCGTTCCAATCGATTATTTGTTTGAATTTCGACGCGACGGTGTCGAATTAAAGGTAATATTAAGTAATAGACAACAAACAATGAAATCGATTTGTGTGACTTGATAATATTTAATCGGTAAATATCAAATATTGTTCCGTGTTGATAACATAATATTAACATAGTAATATTTAGAGAACCCTTGAAAGAAAATACACATAAACTGAATGTACGTAATAGACGACGACATCGAATAGATGGATAAATAGTCAACACGCGAAAATCTATGTCAACCGACTACAATAATTTAGAGATTTGGACGCCGTATTATCGTTGTCGGGAAAACAAATAAAACGGGCGGATACGCGACTTTTACTCGCGCGCGCGCGTAACGAACGATTTTACGCGCGTCGACTTTTGAGCAAGAGCAGGTGTATCCGACTGTCAATACACGGCGACGTGTAAACAATATGTTTCTGTTTGACAAATATAACTACAAATACGTATACGCGCGTGTGACAAACGTGGAGTTAAGTGATGCCATTATAATGCGTTATTATACACACGCGCGTCGTCTAAACATAATATATGTGTGACGATCGTGTGCCTAATAAACTCGAGAAATCACAGCAGGGCTCGGGGGGTTTGAGCTCATTCGCCCAGGGGCGGTTACCCGGGCAGAACTCGTTTTCAGATAGTCCAACTAAATACAGGCGATCGATAGAGTCGAATAATACTGTTGTCCTTATAAATTTGAAAGCAATATGTGGCATTGATTACAATCGATTCCGAGTGAAACGGGGTAGTCTGTTGAAATCATCCCCGTCTCACTCGAAATCGAAAAAAATTAATATATACGAGTATATTTATTTAGAAGCAGACTTATAAAAAATTAAGCGGACGTGCGGTTTTAATAATTTTATTTTAAACTCACATCGTTACTCGACGGATTAGCTTTTTCCGCATTAGCTGAGCCACGCCGCCGTTCCGTTTGTTATTGACTATAATGGACCTAAAAAGTAGAAAATATAAATAAATAAACTAATTCAATGGTTAATACTCATGAATATTATTGACCTATTTTTTTCCACATACCGTTTTAGCCAGGGGGGCCTACTTCGCGGTCGAGGGGGGGGGGCATCGTTTGTCCTGGCAAGAGTCCGCCACCGAATCCTATTCCGTTTATTGTTATTTCACCGACGACGACGCGTCGATAATATTGTCGTCGAGTTCAAAGTATAAATGGATTTTTTCCCGTCGTTTAACAGCAGAATTCAATATCCTCGCGAAACACGTTTGCCCCGTACCTATACATCGTATTTATAGTCGCGATGTAATTGGATACTTTTGTTGCCCCGCAGTATGATGTTTATAATTACGGCCGGTGGCGGATTCAAAGATTTGTTGCCGCGGGCAGGTGGTTATACGTTTGCCGCGCCCTTTCAGCCCAGCGTCTGACGTTCTTAACGACGTCGACGACGACGTCGTCTTAACCTTAAAATACAAATTGAAACGCGCTTTATGTTGTACTTTTCCGCGCGTTTTATTTATTAGTTTATTAATTTTGTTGAAATTCAAATAAAATAATAAACCGCGGGGCGGCGTGGCCGAGGGGGCTCAACGAAACACGTGTGTGACGCGAGCGAGAGAGACCACGGCGAAAGGCGAACATTTAATATTAAACACTGTGACGGAAGAACAGTTCCTCGAACAGTTATTAAAAGAATTCAAAAACTTAATTCGAGGAAAGAAAACATGAGTACATGTTTGCATCGTGAAATAACAGGCACGTTTTGTTACTACAAAAATCATAAAAATGTCTAGCGATTATGAACCCGCGGCGGCGGCGCTGTAACGAATTTCACATTTCTTATTGGAAAAATGTAACGCTTACGAAAAAATCCGAGTGACGTTCACGCGAAAAAAAAAACCACCCCGTGGAATAAATACTGATTAAAAATTGAAAATTAATCGAAAGAATAAAAATAGACGGTAGCTGCTAATTCTTTGCCGCCGCTTCTGTTGAAATATCTGTTTGATATTTTAATTTTCCCGTAATATTTGAATTGAAATATCGAATTAAATTCCGCGGAAACGACTGTTTTCTGACATTTTCAAAAAAAAAAATACAAATAAATATCGATCGAACGCGAAACGTGTCGGACGTGACAACGTCGCATAAATTATTTCGTATTCAATCTTGTTGTAGTTGATGATTTATCATCGCTCCTCCCTCCTCGCGGTCACGGCACAGTTTATTATTATTTTTAATGCATAATTATTATAACGGCGATCGAATCCGTATTCACCGTCCGCGCCGCAAGTTCAAATCTGGTTTCACGAGATTCCAGTCGGTGCGGTATACTCGGCGTACTTACACGCCCTATAAATTCATTATGATTTTTAAAGCTTTCCACGGGCGTCCGTGTAATGCGCATAGCGACACTGCAAGTCTAAAAGCTTTAATAAATAATATTATGCTTAATAACACATC
The DNA here is from genome assembly GCA_948098885.1 of Drepanosiphum platanoidis. Lineage (NCBI taxonomy): Eukaryota > Metazoa > Arthropoda > Insecta > Hemiptera > Aphididae > Drepanosiphum > Drepanosiphum platanoidis. The sequence goes on from OX402535.1 coordinate 4,501,108, forward strand.
ATAATGAAATGATTTACAACTCGTTTCCCCGGAGGAATTTAATATTTTTTCGACTCTTTTGTTTCATTACGGTGTTGAAAATATTGTTATATTAGCACGGGTAGGTAGCAACGACTGCGCGCGATCGTATACACTAATTAAACAATTACCATTTTTTCCATCACAATCTCCAAGTTAATAATTAATATTTGTTTTCGTTTTGTTTTTTTTTTTCGTAACAATATGTGTAACATTGTATATTGTCCGTACCCCGTATAGGCTCGTCAGTTTAATTATTCAAAACATGTAAAACATTGACGTAAATGTAAATATAGGTACACGCGTGTGACCATTGCGATCGGCGCGCGGCGACGACTCTAGGAATGTAAAAAAGAGACGAGTTTCTATATTTATCCGAAAACGACACGATATTCTCGTGAATAGTAAACGCGTTTAGTGGTGTTGACTAAATCGGAAAAAATGTTAAAACCCGCCACGTGTATTACTATAATATCCATTAAAGAGGTTATAATCGAGTTCATACTTCAACGCTTAAAAATGAAAATTAGATACTGCTGGGAAGGGTGATATCGTCCGGCCCGGGGGGGGGGGGGGCGCTCAAATATTCTAAACACAGATCCGACGATTAGCTGCGTCGAGAAAACGCTTCGTAAATAATATTTACGCCGTCAAATCGAATAGATAATGATGTAGAAAAAAACCGCCGGCATGGCAAAGTCCCGTCTATAAACCCGCTGAAGAGAGAGGGCGAACGATATTATTTATATACTTTGTCGCCGAGGCGTAATAATAATATAAATCGTATATTTTCCCGGCCGAAAATTATATAATATAACGCCGTCTGCCGTGATATTAGGCAGGTAATATATATATATATTATTATTATTATACTCTACGATCTAAGAAGACGGGGAGATTTATATTATACAAATATATATATATATGAAATATATAAATACCTGTTTATATACACCGGCCGACGGCGGCGGCGGTCGTATTATTTAACAGGATTACGCGATCGACCGAGTGCACTAAATCCCTTTTTTGCACGTTGTGTAATAAAGAGGTTGCCGCGCGAAAGAGAGTTCGGACGGGGAGCGGTGGACTGATGGACCGAATAGAAATGACGAGTGCGACGACGGGCACTCGACGATGGTCCCGGGGAGGTGGGTAAGGGAAGCTTTTTGAAGTTTTCGAATCCGATCGGTTAATAAATTCGAAATCACCGAACCGTTCAACTGTAGCATTGTTGATCCTCGCCCCGAGTCCTTCGTCGTCGTCGTCGCCGCCACTGGTTTAATAATCTCGCGGGCATACGGTTTGTTGCGGTGGCGGCGGCGGCGGCGGTGAGAATAAATAAAACATTTTTATATTCGCACCTGTTAGCAGTGAGCAACAGCGGCCGCCCGGGCAGACGCTATAATATTATATAACGATATTATTATTATTACTATTATTGTGTACGGAACGGTTTCGATTTATTTTTATTAAAACACAAGCGCGACCCGCACCTACCACCGCCGACCCGATCGAACGACGAAAATGTCGAGTATAATATTATTTTCCGCCTCTAAGCTATCCGCGCGATAAACGTCGCGGTCTATACACGACGATCTCGAATGAAATCTAAACGTACCGATTAATATTTATACGCGCTATATATAATAGGACACACGCCTACTCGACGGACCAGAAAAACTCAAACTAACGCGTTTCCTTTTGTTCGATTGTCATTGTTAATGTCGTTATTGAATCGATAATCTGTTCGACGCACAGTTCAATCCGAAATCTAAATGTCTGTTGGTCATTTCAAACTCTAAACGCAAAAGAAAACAGCGACCATTTTGTTTTTTTAGTTCGTTAATCAAGTTGAAAATCGAGGACTCAAAAAAGAAAGAGGTCGTTATTGATAAAAAATAATAGAAACATAATGTCGTTTTGTCGAATCGAATGCAGCGAGTCGTGGTGGGAAAATGTCGGACGACTAACAAATGAGAGGAAAAAATTAAGATGAAAAACAAATTTCACATTCAGACGAGTCAATGTAGTATAATGTGATTAGCAGAACTGTAATTATTATACTCTTCGGTCTCGAGTAGCATTTAATTAATGCGATTATTATTATAGTTAGGTAGGCACGAGCAAATTGAGTCGATTGTTGTCGAGATAACAAGAATACACCGTTAATTATTGTCATACGCAATTCGTATACGGTTCTCGAAGAATAGCGTGAAGTGCGTCGCCAATGAAAAATATTACCATCGGAATAATAATATATACGGTGCTCGAATTCGCTGAAAATTTCACGTTTCCGCCGTTTCACTGTTTATTTGTATCGATCGAAGGTTTACGATTTCATACAGTTTCTATTGTTTAATCAGCACTCGTGGCACAGGAGTGCGAATTTTCGAAGGAAACGCTCTGCTTAGTGGTTTGAAATTTCCACGAATTTTCGAAAACATTTATTTATCTTCGCGTAACAATAACTGCAGTATTATTTTTCGACTTTTTTTAGTTTACAATCGTCGAGCTTAGGTCATTGTCGGACTGGTAAAGTTTTTTTTTTTTACGTTTTTCATTTTGAATAAATATTATAATCGACATTTAAAGCCTCGGTTGATCGTATCGAAAAATAAATATTCTATTATTAAATTGTAGTATTCAATGACGTACTATGACCATTATAGAAGTAAAAAGCTCTTCGGGTTTTCGGAAAAACGGTGTTCGACTGCGTTGGACAAAAAACATTTTCAACCGAACAGAAATGTCGTACTACATAATATTATTACATAATAAGTTTAATCCAGTGAATAACGATCTACCTAGTATAGTAGTAGTATTGTAAACGTTGCTAAATCGTTTACGTCAAAAACATTTAAATATCAAAAATAAAACGCCTGCCGCGAGGCTTCTGTGAACGCAATTTTGTTTTCACTTTAGAAATTAAAAGCAGTTAAATTAAATTACAAAATAATTATAATACGAAAAACGGCCGACTTCTGCACGACCACGGTTTATTATTGTTCGCGATTTGTACGAACGCTTCTCGGAGAACTAGCGCAAACCGAAGTGTTCGTTAAACTTTAGATTAATTTTTTTCTTTAGGTTTCCATTAGGGTTTTTTTTGCCAACTTTTATAAACTCGTTACCATCGAAACATAATAACTACTCTTTGCTGCCGATGTAAAATGCCACATGTTGTGAAAGGAGTCGTCACGAGCTGTATTATATCATAATAGGTTAGTCTTTAAGTTCATATAAGCACTCGGCGGCGCGGCGCGGTGAAAAAATATATCATATTTTAAAACCAATTTGGTTTTTTTTTGCGCGTGTCAACAAATGTAGTCGAGTGAGAAATAAAGCGTAATTTTGGTCGTGAAGTCACAGTTTTAACGATAGTTTTCAAAAATCATTACTACACTAACAAAACGGCGCGAATGAAAAGCGAAACGTTGTTTTGACCGAGAACTGTCAAATAGTCATAAAACACCTATAAAGGGATTTGATATGGTTGTAGTGGCTTTTTTCTCCCGGGACTCGACTATGGTGGTGTGTTTTCAAGTTTCGCTGTTCAATTAGTCCTTTTGAACTCGCCCGCACGGCTGCCACTCGCACGCGTAGTAGGTGTGTGCACCTATTTCCGTCATTGACCGAGTTCTCGTGATTATCGACTGCGCTTCGCATCGGAGACGACGACGACGACGACGAATATCCGCGTACAACGTCGAATATTATGATTGTTATTTTAGAAAATAAAATAAACAGTCGCGAACAGTAAATACGAGTATTATCGAACGAAAGCGTTTGGCAATCGACGGACGAGCCGACGAAGAACGCGCGTCGGACGTAATATTTTTACCGCTGCAAGTGACTTTCAGATGTTCACCACGTTCGATTCCGCGGGATAGGAGATTTTCAGAGGTAAAAAAAAAACCGACGTGATTTCTATACGCGTTTTGTACGGTTGCGCTCGCCAACTCTCGTACGATTCGTGGAAATTCGCGTGTTTTTTTTTCTTTCGAAACGGGACACGCTCGCTCGCGTCGGCGGCGATTATTATCCGACGACGATACGACGACGCTGCCGCGGAAAACGCGTATTGAAATTTCAATTGATTTCACGCCGCCGCCGCGCCGCGCCGCGGAGAATATTTATCCGGGACGCTCCACGGTAATTATTCATACTGATTTTTGGCCCGTACGGACGCCGCCGCCGCCGGCTAAAATGAATATAAATTATTAATTTTTTACAAAATCCGTGGCACACACGCGCGCGCACTGGACTCGCACTGAACGGCATCGCTATTGTAAATATTTTATCAATGCGAAAGCTTTAACGACCCGGATGTGTTGGCGTAACGAAAATTGCAAATATTTTTCGGCGGCGGCGGCGTTAAAACACAACGTCATTGTGTCGAAGAGCATCGACAATATAAATTCGGCGCGCGTTTTTTTACGTCCGGTCCCGTCGCGGTGTTGTAATCTATCAATTTTCGATTCGCTCGCGGCCGCCAATATCATTCCGACACTAATGTAGAAAATGCCCCGACCGCGTCAAAACAATAGCCGAACGTATTCGATATTGAATTACCATCCGGCCGAGTGTACGAAAACAACGACGAATGATTGTGTGAAACACGACGTGTTAAAAAATCGATAATATTATAACGCGATAATGCATAATGTTATTAATCAGCGGGTGGAATGTATTCAGTTGATTTTAGAGTATCGACGAATCGTGTTTTTTTTTGTTTTTTACACAAACCGGGCCGAGAAATTGTTGCACAATGATTCGGAGTATGTGGGGGTACGTTTTTTTACATTTTCCACGTGTGTCTTTTTTCGTTTTCAAAGTAATCGTTCATTTTTAATCGTAATAAATTATAATAAACACACACTACGTTCGAATTCATTCGTGTTTTTCCTGAGAATTTTTTTCGCATACCGTTTTAGATTTCAAAGAAACTTTGCCGCGACGACGTATAGGCTTACATAACATAACACAGCTTTGCCCGCGCGCACGGAAATATTTTCAACATTTAAAGCGAAACGTGGAATCCATTGGTTTTATTATGATCTATGGTTTTTATAATTTTTTATGTCGATGTTTCCCGGTCTTGAACCGTTTGTATTTTGAAAGTAGATAAATATTTTTTATCCCAAGTGTGCCGTGACTTGTAATAATACCAATAACAATAACGTGCCGCGATGGAAAAACAGTTCGGAAACCTATTAATTAGACTATAGACGATACGTTTGGATATGCTCGCCTCGCCAAGTGGTTCGTCAAATGATTTCATCTGAAAATCATACGTTTTCCCCTTGTCTTTAGGTTTCAAAAAAAAAAAAATGAAATGTAATAACGAAATAATTCCGGTACCTACTCGTAATATTCCGAAAGGAAATCAATTACGATTTTTACGAATTTTCGCGTTCCGACAAAGTATATTGATTAAACCGTGTTATATAATAATTTTTGAAAGCGCGTAACATGTAAATATTCATTTTTTTTTTTATTATTATTAAAATCCGTCGACTCGTAAAAATTATGTTTTTACGCATAAAGAAATCGACGTATAAAATTCCCGTCGTGACTATACGCGAATATACTATACCTATGGGCGGGGTTCTGGCGTGGAAATTTAAGAAAGATAAGCGTTTAAATTGAAAAATCTCGATGAATTAACGTGACGTGTGAAAACTCGAATTCGATTATTCTCGACGCCGCCGCGGCACACGTGGACGTCGTATGCTCGTCGCGTACTCGAATAACCTTTATAATATAATTTATATTGTATTACGTAAATATTGGAATATTGTTTCAAAATAAAGCGATTGATCGAATACACTACTGCTCGGGGATTGACTTTGAAAAACGATTCAAATTTCATAGTATACAGTTTTTTTTTTTATCTTATGATCGGTTCTCAGAGAGGGCAACTGCCCGTATCTTTGGCATTTTGAGAGAGCAATAATTTCAAGTATAATAATTAAATTTACAATTTAATCGTATCAGACGATATTATATAGTGAACGAAACGCAGTGGCGATTAAAGCTATTTATTTTTTTCTCGAACGAGACGCGACTTATTAAATATTAAAGATTAAAACGTCAAAGTAATGGAGATGGAAAAAGGAAAAAAAAAATTACAAAATAAAGAATTGTCGATGCGAACGACGACGTCAGTAGTCATTAGTAGTGGAATAATTATTACGACGCGATTTTGACATATTGACAATTTATTTTTAAATGTTTAACGGTTAGACTTTGGACGACTACTCGAACGCGACTGAACGATCGATATAATCGATTTCACCTCGTTATTATTTCCACTTCCGAGTTCTACTACCATTGTATTGGCAGGCGGTAGTGGGCGATGTGGCAATAACAACAGGTTTCGGTTTCGTTTGTTTGTTTGGACTTTGAACACGACCCCTAGGCAATAGGTACCGTCGTCTTTCCAGTTAGCCGGGCGGCGCGGCACTAACGACCGCCGATTCGTTTTGTTTGTTTTTTCAAACTTTCAACACGGCAGCACAGCGCCTATTTCATCGTTACAGACGGGGCCGACTAAGTTTTCGCCTTTCTTGTTTCCTAAATTTCACGCCGCTTCATTCCGTGGCGATTCGAAAAATATATGGGTTACGCCGAGACGAGAATCATACTTACTCTTAATCATATCTTTACTCCGAGAGATCGCCTCGTTTGCCTCAAAGCTGGCGGTGATTATATTGTTTTCGAGTCGGCGGGGTTCGTATATTATGGCGTACGAATAAAACAGCATTTCGTTCGCGGTCGAGTTAATATTATTGTTACACTGAAATATTATCGTAAAAAAAGTAAATTTCGCACGAGTTGCACGCAAAAAGTGTCTTAAGCGTTTTAATTATTTTCGAGAAGCAATCGATCGGCGACAAATACATATAAACGAACACGTTTATATCAAGTTTTAATCGGTTTTATATGTTTTTACGGCGAGTGCTTTTATTTTTGAATTAAATTCGAAAAACTACCTTCTCTGGCAGTTTGTCAACTCCCGCGAGGCACGAGAAGACGTTCATAAAACGATGGTATACGTATGTCTATGTATTATGTACACAGAGGATGTCTTACTTGTTTGACTTTTTTCGAAATTTAATTTTTTAACACTACTATTTTATTTGCAAGGTTTCATTATATATTTTTATTTTTTTTTTTTTAATGTTCGAATAACTGAAATAGAAAATTAAACATGTACTAACGAATTAATGAACTGCCGTGCTCTTTATTTATTTAGCACACCGAACTTTATGTAATAAGCGCGCAAGTCATAAAAATTCAATTCTACTCAACTCTACAACTCAATCAAAATATAAATAAATAATGTGATTGAGCCTAAATAACCAATTTTCAAAACGTTATTATTGAATTTATCACAGTCGTAATGGATAAAAACCAGAAAAACGAAAGTTATGGCCGCGGGAAAAACACAGTGAACGTCCTGTATGGAACACAGGATGTTCCACTGAGCTCCGACAAATGCAACGACTTCAATTCTATTCTATATCTTAATCCTACCATTGAGGTTTTTTTTTTTTCAAAAATAATATTGTTTTACTTTTCACTATATAAAACACAAAGTATACTTTTGTGCTGTGTGTACAAAGGGCGCGGCGGGCGATTGGAAATTCAACCGAAATCCAGTGGCGCAGAGAGCCGTGGTTTCGGACGGGCTCGCGTCAAAGTTATTTTCGTCTATTACTATGCGCAACGTCTTGAACGCGCGGTCCCGACGATTACCCGGAAATAAAGAGTATTATACATACGAGCCGGACGGGTAACTTTCACGTGTCGTCTGGGGGCCACAAAAGGTCGTTATCTAACCCCCTTTTTTTTCTTCTTTCGCATTCCAAACTATTTCCAAAGACCCTTCCTCCCAATCTCTCGGCCGCGATCTCTGCCGTCTCTCCTTCCGCCCGCTCGCTGCGGGGTATGTTCCCGGAGAGGATTCATAAGCGAACGGCCGCTGATAGACATATCCGGGACTTAACGCGTACGATCGCAGCGCAGATAAACGCGGACGCCGCCGCTTCCGCCGCGGTCGGGCGCGCTCCGACTAGGTTTCGCAATTTCACCGGGTCCGATAAAACCGTTCGGGCCGACGACGACGAGCATACAAATATCCGATCCCGAGTCTCCGGACCGATTTCCGATAATAACATGGCGTAATAGGCGATACTCGACCGCCCGCAGACGACTGCCCGGCGAGGTATCCTTTTTTTTTTCTTTCTGAACGCGAATCGGGGAGGGGCCGCCGCGTCGGCGAAATCGCGGCCCGTCCGAAAACACCAAGTCCGGTCGCGAATTCATAATGTTTTACAGCACTGCACTGCGGCGTCCACGTGAATCATTATCGATGCTAAGGTTCGCCGGACGGTCCCCACGGGTAATCTCAAACGTTCTGTTCGACGAGAAAAATGATCATAACCAGGGCTCGGGACTTAAAGCATTTGCTTATTTTTATGGATTGACTTAAAATGTAGCAGAGTGCTATAGAAGTGTATGTCATGTTACAACACGTTCAATTTTGAAATTTGAGAGTGCTTTTTTTAGTGATTTTTCAAAAAAATGCTTATTTCCAGTTTTTCTGTAAATTATTGCTTTTTTGACCAGTGTTTATACCTTTTTATGATTTTCTACTGCAAAGTTGTTATTGATTGAATTAAAATTTAAAATAATTCTAATCTTATCTACGTTGTCGCGTAGTCCGTCAAATCTTCAGTCTTGAAAATGAAGTTTAATTTTTTTATAATATAAAGATAAAGATTTATTTTTTATTTAATTGTTTTTTTTTTTAATAAATAGTTTTGCTTAAATTTAAGTTTTTTAAATGCTTATTTGAGTGCCTATAATGATGTTTTTAAGCGCTTATTTTAATGATTTTAAGTGCTTTAAGTCCCGAGCCCTGATCATAACATATTATGTTATCGATGAATGAATAATTGTTTATTGATTTAACCGGATTTCACTCTATCTAACGTTTCTCGAACAAACGAATTGAAAATTGTAAACGTATCGGTTTTATTTGCGTATCAAAATTTAACATCGACCTGGTTGACCGAGTTTTAAACTCCCGATTAAAGCATATTGGCTTGAAGTCGAAAGTCGTTAGTTGATGTTGAAAAAGTGACTTGTTAAATAAAAAGTTAGTTCCAAAAAAAAAAAAAAAAAAGGAAGAAAGTAAAGAGGTACTTAATTTAGTTAGAATTACTTCGACTTTTTAACTTTATTTTGATTTTAATTCGCTAATGCCCCAGCCTTGTCGACTCTACCTTTCCGATTGACTCAACTGCGTATTGCGACGAGGCGTTTTCTCGGTAACGAGGAAAAATTTTAAGTACTGGCCGCGGACTACTTCAACTACTCGAGACAGTTTTAGTGCCAATTTATCTTTATTAAATAATACGTATATACTCGTATTGAACGAATCGTATAAAATTGTTTAACATTTTGTAATAGAATTCGCCGGCAATTCGCGACGAACGAATTGTACGTATACACATTTGAATGTCAGGTAGACGACTTACGGCAATGGAAAAATAAATAATTTTGACAATATTATTAATACAAACGTTCGAATCGATCGAGTCACTTGACGACTATGTCGCGTGTTGACATCACGGAGCGCGTGGTAAATTGAAATTTTAAACTTTCGGGAATATCGAAAACACGCCCAAGTGTACCCCGCCGAATTCGCAATTAATATCGTCGAATTTTAATTAGTTATCTAAATTAATTGCATCTTAATTGCCCGAATACTCGAGAGCTCGTTCGTTTTCAATAAAGTATTTTATTAATTTATTATTTCACGTGTACCTAATGTTTTCTGCCGTATTTGTACAAAGGCGAGGTTTAGAGAGTCAAACGGTTTTCGAGTGGAACATTAATACAATAAAGATAATCAACTAAATTACGCTCGCGCCGTAGTACCTACCTGAGATAATTTATTTAAAATTTAATATCTCGCGCTAAAACGACGAATAATATTATGTTTAATATACGACTCTCGACGTCGCGCATTATCGGGAACACGACGACGACGGTTCCTAAATTTCGACGTCGATTTCAAATCGATTGAAAATGTACATTTCGCGTGTAAGCTACGCGACTATGAATTATTACTTTCGACTATGTTTTCTATTTGCCGCAAAAAATAAAAAATAAATGTTAAATTACGGCTGGTATTGAAAACTATAAAATTCTCACAATACACAGTTTAAGCTCGCTCGGACGATCAATATTTTCATATACTATTACGCGAATACGACGTATAAGTTCTTTAAAACTTAGCTCGGGACGAACAAATTTTCCATATTGGCAATATCTGGATTAGAAAATATTCTATATCTCACTTTTATACCGTGAAAAATTCAACAAACGACATTGGATTGTTTTTAATTTTATCTTTCGATTTAAAATGCTCCTGGGAGCTGGAGGCGCGTGTGCATTACGTATAAGTACGCGTGTGTTTTAAATGTACTCAAAATGTATGAAACGTGACGATTTTCCCTCCTTTTTTTTTTTCAAATATTCATCGACTCGCGTTAAAATAATTACTCCGGCGTACAAGAATATTATAATCCGCCTAGATTAATGTCGATCGCTAATTATTATTTATACCGACGCGATGAAAAAACAAAAGAAATTAAATTTTCTAATTTTTAAATTAACAAAAAAAAAAAACAACCAACGGATACGATTTTTTTAACGACGACGATCGCGGATATTATTATAATAATTGGTCGGTTTTGATGAGACAAATGATTTATTTACAAGTACCGATGGATTTTTAATAACACGCTAAACCTTTAGGTTTAAGGATACATATTTTCACGTCGAGAGCAATAAATTAGATCGCAGTCCGTCGAATAAAGAATGATTTGATTATTTCCCGTAATTTATGTCGAAATCGTAATTTTTAAAATGAAAAAAAATAAAATCCATCGATTAAAATTCAATTTACGATACTTAAAAGACAGTTTTGTCTGTCGCCGAATTCACGCGTTTCGAATCGATGCAATGGAAAATGTCGATACGAAATCTGATAACAACTGTAGAAAGAATATCGATGACCCGAAAAATTGCCTTTTAAAAAAATGGAAAAACATCTAATAATATACTACAGAGAAAATAAAACAAACCTACATATAAGTTATCGGAAAACTAAGTATTAAAAAAAAAAGAAAGGTTAAACGTGTACGAGAGTAAAGCTCTATTGTTACGCGAACGGGCAAAGCAAGCAATTTCATCGACTGAACATAACGATCATTAATAATCGTACGAATTCAAATTCAAAAAGAAAGAAAACATCTGTAACCTGAGAAACGGATTTTAAATGAAAAATGCAAACTAAAAACCATACGTTCTAAACGATTGTTCAGTGAAACATGTTTGGGCAAGCGTTGTTCACAGCATTTAGACGGGGGAAATGCAAAAGTCATCAAAATTATCCGAAAATATTTCTATACGTAAGCGCGTTGAAAGCAAAAGTCTTTTATATTATTATGCTTTGTGAGATCAGTTTTAGAACAATAACAATAGAGATTTTTCTCTAGATACGTTCACGCAGAAATCGCTAATTTTCACTCGCCCCCGAGTGAAAGTTGTCGAGAAGGGTGTCATAGACTATAAAGTTTGTCATATTAAGTCGTTTTAGATTGCTTTTGATACGGGTAACTAAAAGTTGGCTATTTATTTAAGTGGACACATTGGTGTTTGACTGACACGAATATTAAACGTCAACTCCAACAATATACACGGTTTCAAACAGAGTATAGTGGTTTTGGAAATATTTCGAAATCTTTTGGTCAAACAATCTAAACGAAAAAAAATATATCGGTTTAGCAAAAGTCTTACGGCGACGTTATGCTAACGATACCGTTCGTTTTATACACTTAATAGTCGAATGAAACATTTATTATACTCGCGACAATAATAATTATGAACGTTTAATTGAATATTAGCTCCAAAGTTTAGGCTAATCGGCGCGGACGAACTGAAAGGGAAATTGATTTCGATACAATTTTACCATCTAAACGTTATTATTATTGTACTATTTAAGAACCACACGTGCATGTAAACATTTTAATTTTTCTCAAAGATATATTACATAATAATATTATAACTTCGATCAATTATTTTGGCGAAAATGGCGACTTAAGGCAAACCGTCTTAGATCGTTTATTTAGTTGTTTGTGTAAAAATTCCATCGGATCCGGAACACATTGCAAACGTTTTGATCGATTAATAACCGTTATTTTTTTAACAGTTTAATTATTTTCCACCGTTTTCCCCGCCGTTAATTTATCAAATATACGAAACTTATCGCATGCGGCCGAATCGACGTGACCGCGACATTCCAAAATGGTCGTCTTTGACTTTAATCTATTCCCATAGAAATGAAACGGAGACGTTTCACGACGACGACGACGACGATGACGTCACTGTTATTATTTTCAATACGATCGGCTAAACGCGATTGTTACGCGTTCTAAATCGACTATTATAACACCGCGTTCCAACACACGTTAGTAATATCATCCGTATTATCGTTCTAAAGTGTTTATAAAACATAAAGGCACACCCGTGTGTTTAACATATTTATCACGAAAATCATAAACGTCACGTCCATAAAATCGGAAACATTGTATTATATTATATAACTTAGTCACGCGCACGCACACACCTACTATCGAATACCGAGAGTCTGCGACTTGTCCAAGTTATTACCGATGTGCGCAGTAAGAAACTATTCTAACGATCCCCGTCGCAATATGTTTGCCGCGCGAACTTTCCGCGTCGATATTACACGTATTATTATACGTGTAAACATAACGCCTCGAAGTAATATCATCACATGTCTCTCACGTTTTATCGATCGAGACGCGAAAATATATTATAATGTCTCGTATTTGGATATAGGTTTTAAAAAAAGATCGTGACGTTTCAGTCAAAAATACAATGATTACAAAACGCGCTATAACTTTATCTTTTTTAAATGATCATTATGATTATTGATTTTCCTAAAAAGTCGATAATAATTAGTCAAAAAAAAAAAAATACGCAGACCGTAAACATTGCGTTTGACTTTCTAGTATTAGTGGACGAAATATATACCGTATTACTACGATATAGTGTATTTGGAGTTTTATTTTATTAATGGACGTAAATAAATAAAAAACAAAAGAAGAGTATAATATGTACAGAATGACGCGCACACAACAACTGTGTATACACTCGTTATCAGAACTATGAAGTTTCTCTTTTTTTGTTGTTGTTGCCCGGAAGTAAATAAGGAATAAGGAGATAACCATTAATTATAATAATCGTCTTAATTAGTTTAGCTCTAATTATCAAAATTTATACTTTGAATTATTCAACCGACACAAAAACAACAAATTCCAATGTTGCCCGTGGCAACAGACCGAATTCTCCGAAACGGGCGGGCGCGGGGAGTAAAAAATAAAAAAAAAAAATTAAGGGATAATACGGCCGGGAATACCTTTTATGGAAATAGGGTTTAGTTTGGATGATGTATCAAATGACGATAAGTCTCCCGTCTCGAATAAGGAAACAATTTTAAATGTAAAACCTTTTTGATAACGTCATAATATTATATAAAAACGCGCGAGTTTAGCGCTTTGTTTACGACGACGTTATATTGTGACATATTCGACTAAAAACACAACGCCGTCATGATACTACGGTACGAGTAAATTATATATTTACCGATTCAATAATAAACTGCGGCGTCACACTTGGTTAAAAATTAAACATAATCTCATTTGCGAAAAAAACAAAAACTCACCGACACCGTTTACCGTTGATATTTACGTATTTCATTCCATTCGTGTGAAGCGCCGACGGGGGACGTCCGCAGATTTGAGATTCGGTTGGTGTAAAAAAAACAGTAGTACCCGGAAACGGTAAAACGCGGGGGGCTCTGTCTCTTCCACGCCCCCCCCTGCATAAATAAAAAATAACGATTAGAAAAACAATCATGAAATAAAGAAACGGTACCCGAGTAGGTATCGTAAATAATAATTGTCATTACCCGATGCGAATCGATTGCTGTATCGATAAAGTGTAATATTATAATTTCGTTCGAAACAAATTGACCACTCTCGCGATGTTTGTGTTTGTTAAAATCGAGTTGTAACTGCAAACGTTTATTCCGCCGCCGCCGGTGCAAAAATGAAATAAGCGTAATTAAAAATAATTACTTTAATGCACTTACTTATTGGTAAGAGTGTTTTTTTGTTTTCCGCCGTTACACGAGAACCGAATGATTTTCAATTATTTCTCTTCGCTGGCCGTTTCGACGATTATCATAGTAACCATTTTGACACGAAAACGGCGTATTTTCTAAACACAAACTCGTACACACATTTGTCGTAGTCTTAATATTAATTCTTTTTACGATTATATGAAAAAAATCTCGGGCGACGTCCGAGGAAAACTTATTGATTTTCAGGAGACGTTTTATTTCGATTTACCGGACCTGGACATTGCATAGGTTTTGATGTATGCTCCTGTTTGTTTATATACGATAATAATATAGCCGATCGTTGTTCCTCTAAACCGGCAGATCGAAAAAAAAAGAAAAACTAACCACTCCCGAGAAAATATAAAACAATATTCTACGCGCTGCGATATTCTACTTTTTTTGCTCGCGATTCCGAATACGCGCGGTAGGCATTAGGGCGACCGGTAAGTAGACCAGATGTATACCTTTTATATTATGAATTATTGAATGGCGTTGTCCCGACTGCTCCTCGAATCCGACCGATTTCCCGTACGCCCGAAATTCGTACGAAATACGTATACCCGTTTATAGAAAAACCAAACTACAAACATTATTCCACTAATAAACCTAGCCTTTGGAATAACGAGCGCGGGGTATAAGTTATTCAATAACAAAGTCGATTGGTCGCAACGTTTTCACTAAAAGCATCTTTCGTGAAGATTTTGATTTTCCAACGCTTATCGTAATCGTTCGCGTCGCGTTCGTTTTCGACGATCAAACGAATTTTCGTTCGCGCGCGCGCGCGTTGAAATTTAAAACTAATTTACCATCATTCTGTTATCTCGACTCGCGATAGTCGCGCGAGAGTGTATAAGACGCATTTTATTCTTACTCGAATCATTCCGAACAATACCGATTGGGAAAAAAAAAATGAATATATTTTGTTTTACTTGATTTAACACGGACGAGTTTATTATAATATTATTATTATGTATTCAAATCCGTAAGATTGTGACTTATATATTATTAGCCGACGACGTATACGCCGTGTATCATACCTATTCAGTTTATCAAAATCATCTTAAGTATAAACACACACACACACACAAAGGATTGAGATGTCTTTTCATTCGAAATAAGATTATTAAAAATATATACTTTTATGCACAAGACGGATCTGAGAGTTACGACTGTTACGAGTTTGTAAACTTAAATAACGTTTGTAAAAAAAAAAAATAAATAATGCGACTCGAACGAGGACTGCATTATATAAGTTTATCGTGCTCGTATGTATTATATAATACATAACTTGAGACATTTACCAACTGCATTTTAATATTGGTATATTTGCCGGATAAAATGTTTAAAAATCATTTGATATTTTTAAAAGTGTTGGGTCAAATGTAAATACAAATTTCGTTTGCTGAAACTAAACATCGAGATGGCGAATTTAATTTATTACATTTTATAATATATTTATATAGAAAAACGAAAAATACACCGTTTGATTGCATTTTTTCCCGTCGAAATAAATGATTGCGATTAGATAATATTATCCGTTATTAAAGAATTCGTGAAATCGAAAATATTTCAAAAAGTTTCATTCGAAACGCTCCAATCTATATATTGTTTTTGTCCACGATTATTCATTACGTCTATTTAATAAAAATACTAGGAAAATATAGAATATGTACGAAATATTTATTTTCGACTATTTACCTGGAAGTTTGATGAAAACTACGATTTGACTCCGGAAAATGTTAATAATCAATACCTAATAACAAACAAAAAACAAAAACAAATGTTAATATATAAAGGTAAAAACACTAAATTTCATCCGAAATAAAAATAAAAGATACAATTATTTTCTATCTTGATGAATACGAATAATTATTCGAATATTATAAAATTTAAAAAAAAAGCATTTATTGATTAAAAAAACTATACCTGTAGTATTTCTATGCTATAGTAATATGTTGTTTGATTTTACATGTTGCGTATCGTTTCAGCTTCATTAGACTACGTAGTTAATTACTGAAATCTTTTCTTAAAATTCTTAAAAAAGAAAAAGAAGAAAAATTAATATTATATATATTTTGTAAATAAAAAAAAAAAACCCCGATAACTTCAATTTATAATTTATCTCATTTCAAAATGTATCTAGATCGCTGAAATATTTATATTTTTGTAAAGTCCCGACACCGCTTTGGATGTTCTCGGATTGAAAACGTTCACCGAACAGCAGGAAATTAATGTAAAATATGATTTCACAGAGAAGCTAATAGAGAATACACCTGATATACGTTTTTCGAATCCGCGAGATAATCGATTCGAGGCAGTACTAAGCAGTAGACACGGGGAATTTATATTTTCATATAAGAATACGGAAATGTAAAGAGAGAGAGAGAGAGAAATGAGACGGGCGAACTTTTTCTCGTAACGTAAGCCTTTGGTAGGTTTACGAGTAGATCGTTAATTCTTTAGTTGGATATACGTGTATACACGTATATGAATAAAATAAATAAAAGAAGATATAGTCGCCGCCGCCGCCGCCGGTACTAGGCCTTTGTTTCGTCGCGCCTGCCGAGTTTTAATAGTCGGAAAATACATAAATATCAACTAAAACAAACAGGGGGAGGGGAAGAAGAAGAAGAAAAAAAAATAATATTAATCCCTAGGTTTATGGAACCTAACATCTTAATTTCTTTAACACGCCGCCGCCGCTACCCATCGTACACGTATATATATATTCGACCGTCGTCGTTGTCCGCCCTCCAGTCATCATAGTTTAATTATATTCGTAATACCTCCCGCCGCAGCCGTCTGCAGGAACCGGTGCTGCGCCGCTTCCATTAATCTTCGTTTACCCGTTAAGCCTTTGGACGAGATATATAATTTCCAGGATATTCCGGTGTCATGATTAACAACTTTCGAAATTGAACAAAACAACGAAAAAGTAAAAAAAAAAAAAAGGGGGAAAAAAAAAGAGTAAAAACACCCCATAAAATTAGTAGTGTACGCAGTATAAACGAGCGCGATCTCCAGGTGAGTAACGATGTTATTCTCTAGAGGTTTTTCGCGCGCCGCGGTTGTCGTTTCGAAAATAATAATAATTCGCTTTCCGGGATTTTCGCTCGCGCGAAAAGAACTCAAAACTATAATCTTGTATTATATTATGCGCGCTTGTCGTCACTCGACACGGTGTTAAAATACACGAGCGAATTCCGAAAGTCGCCGACATCGATCGGTCCAAGTGAACGATTATTATATTACACCAAGTCGAATAAGATTATTATTATTTTTTTATCGTTTTTTATAGTAAACGGTGTACTTAATACACCGCCCCACCCGCCCCGACTGATTGTTATTGTTACGCAGTAAAAAAAAAAAAAAACGAACCACATGCGTGGTTTTAAATTCGTTGTTCATACTTTAAATCGAGTACACATAAGAGTACATTGTCGTGGCTAAAAGAGCTAAATTATTTCTATCTAAAAAAAAATAAATACAATTTCCTGTTTGTCGTGGCAGGACTGTTCGAATTAATTAATGTCAATAAGAGATGGTACGAACGCGTAAAATACAGATAATTGAAATGTAAAACATTAATATTTGTATGTATGTGCACACAGTGTATACATGTGTGTATTTATCATTAAGTAATTTAAAAGAAAAAAATAAATACAAAACTGACTCGAAAAAAACACGTTGTTTGTTTTAAAGGTTTAGAAAAAAAAAAAAAGATGAAAAAGATTTTAATCTGCTCCATTGTTGATTTTCTCTTTGTAGCAACCAAGTACCTCCTCCTCCTACTCCTCCTCAGTCTCTCTCCTTAACTTTAACAATTGAGTGGTAGTCGTGGGTCGATAACTTTTATCTATATTCTTACACGCACGCCAAAACGGCGGCGGATATTACCGTATGATAATCTTATCTACGCGAGTACGCAGGAATTCATAACAATGAATTAAATCGGTGAAATATACGAGCTAGAAATAATGATTTTCT
Organism: Drepanosiphum platanoidis; assembly: GCA_948098885.1. Taxonomy (NCBI): domain Eukaryota; kingdom Metazoa; phylum Arthropoda; class Insecta; order Hemiptera; family Aphididae; genus Drepanosiphum; species Drepanosiphum platanoidis. Next base: position 4,519,400 of record OX402535.1, read on the forward strand.
TTTTCTTTCCGTCGGACCGACGATAAAAACGGACGCTGCTCGCTTCGATACGTCTAATTTGATAATTTTCGGAGTTAAAAATGTATGTTCAAAATATATAATGTTTCGGTGTTCGAGTAGCGATCAATGTTCAAGTAAAACATCGAGTTTTAGATGCCAACATTTCAACAAAAAAAACATTAAAAATGTAAAAAAATAAAAATAAATACCGGTCTGTCTAGAGCGTGACTTTGTCCGACCGTAGTATATATGGGTCGCGCGATATGTATGGAAATCCTATCACACGAGTAATTTTCCTTACTCGGCGGAGGCTCGAGAGGACGTGTTATAGTTTGGATGATTTTGAAAAACATACAAATTCTACCGTTTAAATTTTCCACGAACAATGTCGAGAACTCGATTATCTCTCGCCGCGCCGTGTACTGAAATCGTTATTGCGTTTGTTTATTTAACATTCTGTAATGCCGAGTGATTTTAAATCGGCGACGACGAGAAGAGACGTCTGAATTATATATTTCGGTTTTCGGTATTCGCTATTATTACGATGCGGATTAAGTCAGAGTTTAATCTGCGCAAAGTCGGCAGCACGACCGTTACAGATAGCTTTTAAACTGCAGGTACGATAGCGCGTGTGTTCGACGCAGTTGTCGATGACTATAGTTCGAGACGCTTCCGATTTTCAACGTCTCCCCGTTTCGTTTCCATATATTGTTTCGACACCAAAACCGTTTCCGGGCCGAAAATTTATTTTTACAAGTCAAAATATAGTATTGATATATTATTTAATCGCGTAATCCCACAAACAATAGCCCACTAAAAGACGAGGCGGCTTTCGTTTATTTCGTGCCCGCTCTCGACCCAATGTCACGGGAGCAAGCGTACGTTTTATATTCCGTCCGGAACACTTGTGTTACAGCAATTAATTTAGAGCCGCGAACTTTCGCGATCGTTGTGCGCACCGAGATTAGTCGTAAAGCTACATACACGGTTAGCGTTGATGGCGTTCCGACGAGACCTGCAGCAGCCTTCTGCCGGCCGGTCGGAATGTTATACGCATTGTTTACGGCGTTGTATTTCATTTCTCCTTGATTCGTCGCACCCCGTTTAGATAATTTCAACGAGTCGATTTTACGAGTTGATATTAGTTTAGAAATCGCGTGACTCCGCAGGCGTTTTACGTAAATATCATACTAAACGGAATTATCATGTGGGCGATAAAAAGATACGTAACGTCCGCATTACGTTTTACACGTATATTGTGTAATCGGTTGAGTGAAAAAAATAACAACAAAATAAATGAATAATAAAATCGTCAAACATTTTTCTCGATCGGTAAAAAAACAGTTAAAGACGACCTAAAATTACTGAGAGTGACTTTAAAAACCAAAACAATAGTTTTTTAGATTCCTATTATGTTATTGTGTGACAGAAAAGCGTCAGAAAAGCGTCGCTAAAAACGTTCCAAAATATTTAAATGCAAAAATCATCTGAACCGGGAGTCGTCTAATGACAAATAATTGGGACGAAATTAAATAGCAAACGTATTTATTTATTTTTTTTTGATAAACGAAAATACTTTAAAAACGTGATGATTTTGAGAAAAGCAGCCGTTCGAATAATAATGGTATACCTCTCGGATTCTCATCGACAAAATATTATATTTTTAATCGTTACGATATACGTATTTTAATATTTATTATGTTGAACGAGTTTTTTTATTTACCTTTTGAGAATCTGACGAACTTCAAAAAATAAAAAAAATAAAATACGTTCCTAGTAATTTCGGGCAGGACTGGAGCCTTCTCCCCCCCCCCTCGCCATAAACACGCCACCGGATTAAACGGTGGCGTACTTCAATCGGACCGGCGCGGCTCGGCGGCGGCGTAAACTAATAGCCCGTTAAATAACAGCGTTATTACTCGGATTACAGGGCTTATCGATTTGATTTACCAACGTGAAAAAAAAAAAACTTTCTAGTCGCTTTTTGTTCGCTTATAATTTTCAAAACAGTCGTATATATAGAAAAGTATAGGCACTGGTACGCGACTACCGTGTGCGTCAATGATATAAATGCGTTTGATGTGAGTTTCGGTTATATATATGTATGGACGATTTTAGTTCATTGAATGGCCTATTCAGAAAACCTGAAGCACTCGGAAACTCGCCCGAAATGGTGGTTTCCCATTACAAAACATCGAGAGAGAGAGCGCGCGCGCGCGTGTGTGTAATGGACCCTCGATAAGATCGCTTTCTATTGAATTACCAAAAACTTACCGGGAATTACTTCGGGAACATTAGTACGGCCGGCTGAATCTAATTTCGTTAATCGAAGTCAACGTTCCCTACAAAAACATAGCGGTACTTTGCGCCGCCGCCGCCGCCGCCGTCGTCCTGCAACGGCGGCAGAAAAGCGTGTACGGGGCAGCCGTACATTTGTCCCGGTGCCGATAATAATTCACCTAGTCCGACGGAAAACAACTGCGGGCAAATGACGATTATTTTTCCAACGCGCGCGCGTTTTCGATTTCCAATCGGCCGCTCGACCTTTTTCGGCGGCGGCGCCGGACGTGAGATTATACGGACCGAGACACCGAGTGTCTGACGAGCGAAGAATTTCCACGACCGAACGCGCGTTTCGAAAATCATATCTATTTGAATAGCAGCACGACGAACATATACCGCGTTATTGTCTCAGCCGGTATTTAAGACGGAAGGGTAGGGGGCGAAAACGGAAATATTATCTCGCGAGAGTCGGCAATCTGAAATAATCAGTTCGTAGACTCCGGGCGTGTCTAAAACTTGACTGTATTATCGATTGTTGCGGTATTTATTAAATGTGTTGAAATTAATAATATTATTTTCGACTTTATTATCACCGCTAATTGTCGCTTTTATCGGATCTTAGTTGATTATAATTTTTTTACGAGGCGCGCAGGAGTGGCGAACCACAACAAGACGTATATTATTATATTTATTATTTAAAACGATCACAGACGTCGCGCAGTGATTATATACTCTTGCGATCGCCGCCGTTGGAATTATTATTAGCAAAGCAGCGCAACGATCCGTTATAAATTACAATCACGCACGGACTGCACGTCTTGCCGAGTTTGGCAAAAAAAAAAAAAAAAAAGAAGAAAGAAAAACGGCATTTGGCATTTCGTTGTAAGACGCACGTTGTTTTTATGCACATTCAAGTTAACGTCCCATTTAAAAACCTATATCGCGTACACAACAAATATGAACGCGACCCAATATTGAACGGAACAAAATAAAAATCCAGTCTCTCTAAATGACATATTTTTCTGCAATTTGGTACGAAACGAAACGGGTTTTATTATTGTTATTCTGTAATATAATATAGGGGAGATTGGGACACGGAAAAATTTACATTTATATTTGTTTTCCTTTCTCTCTAATATAATACATAGTGGGTACTATGGCTATAATTAAATAAACAAAATAAATTGTATATATTATACGAATATCATCACGTGTGCGGCACGGCAATGGTATATTGCAGTTGTTGTACCGCGCCTAACACGAAATCGTTAGACTAAATATTAATAAAAGCCGTTAAAACTACGCGCGGGGGCGGCACGAAACACGTCTGTGGGGACCAATAACAATACCTGTATATATATCGGAGAATCGTTGAATAAATACTCGTATTTTCGACGTGGGTATAACGCAGTGTGCGTGTGTGTGTGTTACGCCGAAAATAAGGAGGCGCTCACGCTGATTTCAACGTTAATGGTAATCAATACTGTACTTACTAGGATTTTCAAGCGTGGAATACTTTTGCGATCTCGTAGCTTCGAAGACGAAATTTATATCTGAAAAAAAAAGAAAAGAAATCGAGTTTATTAGAAAGTCGGACGTGTATCGAAAATAGAATTTAAAAATTAAGTAACAGGACACCGAGTCTCGTAAAAAGAAAAGGAAAAATTCGATGGTAAAATATATTACATTATATTTTTCCGAGGTAGGTAGGTAGGTAGGTAGGTACCGGACTAACTGGTTTTATTTATTGATAAAACGCGAGCAAAGAACAGGGAATAATATTATTTGTATTTCTATATTCTACGACGTCGACGACGGAAAACGATTTGATAATGTTTTCGGCCCGATCAACAACGATGAATCATCGTCTCGGAGCGAAAAACATTATCAAAATATTCCGCGACTCCATCTCGAGAGTGTAATATTATACCCGGACTCGGCGGCATAATGTACAAAACGTAAACCACGTAATGTTCAACTCGGTCCGCTCAGACCGTTGTATTATTGTGTAAACATATTGCGGACGACGTAATAAATTTATATTTTCTATATATTATGACGTGTACGTATTGTACATGGTATTTGTATATTAAAACGTCGTCGTCGGCCGCGGCGAGAAAATCGAATCGCTAAAATTCAATAATCCCGCGTCGCGTTGGAATAAGTTATAAAATGTAATTTTGTCGAATCGATAATCTAGATTGAAAGTTTTACTTTTAGTATAGTTGGCGGAATAAAAGCTTAAAGGCAATTAACGGACCGCAAAACGCACAACATAATATACGTATATAAATGACATTCGAGAGAGAGTAATTTTTTTTTCTTTCTTTCTCCTTGGACTGGCAAAAGTTAATTTTCCGGTCAGAGTTTGAGATTTCAATACTAAAGTCCTAATAATCTCACATTACTAATCTTTACTTTATCAATTCAATTGTTAGAATGTATGGTAAAATGGATCTTGTTCGATAAAAATAGAAAACGTTTATTACCTACGCCGAGATGCTTTCTTTTGTTTTTAGTTTTAATAAAACCACGAAACGTTTGAATGGAAAGTACGCAAAAAAAAAATATGATATAAATTATGAAATAAAATTTATAATTCATTGACGTTCTTAACGTTGAAAAATAGCTCGTAAATTCAGTTCGACCAGTGACGTATAAAGAAGTCGGCATTACTGTGAAAATCATGAAATTAATTTAACTTTCGGCAAAACATTTTAGCGTGTTTATGCGTTCGTATCGGTCCGGTATGGTGTGCGACGTGCGTGCAGAGTATATATTTTCTATAGACGGACGTACACTACCGTAGAACTAGAACAATGCGGTCGATCGAAAATCACAACGATGAGACGTTTTGTAAAGAATGTCATCGCGAAAAAATTCCTTCGTAAACCTGCTCGAAACCACCCAAATCTACTGACCTTGTGATCATTCGTTTATTCGCTCGCCGTCCGCCGCGCCGTCCTCGTCCACTGGTCGTTGTATTATTTTAAAAACAGGTGTATGAAAAATCAGCCGACCGAATGTCTTCATCGATTGATATTTCCTGCAGCTTTTGAGTCATCGCGTGATGCCTAAAGTGCTTAAATTTGAAATTTTTCAAAGAAATGCATATTTTTTTGATACCTAAACATATAGACATAATTGATTAGTTTTAACACGGAAAAAAGTGAATGATTTTCATATTTATTTTTTTTCATGAAATTTAAAAACTCTAGCGATACCTCCTTATTCGGAATGGAGAGTGTGTGGTTAGGACATTAGGATTCTCGTTTTAAATTTAATTTTAATTTCAAATCATTATAACACTTACCTAAATTGAAAAAAAAACTCGTTCGGCGTTGTTACAAACCGTCAGTTTTACGGCGCTTTTACTCTGAAAACAAAGTACTGTACTCCTAATATAACTAAGTATTGAATTGAATAATATAATATGGTATATTAAAAACTAACGGCGCATTCGAAATAGAAACACGATGAAATTACACAGTACCGATTTTTACTTTTCTCTCGTGCACGCGTTATTTTTTAATCGAATAACAGTTTCGTAAATCATCAACATATGTTTATCGGGCATCCGAGTCTGATGAATTTTTAAATGTTTATATTATTTTTAATTTATATTTACGTTTAAAGTGGACGCAGGTATGAAAATATTCCCCGAGCGAAATGTTCGCGCGCAACTATTGTGCGCATTTTATCATCAATTACTTTATACTCGAGTCAGACGCGAGACGCGAGACGGCGCGGCGAGCGCGGCGCGTAATGCTCGGCCACGCGTGAAATTAAAGTAATTCACACGGAATTCACAAAAACGTTAGAAGTGATATCGCCAAAGTGTTCATATTTAAAAAATCATACGCGCGACGATAAAAACGCATTATATAGGCGAGTGTAACTCGTCCGGCTCGTGCACACGCGTTCGTTCGAGGAGATTTTGTAGCAGGGCGGGCTATAAATTTTATTCTCCGTAAACGCGCGTTATTGGTTTTACAATATTACGTCGTCGTCGTCGTCTCGTGTCTATCTTGTGTTTTGTTCGTGTTTTGTGTAGCGTAGAAGAACAGCCGGAAGATTATAGTATCTAGAGTTTTCTAATAATCTCAGACGAAAGAATACGAATTTGTCGCGCGAGAAATTAGTAGAAAAAGAAAAATAGAAACGGAAAAATCAAAATGCTGTCCTATTCCCTGCCCCGGAATTCACCGCAAATGTAAAGTATGGTATTTACCGTGTTTACCACGACCGACGACGTGGTGTTTATCGAAACGCGGACGATCGATTGGAATCGGATTCCTCGTAACGGGCGGTCCAATCGAAATCGTTTGCGACTATATTATTTTCGATATTTCATTTTGAGACGAATCGATGTTATTTTTATGTATAATATAGTGTTCGTGGGGCGATGGTTTTCGATAGAAGAAGAAGAAGAAGAAAACATCGTTGAAATAATTATAACGATAACAATAGCGGCAACGATAATCAGATGATTTGGGCTTTTTCGCGAGTGCGATCAAGTGCGCGGCGGACGAGCACGTGATGAGCGTACACGATATTTATTTTAAGGTGTTATTTGTTATTTTAGGACCGCCGCAAAACGGCCAGTAAAAACACTCGAAATTCTGCGGGTCGCATGGCAAGTATAATACGTAAGAGGAGATTATGGAAAAAATCAACCGCGTCGTCGTCGTCGTCGATCTCCCCGCGCGCGTGTACGTATAACTGTACAAATATGCTCGAGTACACAACGCCGCCGCCGTTCGGTTCGAGCCGACGATGGCACAACCGAAAATTTAATTATTTTAATTGGTAAACACGACGGGGATGCCCGCCGCCGCCCGACACTATAATTTATCGTCTTTACTTCTTCCGTCTTGGAGAATTTATTTTTGTCCGCGGTATCGAGTTACGAGCAATTCATTCGCGCGATTTTAGTCCATTGAAAATAACGCTGCCAATAAGAGACGGATACAAATAGGAGGTGGTATCGAGTTAATTTTTATTTTAATCTTTTTAAGTGGGAAATCGGCGGGAAAGTGCGTAAGAACAATGTTTATGTCAGAGTTTAATGACGTCTTGAAAAAAAAGAAAAGAAAGGATGTTGTGATACACATAACACGATGGATATTGTTTTAATTTATTTGAAAGCTGCAAATGTACGGCATTCGTTATTATAACTGACATCATTAGAAATACGTAATATTAGCGACTTATCGATATTCAGCAGGAACTCGAAATGAAAAAAAAACTATAAATAAAATTATTTTAGAGATCGAAAAAAATCATTTTTGTTATTTATAATTTACGAAAGTAAAGTATTAATTTTTTTAAATTCAACTCAAAAACGAACAATAAAAAGGGTGAAATAGCAATTTTATATACTATCTACATAAATAGCGAAACATCACTTTTCACCAAGTTGTGTATAATTATTATTCACGAGCAACCGTAAAATGTACAATGCGAAACGAAATTTTTCGTATTCTTAATAAATTTACGTCGAGAAAACAATACGTTACAGCCGATTTTAATAAATTAACACCTCGCGGACGATATTTAAAGTACGTAATAAAAACGTAAACTTAAATTCGGACCGGAGTAGTTTATATACTCGTATATATAATATCGTTCGCGATCATCCCGTAAACTCCGCGAGAAATATTACGAGCAGTTTCTGGTAAACATTTTGTTTTAAGGCTGTTGGAGCACGATTCCTAAAACCGTGTTTTACATGCTATTTAGACCAATATGAGTAGGTGTTTTTAAAGTACTTCCCGATGTCCGATTTCAATTTTGAATACATGTATGAATTTATTAGCCTTTTTACTAAAATCTGTAGGAAATAGATTTTTGATTTATGTATTAAATTAGGTTTAAAAACATGTTTTCTTTTTTTAAAAAAACAAAAAAATGATTTTTCATGGTTAAACATGAATATTTTAAAATCTAGTTCGAAATTCGAAATTCTGTTTCCTACAGAATTTAGTAAAAAGGTTCACGAATACAGATCTTTTTTCACAATTTAAATCGGCCCACTGGAAGTACCTCAAAACTTTTTTTCTTTTTTGACAGTTTCGAATTGATTTTAAAATTACAATAAAATCTGAACCGGTGACATGTGCATGCGCGTACGTGTGTGAGACTATTCTCAGAATTATTGTAGTCAACTGATTACGACCATTAGCCTGCTACTTGATAAGTTAATATAGAAACCGGTATATTTATATTATATTCCGTATATTATTACAAATTGAACCGAAATTGAATTCAGCGTCGCTCGTCGGTGATTTACTTATTTTGTGTTCTCTTTGAAACAGAGACGACCATGGCCGACCTAGATTTTTCGCCGCCCTAGGCAATTTTAATTTACGCTGCCCTATTCAAAAGTTAATTTTTTGGAGAGTAAGGGGTTATATAAAATATAAACATTCGTTTTTTAACGATAAACCCGTGTTTTTGTTTTGAAAAAAAAATGTTCTGATCAACCTCAGTTTTCTTTACGAAATATAAAACTTTAAAAATGATAAAATTAAAATAAATGTTCAAAAATAGTACAAGGCATATTTATAACCAACGTTAATTTAAATAAAATCGTGCGTTTGTCTGTGGCCGACCGCGCATTTATCGTTATCGTCGTTCTATTTGCGTAGATACAGATTACGATTACGATTACGGTGCGTCCGCAGTAAACGAAATATTATTATTATAATACTATTAGATATTTATTTTTTTTCTGTATTTGTTGAACAATAAACAAACATTTCTGTACGCTAGATAGTATAATAATTAAAATCGATTTGGATCATTCGAAATTTGCCGCCCCAGGCGGCTGCATATTTTCCTACCGCATTTGGCCGGCCCTGGACAAAATCAACTCTTTTTATATTTTAAAAACAAAACAGAAACAAAACATGTGTCCACACTGAGTTGGGTAAAAATTAAACAAAAAATGAAAAAATTCAAACATTTGTCTGTGTTTTGTTTTTGTTTTCAACTATCCATACCGAAAAATAAACTCGCAATTTTATTTTACCAATTGATACTAGATAGTGGACAACGTTTTCATAATTACAAAATATAGGTACATAAATATATTTTTATAAATAACCATATTGGTACTACTCGCGAAATCCCGATAACTATTTATCGACTGTTGGCTGTTGGTTGTTTTGAAAACACACGTTCGACAATGTTCACAAAAACAACAACAAAACCGAAACCTTTTGATGTTTACCGACACCGCTCGGGAAATGACTTTGTTTTTAAAAACACGAATTTGTTGGAAAAAATACACTTGTTTCAAAAATATTTTGATTGAATTAATTAATTAATTTACAATATATTATATAATATAATGTGTGTATGCGTGTGTCCGGAGTTGTAACGTCATCGCGTGCTGGCGAAAAAGTCCTCGCCTTTACCGCGCGCTCCTCGGCCGATGACGGGCCGTTGCCGCCAGTTGGACCGGTTTCTCGGCCGCGACATTGTTATAATTGTTTAAAATATTTGAATGAAAAAATTATCTAAGAATTTTGAAGTATCTTAAATTATCATCGTAAACAGTAGTTCCAGGAATACAAAAACGCGATAACTCACACTAATATTCATTTACTTCTCACACATTGACACAGCTCAAATGTAAATTCTATAAAATGCTATATGAAATGCCTAAATATTACTCCTTAAAACGTGTCATGCTCCAACAGCCTTAATGTGTCATATTATTTATCGAAATGGAGAGCAAACAGTATTTATTATTTATAGGACGGAATCGCTACCCACTATTATACCGTCGCGTTCAAAATTCAAACGTTTCCGTCAAAACCATTTAGTTGATAATAACGTTTAGTGCCGTGTATTGTGTTATTAGCGTATGTACTTAGCGTATGACCTTTATGAGTGCCTACACTTTTATACGAACGAAGTATATTTTTCTTCGTTTTGTCTTGGGGAAAATGAAAAAAAATTCTTAATTGTTAGAACAACGCGCGACCTTCTCGTAATTATATATAAATATGTCCACTGAAAAAACGAGTATTTTATTTTTCAATTTTATTATTTTAACAATTATTATTATCATGATTAACTATGATAAAATTATTATTCTTTATATTGATTTTCTATTGTTTTTATGTTTTAATTGTTTTAATTTTCACGTTAACGTTTACAGCTGGCGCCGCGACGACCGCCGGCATTGGTTTTCTCGGCTGAAAACCTCTCGGTGTCGCGGTCGGCTTCGCTCCAGCTGTAAACGTTAACGTGAAAATTAAAACAATTAAAACATAAAAACAATAGAAAATCAATATAAAGAATAATAATTTTATCATAGTTAATCATGATAATAATAATTGTTAAAATAATAAAATTGAAAAATAAAATACTCGTTTTTTCAGTGGACATATTTATATATAATTACGAGATCTCAAACGCCACTAATTAAAATAGAAAATATTTTGAAAATAAATTTAACGGTCGATCGATACGTTTAAAACAATAAGTATATATTATAGTAGCCGAGTCACAATTATGTTTTCTAATAATATTATATGTTAAATCGATTATTTGTCTCGTTTGGAGAAGGTCCAAAGTCGCCGTAGTTCCGACGAAAATCAGGGTCTTTGACTTTAGAAAGTCCATTATTAATACCAGAACACGGGCGATTGAGTCCAAATACAAAACCTAGTCCGAAAAAAAAAAAATGTGAATTTTTATTGACGTCTTTCGTGTGTTTCTTTTTGTTTATCGATTGCTCGTTGACTGTTTCGACTTTCGAGTCTGATTCTTCGTAACCGTCAACATTTTCAACCCCGCAGCCGCAACGTCGGATTTGTCGTTCGGTATTCGAAATTCGAGCGTACTCACGATGTTATTGAAATGAACGCGCGCGCGGTCCTCCGCAACTCGTACTTTCGTTTGATTTCAGTCGCCGTATTATAATAATAATAATAATAGCGTCTTGTCAAAACACCGCATACGACTGCACGCGGAGTCTTGCGGTTTATCGTCTCGAGGATTATAATATATATAAATACTGGCGCGCAAGACGATATTTTTTTCCGTGCCCGCGCCGCTGCCGCGAAACGAGACGCGTACAAATAAAGAGTAGCCCGAGCCCGTCCTAACGAAGTATTTGTTTTGATGTTGTCCCGGAATCAGCCGGCGGATTAATTGATTAGCCCTCATATTTGGAAAAGCTTAACTTTCGCCGTCCTCTCTCGGGCGCGATATCCCATCGCAACCTATATTTACTTTATTCCGTTTCGCCGAACCAATTATAACGGGGCCAAACCCTTTTCGCCTGACGCCCGTAAACTATACGTATACGCGCGTGCAACGTCGATTCCCTGCATATAACGTGATATTGATTAAATTTGCGTTTTTTTATTCCTTTTTCCTTTTTTTCGATATACGTTTTCAGTATATATTTCGCGTCGTACGTTTGCGTACAATATTTGTTAATATATTCAAAATATATCCGCGATAGCTTTCGGGCGTTTATTTTGCATGCATGAAAATGAAATACAATATTCAAAGACACTCTCTCTCTCTCTCTACCTGGTGGTGTACACGCCCGTGCCGGGTCTACGGCAAGACGGCGAATGGAAAACGGCGGCGGCGGTTACGCAAAACACAGCGACGACAATAACGCGAAAGCGAAACAATACAGTGAAAAGCAATATAACGACGATGAAATGGCGAAAAATTCAAACAAAAAGCATCGGCACGTTTAAAAAACGACGCGACTTATAATGTCGTAATGTATGTTTTAAATTATTTGCCGACGTTTTCGGTCTAAAAAAATATATTAACATACCATTTTAAATTTAAATTTCGTTTGAATAATAATTATCGTATCGAATATCACGTTACAAAATTGAAATAACGCTGCACCGGCGCGGCGGTCGGACATTCGGAGAAACTCGAAATATAATTTCAATAATGAAAGGAGAGGAATCTCGTCTGGAACAATGAAAGAATATCCTTTTTAACCCGCGGGGCGTCGATTTGTTTTATATTATTTATTACTCGAATTAAATGTGGATATCGCGATGTTTTCAACACCGTGTGTATAAAATGTTACTCGCAAAAATTGTATTATTGTCCGGTGGCTCCTACTAGCACAATCGCCTATTGACTTAAGGACTCGAAATTTTGTTCACGTCGACGCATTAATGATGGGACGGGGGCGTGGTAAAGAATACTTTGAAAAGCATTTGAATACTTTTACTCAAACACGCTGTTAAACGTATTTAGAATACTATTCGAATACAAAAAGTATTTGAATACCTACTTTTTTTTCTTTTTTTAGATACCTACGATACGATGCCCCCGTATAGGTGTAGGTCGATATTTTTTTCATTTGTCCTCCCGAAAAACTTACAAAGTGGAAAGTGTATTGTTAATAAATCCGCGGCGATTATGTTACGGAAGCGATAGGCTGATATTATGTAGGCCGAGATGAAAATTCAAAAATATTATAAAAGTTTTATAGAATTAACAAGAAGAAAACAAGTCGAACAAGGAGAAGCGCCCGTTTTGAACATTTTTATAGTAAAAATAACTCGAAAGAGTATTTTATAGTAGTCGTTGCTCAGATGACGCACTATAAAAACAAAAATGTATTCGGATACTTTCACTCGGATATAATATGCAAACGCGAATAGAACGCGATCCACACGCCCGTTTTCCGTCGCGGCGTTTTAAATATATAAACGATTTCGTGAAATATTTAAAAGGAAGTAAATTCAAACGATCCGTCGACCTTTGAATAATAATAATTTTAAAAACAAGACGCGCGTTTGTGTCGACTCCGGGATATTTTTACTCTAATTTATTCATATTTAGACTAGTTTTTGATAATTTTTCGTTTTTTTTTTCTAAAAATAAACTATTGTCGACACATGGTGAGCTGAGGCTTGAAATAGAATGTTTATTGCAAACCTGGTGATAACCGGACAAGTTTAAACACGCACGAGAGTTGTCGACGACGCGTCGACAGCCGCACCTAAGAAGGGGATATGCTTGTCGACGACGCGTCGACAGCCGCACCTAAGAAGGGGATATGCTTGTCGACGACGCGTCGACAGCCGCACCTAAGAAGGGGACATGCTTGTCGACGACGCGTCGACATCCGCAACAATTAATGATATTCGGTTAACATTTTTAATAACGCTCAACAAGTGAAATACGCAAAATTGAATAATGATTCGAATTTTATGACCCAAAAATCATGTACTAAAAAACAAAAAATCACCTACTTGAAATATATAAATCGGCATCGGTACTGTTGTCAAGTTATCAGTCGAAAGAGCATTAGTTGCGAGCCCAAGCGCCCAATAACTCTGGTCGCACTACACCGGTTTGAGCGAACGCTTTTTAATCACACGTCACGCGTTCCCCGTTTGTGTACGTCGAGTTCTGTTGTTTTACTCTCTTTGTCGCACAGCCATTCGTCTATGCCTATCGAGTGACGAGAGACCGATTTTATGTATGCGAACTATAACTGCGACTAAACTGCACATAATATAGTCGGTGTGTGTATACCTGTTGTGTTGTGCGGCACTGAAAAGTTCTCAAGTTCTGTATACAAATACGCGCGTAATCAGTTTACATTTCAATTTATGTCGTTGATAAAAAGTTTCTGCTGACGCCTACGCGCGACGGGCAAATGTCACAGAAACCACGGGAACTTTTTTCTGCATTCATTATACTATACGTATATGTAATATGAATTGATTGCGTCTCGAAAGCGTCCGGGGTAAACTTTGCGAAAACGGTAAAAATAACCAATATTTATATATTATGCGAATCGTTTAAAAATGCGCGCGACCGTCTGGACACGATAGTATTATAATTGAAAATATACAAATGTAAATATTTTTAAAATAACAATTATAATAAATTTCATGCCCAACAGATACGTATATATCCTGGTTTGTGATTTGAGCGTGCCGAATTATTTAGTGTTTACATTGCATTTTGCATAGTAAAAATGAGAACCCGCGCGTGTCCAAAACCACGCTTTTATCGAAAATATTATCAATCGGACACGTTGACGACTAAAATCTATCGAATGCGATTACGTTACAATTTATGATTAAAGTGTTGAACCGTATTATGAAATATTATGTCGCAGTCGATGGCAGTAGACGAATGAAAAAATCACGCTTTATTTAACAATTTAGTTAAAACTTATGTCAACGAATCAACTTATTAAGTCGTTTCACTATGATAATTTCTCAGCTATTATAAGAAATATCGATAAACATACGCAAAATAAATGTTAATTTTATCACGTCAATAATATCACACCTAAATGGAAAACGAACGATTTCAATCGGTTGTTTTATAATATAAAGACTCGGCTCGAATAATCGAGCCGCTCGTCGTCGTGTTTCGCCGTAAATTATTTGTTTGTTTATTTTTCATCACATAAACGAAAATATAGTTTATAACAATACGATTGTAAATACCTTATTTTCCGTGGGCGAATTCCAGAGAGTTCTCGATCCAACGTCGTACGTTGATGATAATGTGCCGTGGGAACTTAATTGCCCCTGGAATTGAAACAAAATGTTATGAATTTATGATAATTTGACAGGAAGAACCTTTTACGGAAAATAATTTGCACTGTTTGCGCTCAGACGTGTACTTACTTACGCGCGGCGCAAGGTGTATTTTTCGACTTTTACACGATAATTAGCGATTTGTTCGGACACGTTACTATAGCAATGTCGACTGCGAGAAAACACTCTGCGGACGATAATTCAATCTCAGATTTGCAGGATGTTCGGTTGTCCTCCTTTCTCACCCCTACCCCCGTCTAGTTGTATTTATTGTTATTGCAAAACATACAATTTAACGGGGAACTGCGAGTGTCTGAATCGAAACGGACGGTCCGAGTACGGCGGAAACGGTACAGTCGCGGGTAACAAATATCACTTCACCTTTTATACGACGAGCAATTATTATATTTCACCCGCGATTACGTTCGGCTGTTATGGCTTGACTTGCGGTGCCCGTACTACACTCGCACGGGTACGTCGTTCCGACGAAACGTCGATAAATCTCCTGCGCGCCAAGTCAGGCCCGACGGACCGAGGAGACTGTTTGAAAAAAAAAATAAATCCACTCGAACGATCGACGAAAAACGCAACGGAAAATATTACTCGCCCGACTAACATAACCATCCCCGCGCTGTGGTGACTAATCGGCTAGGTCACTAGTCACTGTTCCCACTCGCAGTCGCGTTTGCGCACAGTTCTCTGTAGACGCTCCTGGTCCTGTGGTTCTCCGGGCCGGAAGCATGCTGAGGTACGCGCGATACAAATCGTCTAATTAAGAGCTGCTAGGTCGAGTGATAACCGATGAAGTTAACACCGGCGCACAATACGTCCGTGTCGCGGAAAGAATTTTTTCTCTCGTCCGAGGGCAGTTTATCATCGATTTATAAAACAGAATTCAATTCGAATGAAGATTTGATAACAAAAAATTGAACAAAATAAATACGCAAGTTGCAGTACACGTTCGTCATCATAACTATTAAGGATCGATTAAGGACTTTTAGCGTATTTATTATGTAAAGGTTTCGAACAATTGCCGAGCGAGATATTTCGACACTTTGAATAATAATTATTCATTCGAATTTAACGTTTTTTCTTTTCTTTTTAGAGAAAGAATCTTGGATCGGCTGTCAATTAATATATAATTAAATACTTCTTTTATGTTTATCGTAAACGTTTTAAATTTGAATTGCATATTTTTACAATTTTCCGTGCAATAAGTGCCGGTTCGATAGAAGATAATTTACTGGAGCTGGGCGACTGATTTTTTTTATCGAATTAAACTGTATCGTTGTATTCAAAGAACCGTTCTGTACGTTTATATAGTGTTTATACTGATATTATTGATTTGTAATTATCACTTGCGCCATGAACGTAATTTCCACATTTATAAGTTAACACAATGAAAGAGACAAGCTTCAATTATTATCAAACGCACAGAAACGTTGTGTAAAGACCAAGTATTAGGTATTTAAGACGTTCGCGAGGTTACATTTTTTATTTTTCTTATCCGAACACGGCAATCGATTTCTTTCTTTTAAATGTATTTCTGAAAAATCCAAATTGAAAACGATTATAATATAATATTAAGTATAACTGTAATAATTATAATATAACGATAGTGAAAACAAAAGAAATATAATATTTACCAGTCGGTCGCGCGTTTTTGTTGTTGATAAATTATTCGACATTATATCGGTATCTGTTCATTAGGAGGTACCAATGATTTATTTAAACAATTGAGTAAACCGGCCTCGGGTTAATGGGTTTTATCGAAATGATAAAATATGATTACTTCTTTTGAAACAAGTGAATAAATAATTATTCAGATTCAAAGGTGTATCCCCGGTGCGAAATCGATGGCACGTTTCGTTCCATAGAATTCGAAATGTGTTTCGAAAATGGATTCGGTGCAAAACCGATCGCTGTCGTTTAATTTGTGAACACGGACTTGCGATTCTTTTCGAACAATCGATTACATTAAGTATACGGGAATACACTTTACATAAATCCACCAGAGCGATGGAATATTACGCAAATACGATTTATAAATGGAATAAAATATTTTTCAAACATTAATTTTACCGTATAAAAATGTGTTTTTCTCCGTTACTACTCGTGATATTACGATTAATAACACTTTATGCTAATGGTAAAATAAACTTCTTTTTGATGCGTGCTCGTTAAATAATTATTTAGGTATCGCTAAAATAATACCTTTTTTTTTATTCCGAGGCCGTAAGTAAAAAAATCACAGGGCCAAAGATCAGAATCGGATGAGATACAACAGTCTTTTAAGCTTGAAACCAATGTACCAATAATTGCTCTCGAAAAAACAACTCTCGGTGAAAGTGGGCTTTCTAAAATGTCTATTGTCCGTGTACAGTTTGAAGTCTTAGTGATTCCTATTAAGAATAACAAAACAATTACATAATGTCGTTTGGTTAAAAATCTTTGAAAAACCCAATTTCGTCAAAGCCTAAATTTTTAACGCTTATGAAACTAGTAAAACAAACTTGTAAAGAATTTCGTATTAAATGTTTCGAGCTTTAACTAATGAAATTGAAAGTTTTGTGAATTTTTAACTGCGAAAACGTTGTAGACTCTCGTAGCTTTGTCGAGTTTTGTCGACATTTCAAACTCAAACGCTTATAAATAATTGTATACGCCAACATATGAGAAACTTTACAATTATTTTTCATGTTTTATATTCTTCGACCCTAAAAGTATTTCATCAAAATTTTACAAAAAAAAAAAAAAAAAAAATGAAACAAAACTAAAAACTCGAAAATTTTAAATCTTCACGAATACCATAAAAAAAGAAAACATGTTTTGACGATTACGCGATTTCTAGTAATAAATATAACTAATTCGGTTGAAAATTTCCCTTAAATGAAAATTAAACCAAATAATTATTAGTTAGGTAGGTACATAATTATGTTATAGTGGTGTAAGTTGGGTAAAAATCTAGAGGTGAGGTCAAAACATAATTTTTCTTAATTGGTTGTTTTTACACAGATTTTATAGTTAATTTTATGGTTTAGAAACAATTTGTTACGAATCGTTAAATAATATTCTATTATAATTATTGGATTTTTTATATTTTTCGCCATATAAACGATGTAAATTATTGTATTATAATTCAAGTGTATAATTACTTTATTTTAGAAGATTCGAATTTTCGACGATTTAAGTATATCTGGAGGGGGCGGGGGGTGAAAATAATGCCTTCGCCGCCACAAGAAAATTTCAAAGTAAAGAAAGTGTGCCCCGACATGTCCTCATGTTCCCACCATTACGCATGGTTATTATTCGTGACGGTTAACGGTTTATCGTGTATATGTTTGATCGAATTCAATTAGAAGTAAACGGTGTAAAAGTGGGTATCTATTAAAGAACTCGTAAAAGTTTTGTACGCCGCGCCGTGGCGAGGGTTTCGCGGTTTTAACCGGGTAACCGTTTCGACCAAACTTACAGCTATTGTAATTACAAGTAAAATACGTAACTCACCGACCACTGAGACCAACAACTCCCTATATATCTTCTTTATAAAGTGGTAAGTTGTATAATTTACCGATTAATTTAAATATAATTCACCAAAAAATTATAAATTTTATATTTTTTCGTCTTTTGGACGAAAATCAATGTATTTGAAAACATTTGCTACCTAGTATAAAAAATCGACCACGTGCGGTAAAAATATTGGAAAATGTTGAATTTTAAGTGTAAATTTACTAATTCAACGCGACGTTTGATATTTAAATTTGATTTCAATTTCCATTAGAAATATTGGAAAAGTTTACTACCCGAAAAAGTGTTATCGTAAAAGAAATTATATGATTTATGCAGTCGGCGTTCTAGGAGAAACCCCACTTGATATCGAATTGAATCGCACTAAAAAAAAACACGAGCAAATTCATCGATTAAAATACGTATATAGGTACGATATTTCCACGGAAAGAAGATATTTTTTTACTTTGGAAAATATATAACTGTGCCCAAAAATCTCGTCGACAAACTAATGACGACGAACATTGCGAAACGTAAGATATATGTATGCATTTAATGAGTTATCGATTTCGAATTCGATTTTACAATAAATGTTATGCTAGAAAATGAAAAATTAGGTACCACAAGTTTTCCGATACGCAGTAGTGAACGCACACATTTAGTACTGCCTATGAATCAAAACACATTATCTATAAATCAAGAACCGCCGGTGCTTCAAATGTTTACTCAGCATTATTACAACGGAGAAATATATCGCATTTTACTTTTAGAGTTTGAACAGGTCTTGATTTAATAGTTTACCTGTTAACGATCGACAGAGTGTTTGCATTTGCTTTCCGCGTAAAACTATAAAGCACCCCGGTCAAGCCCCGTGTTATGTTATTCGTTAGCCGGTGGCAATATCGTATATTATATTTTATAGATTTTTTAAATTTTATAAATAAATAATTATTCGGAACAGTAAAAATCGTACAAAATGAATATTATTCTTTCAAGAAGTTATCTAAAGGTAATAGTTCTTTTGATTGTTACAGTCCTCGAAGTCGTACAAAAAATGAACGGTAAGTCAACTATTGCATGTTAAACGATATGAAAAATTCATGTTACACTTTGGATTATATATACTATAGGCATAATATAATTATATCCTTGAAAATAAATTACTTATTTTTGAGATTAGAGGCGTGATTAATTTATACACACGTAACGTGTGCAATACCTTTTTAAGTTACTCATATTTAAGTTTTCAGTGATTTTATTTTGATAATATCGCAATTGTATGCGTTTAATTATATTACGTATTTCTTTTTTACACAAACACAAATGTAATATTGCTCGAAATATTCTAATATTATTTGTAATTTTTTGTTCATCGATCGTAATAATTATTACTATATTATGCTCCTAAATTATAATACGATGTTTACCTACCTACAGGAATATTGAACACAGGGATATTCCCTATAAAAGTACTACGTTATGTTGGTAATCTTCAGAGAGAAATAAAATTAACGTTGAACATTTATTTCAGGCGATTTCTTTCGTGGTATGTTTACATTTCAATAATTTATACTTTTAGAGATATAATAATTTTGTATTGTACTCACGAGCGCGTGTTTCTCTGTATGTGTCCCGCTGATTTAATACGATTGATACATTCTATATATATATACGTTGATACGTAGTGGGTGATATTGGGAGACCAATAATTAATTTTGCCAAAAACAAAAATGTTCCCGAAAACTCCTCCGCTCAGCACATGATTGTCAAACAACTGATTTAACTCTGGTCAGAATAATACGTAATATGTAAATAGTGTTTACGAATTGAATTATTACGCGTTAAAAAATTGTGTTTTTTTTTAAATCGTTACTTATAGGACAACAATATTGAACGTATTGAATTAGACGAGTGACTGTATAACATAGCAAAAACGAAAAAAATATAAAGTGAAAATATATACTCGTATATCAGTGGCGGCGGCGCGGCGGCGGCGGCCGAAAGATAACAATATATCGTTATGAACTAAACTCGGAAACCCGAAAACGACATTATGATAAATCCATTCTTTCGGTCGTAATCGTTGTATAATATTATTATTACGATAGTTCATTATTTTTTTGTCCAGATTACGATGGTGTGGCATTCAATCAGTGTCGGCGGTCGGCTTAAGAATAATATAAATTATAGGAGTATTTATCTCGGAGGAAAAATTTAACTTGTCAAAATTCGATCGGTAATATCTTTTCGCGGACAAATTAAATCGGGTAAAATAGACTGAGAAATGAGGATCGGGGAAAATGTCACACGGGGTCGTAGTCGGTATAATACTAGACGACGACGACGACGGGGAATTCGTCGATCATCGGTTCCGGCGACATGAATTAATGAAGCTTGGGTATGTACTTTTTTTCTTTTTTTTTTTTTTTTAGCGAAAAAAGGTATGTAAACGATTTCCCGTTATTTTTACACTTGACATTGTGATACTTGTTCAAAGACATAATCCATTGACAGACGGAACGAAACGACGTTTTTATTAAGTTTAATCGAGAATTAAATTATTCCTTATACGTCGTGTCTATTATAATATGGATTTTTAATTACGTTTTTATTTTTTAAACTGTGCGTTTTATTTCGTTAGCCACGCATGATTTTGGCTATTAGACGACGATGTTCCTGACAAATAATCGACACTCGGTAAGATATATATTTTAAAAGTTCTTTAACGGATATAATATTGTGTTGTACACAAACACTTTGATGTCGCGCGACATCGTTGTTGTTGGATAGTTTTAGTTGAAAACGTGCGTTACACAACAACGAAAATCAAGTACTCGACTAATAAAACCGTTTTTTTTTTTTTTATATAAATCGTGGCGTAGAAGTGCGTTAAAATATTAGCAAATCAATAAATTACACAGTGTACACACATTGTTACCTAAATTAGACACGGAGTTCGATGATTTTCATTAAACTGAATAGAAATAAAATTGAACATCATTATTTCTTACACCCGAGAACACACGTTTGAACGTTTTTGAAAGAACTAGCTTGTTAAACAATAATTATATACTGCACGGTTAATGTCGAGCGATTTTTATGGGATAATAATTTCAACCAAACCAACTATATTATTTTTTACAAATCAAATATTGGTTTATTCATTGGCCATTAACGCGAATGATTTCGTACTTTTTTCCCTATTTAACGGTCGATTGTATAGTAGTTATTAATGGCTTTTTTTTTTCTATTTCCACAGAAATGGCTACTCAAAAAAAAGATAAAAACTGATTTGAAAATTTAAATTTTACCATAAAAACAGGCCGATAACGAGTACTCGTGTTGGCCACTCGTCGTTGTAACAGCGGCGCAACTAGAACTCAAAGTTCAGAGTTACTAAAATGATTTAACAGTTAAACTACTATGTTTGGCTTGGTATTTAGCTTAAATATTTTAATATTTATGGGCGCTTTTAGTAAATTTTTTGTCGATAAATTTTGCTTGAAAAAAATCTTGTAAAAAATAACATTATTTTATCATAACGAGAGAAAAATTAACTTAAGAGGTAATTCGATACCGTCTGAATTCATTCATAATGACATATTATACTAAACACGGCCGTCGTTAATATGATAAAAGTTAAATGCAATATGAGAAAAATAATATGAAGTGTTCTAAAAAAAATTTTAATTCTTTGTTTATACGATTTTACATTCGAAAGACAACAAAAAAAGACCGAAAGAGAAAATGTAGCCCCCACCCTTCTTAT
The DNA here is from genome assembly GCA_948098885.1 of Drepanosiphum platanoidis. NCBI lineage: Eukaryota > Metazoa > Arthropoda > Insecta > Hemiptera > Aphididae > Drepanosiphum > Drepanosiphum platanoidis. The sequence continues at coordinate 4,541,525 of OX402535.1, forward strand.
TAACTCTCTCTAGTTGCGCCAATGAATTATAAATTAAATACAAGTCAATTAATAATAAAAAATAATTCAAAAACGATTTTTAATTAGTTTTATCAAATTTAAATTTAATATAAAACGTCGTGGAAAAAAAAAATTGTCAGATTTGCACGTACACGTCATAATGATGTTTTAATTGAAGCAATAACAAAAACGTATTAATAAATGATTCATTATGCCAAATTTGGTTTTGTGAAAAACCTATTAATGGATCTTACCATATACATTACTGAGCAAACTTTTATATTTTTTATAACAAAAAGACGAACTATTTGTATTATTTAATCAACAGTGTCACCTGTAGGACGGGCAGAGTACAATTTTACGGAAGTGGACTGACCAAAATCCATCATAAAACGATAAAACGGAAACGTATAATATATTCAAAGTGTTATTTAAAACATTTATCACGAATAGTCGGTAAAGAAATGAAATTTAAGCAATTAGCTCGTCCACTATTAGAAAACTAATCTGAAAAACTAAATAGTCGGTGACTTAAAGTTTTCAATAACCATGTTATAATATGTAAATCGGTAGGAGGGAACTAATGGAGGTGACTAGTGGAGGTGACCGCTGTAAGAATTTAAGAGAACAAAGCCCCCCCTCGGTTTATTTTTGTAAATTAATTATATCGAAAATACGAAAAACCAATATTATTTGTATATTCTAGGGGTAGGTGCCTAATTCGATTTTTTTTAGAAAAATAAAATGTAATAAAAACGACGTATTAAAAAATGATTTTATTCGAAAAAAAATAAAATACTAATAATAATATGGTTTGCCTTTAAAAACAAAACAAATTTATTTTTTCCTTTGTCCCGGGAAAACGCGAAACATTTTTGGTTTTTAGTTCAGGGATTCGCCCTGGTGTTTCTTAGAATTTACATTTTTTTTTTTTACGTTATAAATTATCATTATTATAAATCACGAGTAATATTCTTGTTAAATCATGAATTATTTAAAATATTACACTAATCGAGTTTCAGAGTTTTTCGTTTTGTAATTTTACAAACAAATAAACATTAAAAAAGTACTTAAAGAACTCATGCCTATTGCTCTTAAATTTTTTCTTAAAAAATCGTACGGTGGAAAGTAAAGAGAAGAAATGACGAAAAAAGAAACTACATTTAAGTAAAAAAAAAAAAATGATCAAATAATTGAAAAAAAGTGTCGAAATAATTTATCGATTTTATTATACATTTTTAAAAACAATACAGTGTTGTTTTTTTTTGGTGAATTGTATTTTAAATTAAATGGATTTAACATAAATTTAATTTTTCACTTTTTTTAATATTCATTTATTTTTATTGCATCGTATCGTGCCTGTTTTGTAAACTCCGATTATTGATAAACACGGCAAAAAAACATTTCTAATCATACCGAAAATAGTTCACAGACAGCATTAAGTCTGCTTAAATTGAAAAAACGTAAGTGTAGTACTTACCGAATCAGTGTAATATTTAAGCGACCCAACCGGGATGGAAATTTCAATTTCAGGAACCGACTACTCTTTGGACGCGGCCAATTCTTTACATTCATATCCCGCGAATTAGTCACCGCTTGCACGCGCTTATTGAACGGACGACATGATATTATATTTTGAAACATTGAAAACGCCAAATTCAATAGATCCGTGTCGTTGTTTGTCGTCTGTTCGTCTGATTAAAAAAAACAAAAATATAAAAACACGGCCGGTATAAAAATCATTAAGGTACCCGCAGTGATAAAATTGAAAATTACTTTTCAAAAGAAGGAGTTTGAAAGTAGTTTTTCAGACCACTGGCGTAAGACGTCGACGAAAATGCGGATAAAAGTCGTCTGTAAAATAGGCATAAACCATTAGAAAAAAAGAAGAAGATATCGAAGGAGACGTCATCTTTTCCTTATAAAACCTATACATAATATCCTATTCTATATGTATATATTATAATGACTGCATGTCTTGGTAATTAATTATAAGAAGAAGAAAAAACCTTAATAAACCGTCGAATAGTTTTTTTTTAGAAGTCTAATTATAATAATGTACGAATAAAATATTTCTTTTATATTTTAGATTACGTATATTCTATTTTCAATTCTCATAATAAGAAAACTTATAGCGTTTGTTGTTTGTCCATTTTGCCTTGCAGTCGTTTTACGCTAGATTCATAAAGAAACGTATATATATTAATGTTCGCGAAAAAACAAGATATATTTTTTTCTTTTGATATTATTCCCGAAAACTCGAGATTCGTTAAGAGGATAAACTACACAATACTATTTGATCCTTATTTGAGAATCTCATTAAAATCTCGAGTTTGGATAAAAATGTCGAGGATGTACTTTTTGATGTTTTCATGTGGAATATCATTTGATTACAAAACTATTACACAATATACAATAAGATATTAATATAATTTACATTTTTTTTTTGTTTTCATTATCATAAGAATTTAATGTTTATTTGAAAAAAGCCCGAGTTTATTTGCGCCGACGACATTTTTATGATAGAATTATTTTATCGTCCGTACGTATTTTCTCTCTTAATAGCGTTCGTAATTTTCCCTACGTTAAAATTCACTGTTGAAATTCAATTTGTTTTTATGAATTCGGTAAAACAGAATTACGTTGCACGTGGACCGCCGAACCTCGTTTCGAACATTTCGACCGAAATAATAACAATATGCAGTCGATGTTGTAGCCGAGTTTTTGCACTCGAAAATACTGAATTTAGACTTGATAGGTATGCAATCGTTTGTCAGCTGTAACTATAGTGTTCGTTGTCTGTTTACAATCATATAGTATCGTCGATACCGGATTTCACTAATTTTAATCGTATTTATCATCCGCGTCATATAAATAATTTAACTTATCGTAACCGATTTTCGACTACAGTCACGTGACATGTCTACGTTTTTCTCGGACGGATTTGAGTAACACGTGCACACGAAAAGAATTCGAAAAAATATATTTTAATCTTTTATATAGTTGCAAACCGCCGACTATAGTGGTGCCATAATATTGTTCAAGAACGTTTCGATCGCACGACGCGACGTCAATATTCCGACGTGCCGACTATACGCGTTTCGACACGATTATACCTAGTTCCGGGACGGAAGGGGCGGGTAAACGGATCCGAAACTCTTGCATTCCAAAGTAAACGTTTTAACTCGCGTTTTTTTTTTTTCCAGATTTTTTTTTTTCATTCATTCTCAATGTACTCAAACTTCGAAACATTCCGCAAACTCCGCTGCAAACTAAATACCGTTTAGATTAACTTTTGACGCGACGATTTAAAGTGTATCGGAATCTCGAATTATTATTTTCCGAATTCCGCTGTCCTAGCGTTAATTATCATTTCATACGGGACACGTTTCACGTACAAGAATATTTGCGCCCCCGCGTTCAATCGCCACGCGAACGTCGCGTCGTCGCCGTCATCCGGAAAGTCACTCGCGAACGCGACACTCTCCGCGTCCAGAGTTTTCGGACTAAATCAAACGGAAAAAGCGTGTGTGTTTTAAATCGACACGACTTGAAAAAAGTTTAACGGATTTATGCCGTCGTCGAATATCACATTTAGACGCGTTTAGTCGTAAATGCGTATAAATATGTGTATATTAGAAAAAAACCCACTGGTCCGTTTTTCTTCTCACCGACGGAATTCGTCGGACATTAAAGTATATTTCTGTGTCGGCGGCGGACGTCCCAATTTTCCGGCTAAATTCAATATAAGATTTGTATTTCGCTGTGTATAAAATGTAAAAAAAAAAAAAAAACACGAGAGAAAGAAAGAAAAAAATGTCCTCCCCTGTAAATCACGTACACAAAGTGCAACCGAACAAAAAGAGATAAGGTCGTCGTGTAAAAAAAAAAAAAAAAAGAGGAGACAAACTAGACCGGCGTTTGGCCAAGCACGAAAACGGATTCGCAATCAACGTCAACGCACACGGATGAAAGGACATGTTATTTCATTACGCGTAAAAATCCTCTTCGACGACGACGTCTTCTCTTCGACCGACAATATATATATATTATATTATTATATTTATACGCGCCGCGGTTTGCTTTGGGTAGCTTACGCCGCGCGATCTGCACTATTGCGCTACAGTGATTCCAACACGTCGACAAATAAAACAACGGCGGCGTTCGTTTCTATTTAGATATTTCGCGACGACGACAATTATTATTATTATTATTATTATTTATTACATTCGAAACGAACGCGGCATTCGACTGCACGGTTTGGGTAACGATATGTTAGAAAAATAAAAAAAAAATTCAAATTTACCAGCCTTTCCCGACGAAACAAAATGTATTTGTTATTTTAAACAAACTTACTTCGTCGAAAAATTAAAACTTAAAAACCTAGAGAAACAAAAAACCAAATAAAAAACATTTCTTTGTCATTGTCAGCTTGTCTCGAGTGCGACGTATACGAAAAGTTACGGAAGTTACTGCGGGTAGATGAACGTGAAAAAAAAAGTAAAAGTAAATAATTAATTACGATGTTTTAATTATAATAATTAGTAAGAAAGTTTACGTGACGATAAATTACTTTTCGAGTACAAGAGCGGAAACACATTTCGAGTTTCGGCTTTCACCCGATGTGCGACCAAGTCAGAGGTTTTCAAAGAGCAAACGTATCTCTCGCGACATTATTAAGCAAATCCTGCAATCCGCGAACGATACCGGAATCGAGATAACAGCCGAGGACAGTCGTCCTGCGCATCGTCGACACGCGTGCCCGTCAAATAACCTAAGGAAACGAATCGCGATGGAAAACGGATTAACGGTTTAAACGCGATGGTTGAAAACTTCGACGGCACCGAACATTTACATTTTTTAAATATTGCATACAACGCGTTCGCAAGTCATAGAAGAACATTTTAGAGGAAGTGACATACCGAGAAAAATCTCGAATCCCCGGCGGCCATGGGGGGGGGGCACCCCCGGGGATTAAAAAAAAAAAACCTATTTATTTATATACGTTTTCCAATGAATGGAAAATCAACAAAAATCATATATTAAAAAGGACAGATTTGACTAACATTTTACACCATTATATTATACTATTATTGTCTACTAAAACGTTGTAAATTATATCTTAAAATTTTAACTGACCGATAGATAGAAAAAAAAAAACGATCTTTCGAACAGTTCGAGTTTAAAACGGTTTAACGGTTTGTTGGCGGAAAAAAGATTACCTAATCGAATAATTTTTTGAAATTTGAAAGTATTACGTATAACAAAACGGATGTTGTTCAGATTGTCTCAGTATTTTAAAATATTATAAAAGTCCGGGAATAAAAAGCGTTCGTTTCCAATCAAATCCGTACGTTAATTATTATTGATTTCTGATCACCACAAGAATCATATGATATTTTTATCGTCCAAGACGTTCGATGACGGCGTTAAAACGCGAAAACAGACGAAAATCTCCGACAATATGTGAACAATACGTATCTGCAAACAGACGGAAATATTTATCAACCGTAAACCGAAAAAAAAAATGCGTTTCGATAAATACTTCGGATTCCGAGGTTCTCCGAACACGCGATTTATTTCAAAAGCATACTCGTATATTAAATATTATAAAGGGGACGCGCTCGAATAGGAAATAATGCTTTATTATCGTTACGGCGACGTCAAGGTCGGTGTGTGTACAATAGCGGAGGACGAATTTTCCGAGTCATAATCGTGTCTTTGTCCATCTACTTCACGTAGATAATTGGCATACAGGGTTGCATGGGATCTGACGGAAACGCGACAACTTTATTAAACGCGCAGTTTAAAATTCTTTTTTTTTAATAATGCTTACTATTTTGCTGTACAATTAACGCGAATTTAACCACGATCGGACCGAAATAGAAAATTGTTTATTTTATTCAAAAAAAAAAAAAGGCAGTCTTTTAAATATAAACAAATTTTTATGGTTGGATTTTTTTTCTTGTTAATCAATGTTATTAAGTTAATGTGCAATATTACTTTCCAATGATTTAAAAAAAAAAGTATACCAAAAATGATAGAATTTAGCTGTCTTGGATTTTGGAAAAAAAAGACATTATTGAAAAAGGTAAAAGTGATTATATAAAATTAACAACAACAACAATAATATTGTTCGCGATTTCGATTACGGTATAGTCATCATAAATGTAGTTTTCCGTAAAGGTACAACTTAGAAAAGACATCGGACGGAATGCGAGCCGTCGCGCGTTCGTCGAAAAACACACACCACCCTGTAGTACGTACACCACCGGCGATACAGACGGACTCGCGTATTCCCGTCACACTTTAAAATACGTCAGGTGCGTATGAAAAATATATAATATTATTATTATTTCATAACATAAAGGGTTAAAAGGTTAGACACGGTCGACTCGAATAACCAAGTGGCCCCGCGCGCGAGCGCACGAAAATACAATTTGCGTCGCTCTCTCGTTTTTACGTCCGCCCGGAGTGGTGCGTCCTTACGGGCGCGCAAAGGGTCTCGTCAAAATGAAAAGCGCAGCGGCGGCAGTAGTCGTTGTGTCGGGGCATATACCTGGTCGGTTCTCGTATATCTTGTCTCTCTCTCCGCGCGCGCGCGTAACGCCGTGAAAATACTTGAAATTTAACGACGTCATAAAAATACCAGCTACCGAATAATACGAGAAGCGAGAGGTATGTAGCGGCCGTATAGGGGCGGGTGTATACGGGTCGACGCGGCCGTCTGTTTAGACGGCAGTAAAATGTTTGAAAAACAAAAAAAAAAAACCGAGGGAAAAAAACCTCGTCGATTAATAAAGAAAACAGCCTATACCTGTGTACGCGGTGTAATAATGACTAGAATAAAACGATCGGCGGTCGTAAAGTACGTGCGAAAACAATAACGCCAGTATTTGTTACAGTAAGACGGTCGTGGGGGATCAGTGGCGTCGTTCGACGGACGACGTCGTCGGCGCATTAGCGTTTCGGTTTTTTCCCCTCTCTCTCTCTCGTCCGATAACGCTCGAGTAATAAAACCCACGCACAGATCTTACTGCGAGATCTCTTCGGGTAGGTACACACCTACAAATTTTATAGTACAACGCGCCGCCGCGTATAAAAAATGCACGTGGATTGGCCGTTTCGCGATATCTAAAAGCACGGCACAAATAACACACACATAATATGCAGAGTGAATTTCTTTCGCTTATTATTTTAAAATTTTAACCATGCAAAACGTAAGCTACACCGCGCATTTCTAATATTTAAGACCGCCGTCGTTTTTCTACCCCCCCGCGTTATTATTGTAAGTTAAGAAGCCCCCCCCCCCCCCGTCGAGTTTCGCCTTTCAGATAGTGAAAATATGTAACGCGGGAGAGTTCGATTTTTTTTACATAAGTGCATAATATACTTTAAAGGGAAAAAGAGTTTTCGTGTTTTTCGTTTATCCGCAGTGGTGGTCCGCGATGCGGCCAAAGTATTTTTTTCACGATTTCGATTTAAAAATTCGAGAGCGAATTAAAATTTGCGAAATCGTATTTCATAATATTATAAACTACGGCTTAGCGTAGATAATAATAATGTTATGATCGCCGTTTTTTTTTTTTTTTTTACTTAGAGTCAGTCGTCGATAAATAGGTTAAAATATTTCCCTCGACGTAAACAACCGCAGTGTTTCCGATTGAACCGTGTACGAATGAATTATAGACTATAAAAGTGTAAAGAAATAAACGGCTCAGGGTGATGATAAATAAGTCGTCGAGTTGGGAACCGTTGCATTGGCGCGTTAAAGCCGATCAAAGATTAGTGTTTTGAGAGATTTTATTTATAAAAATCTAAAATTTTTATATTAGTTAATTTAAGCCTAATTAAAATACGAACAAGCCGTACAACGATTGCTGCTTGTTAATATTATGATGACATAATAGAACAATATTACGTAGTAGAACAGGACACAATGGTAAATTCCTACCGAACTAAACCTTTCCGAAATATATTATAAATATGTAGTTTCCTAAAGAAAAAAAACCTATCTATAATCGTAATTGCGTCATTTGTATACTCTTATAAAAAAACAACAGTAATATCCTGTAACGAGTTTGAAGTTATGCAAGAGTGGATATTTTATTTTTTTTAACACCCGCGATATTATATCATATCATATGATGTACGGACAAAAACACTCGGTCGGCTCCGAGTAAAAAACCACAGAGAGTAAAAAACAAAACAAAAAAAAGCTCTAAAGTTTTAGATACGATTTGACGGCTAAATTTATATTCGAAACGATAACTAAACCCGTGACCGTAATGTGTCGGGATTATAAGTTTGTAATTTTTTTCAGCCTCGGCTTAGTCACTCGCTCGTAAGCGAAACGATCCGCGCAAACGGATTTCAAATATTACAACACACGTCACACAACAGTCGGTTGGAAAACATTCGAGCGAAAGCTTGCGGTTCGAAATTTCAAACGTATATTTATCGAATCCCGTCGATCCCCCCCCCCCCCGGCGCAGCTAGTGCTCGAATCTAGGAGTGCTAGAGTTATGACGTAACACAGTGACTGTGGGCCGGCAGTTACTGAGCTCAAATATACTTAACAAACGCTTTTCTCGGCAGTTTTAAAAAAAAACTTTTGCTACGAAATCCGGACGGACCCCGGACGTCGTTGTTCGCGAGACCGCGGGAACAAAAATAAAACACTCGGACGAGTCGACTCGATTCGCCGATGACGACGTACAAAACGTGATTATAGAATGCAAAAGACGACTATAACAACGGAACGAAAGACGACAGAGGGGGAAAATCGACGACGTACGAGACGAACAATTAAAACGCGTTTATCCATACGATTTCGAATCCACGCGGGAGCGGCTATAAATTGAATATTTCGGGTGTCCATAGTACCGATTACTCGCGCCTTTATAGTATATAATATTGTATTGTTATCTTTGTGAGAGTTTACATCGAAAAAGGTTATTTGTCCGAGTTTACGCGCTCTGTAAAAATACTTGAAATTCAACGACGGCGCTGCGTATTAAAAAAAAAAAAAACATCTACACGAGAAGACGCGACTGGTACGTATAATAGGCAGTCCAGGTTATTCTATTTAGACGGTGGTCGTAAAACGGTTTTTTTTTCTTTTTTTAATCTACTAGATTTATATAAAGAACGAACGAAACAGACTATAATGACCGAAACAATAATTATTGCTCGTAAAATATGATAACAATAACGGTACGTATATAGAGTAGGACCGTATAATAAATATTTGGATTTGTACCGCGGGACATATTATTATTATTATTACCATTGTCGTTATACACTCGCGCGCAGTAATAAAAACCTTTTAGCTCCGCGCGCGCGCGCGCATTTTTAATTCTCTTTATTATAATAATATAGTTCGGATTTTAATCCGGGGTCCGGACACACGGTCGGCGCTGGTGTACACACGGTGTAAATTCGTTTGGCACGCTTTTTTTTTTTTATTATTATAATAATTATTAGTTTTTATTTTTCACCCGCGGTCCGGTCTGGCCTATGCGCAGTATTTATACATATTTTTATTAGACAAACGCTTATTATTACTCGGTCTTCTGTATTTTAATCGCGTAAGCATAACACGAAAATTCAAAAAATAATAATAAAAAAACAAACACCGAACGCTTTACACTCGCGTTATATAATACGATAATATATATATATATCGCGTAAAAGAACTACCTGTGATTTATATAAATCAGAAAAGGTACCGAATTAAAAATTATTGTTTTATCGTTGTATGGCCCCGCGTGGGCGCCCCAGTTCGTTTAGCATTCTGTCCGGGATGCACTCCGAGAGGCGAACCCGTAAAGCGGCCCCGAAAATTGGTTTTTTATCGTTTACTAAAACCAACTAAAACGATTACGGGGCCGTTTTATTTCTTAGAAAAATGACAATATTTATTGCTGATTTTCAAACGTCCGGTTTGATATTCAATTACATTTTCCGCTATGAGCGTAGAGAAATTTCGGATTGTTTTAAACTACTATAAAACCGACTAAAATTATTATTACGTTTTATTTTCTAGAAAATCGTCGATATTTTTACGGTCGATTTTCAAACGTCCGGTCTGATACTGAATTTACATTTTCCGCTATAAGCGTAAACAAATTTCGGATTGTCTGATAATGAACACGCGCGAAAAGTATGTATAAATTAAATTAGAACTGTAAACGGTGTTGCGGTTCGTCGCGGCACATGAAAACGCGGCCATAATATGCATTTCGGCGGCGGCGGTACGTGTCGATCGAAACGCTGTGCATACATTTTTACCGTAGATTGGTCACCCCCGGTGTATAATATACGTGACGTTGCATACACCACGTCGATAATTAATAAAATAAATTATTTAAAGTACTCCGGCGCTGCCGTGGACGCGATGAATATAAATATTGAAACAGTTATTATTCCGAACTAAAACCGATTCTCTTGAATATTTAAACAATTTACGTTTAGGACATAAACTAATGAGAAAATCAATCCCGTCAGGACGTGTAAATAATTTTATAACAGTCAATTTACTTTCAATTTTATAACGATAATAATTTTACGAATCATAACGGATCGAGGAGACTTGAATAATAATATGTATACCTACGCTACAGACTGTAAATATAAAATACATAATCGGTATTACTCACGGTCTCTCCCGGTGGATGGTTCGCTGAGGTTCGGTGTTCGTGTTGAATGCCGTCGAGTGACGGACACAAAAAAAAGTCACTGGATAAAAAGTAAAATTGAAATGAATGAAAAAAAAAACAAAAAAATCGTCACGACGAAAAGTTTGATTGTTAATGAAATATAATTAATAACGATTAGGACGTTTTCACTGACTTAATACGGAGAAAAATAATAACCGAAGTGTTTAACGCCGATACGTGCTTTTTAAACCGCTGTCGACACTAGACTGACTCCGAACTCTGCTACAAACGCGTCACTCGATTGTGTAACAACAGTTCGCGCGCGCGCAGCTAGGCTGTCATTGGCTTTCGCCGGGCGTATCGCCCGTTGTACTGCCGCGAACTTTTACTTTTTGTTCCGATTTCACGTAAAAAACCACTTTTTGTTATTACTAATATTGTTATTACACTAGTGTTATGTAATCATCGTCATTATTTTCATGATTACATAATTATTGCTACATTTTATGCAATCACTTATTATTATTCTCGTACTCGTTATGAGGTTGTATTTACCATCGTTTTAATAATACCTTCGATCGATATAAGATCATTAGAGTTAAAAAAAAGTCGTGCTCTGGAACAATGTATTGTTCCTTCCATCGTGACAGCGATGAAATAAAAACCGGAGTTACAAAAAATAATCGCGTATTATATAATAATGAAATATAGCGCGTTTCGTATTGTAATTACAGTCAAACCTCTCGATAGCGGACACTCGTGGAAATCGTCCGCTATCGAGAGGATAAAATGTCCAAGTGTAACATTACACATGTGTGTCTATACGATGTACACACTTAGTTGTTATTTTATACGTTTCCGTTGCTCGCCCCCGTCGAACGTATGTTCAATTTTACGAATACAATATTATTGTAGTTTTACTGTCCCACATAAAACACATCTTATATCTATAAAAATGAATCGCAAAATGTGTTGTAAGCGCATAACTCAACAACCCCTGAACCGATTTCGCCAATTCTTTTTTTATAATATTCCTCGAAGTACGAGGATGGTTTTTACGGAGATAATTATTAAGAAAATTAACCCTAAGGGGGTTAAAAGGGGTAAAAATGGAAAAAATCCTGAGTCACTGGAGCTTTGTGGTATTAAATTTTGTCAATAGTTTCATTTAATATAGCAGAGGCCCCTTAAGTAAGGATTTTCCAAAATTCGACCCCTAAGGGGATGAAAAGGGGTAAAAAAGGTGAAACCAGAAAAATTCGCCTGGCTGGAACTGCTAGAGCTTTGAGTATGAAATTTGGTCAGCAGTTTCGTTTTATATGGTGAAGACCCCATGGGAAAGGATTTTTCGAAATTCGACCCCTACCGGGGTTCAAAGGGGTAAAAGGGGTTTTACCCCCCTTTTTAATGAAAAAACTGATAAAATAAAAAGTTATACTGCACGCGGGCGAAGCCGGGTTATTCAGCTAGTAATAGATAAGATTAAATTTTGAAACGGCCCGTTCATTTTCAACTGGTCGTATAAGGGAGGGGTCAATGTACTTGTAGCAAATAATGTATGTACAAAAATTATATCTGTTTGTGAGAAAAGTCGTGTTTCGTGTACACGATTTCGGGATTCCATATAGTTCTTCATACACACAAAGACTTATCATAAATTTATACAAATGATCATAATATTATGTTTTTTGTCGTACGTATCTTCATTAGACATTTCAATGAAATGTCCCCATGTGGTAATGGAAATCTAACTGAAACTCGATATATTATGAAACAATTAGATAGTTTAATAAACACGGTGTTTCTTCTCACGCATCATACTCCAATAGTTATTCACAGTAAATTATATCGTCGGAAGTGTCAGTGACTATATGCAGATGCCGCGACGTCAACGGCGTTAATAGGAAATGTAATCGACGGTGTGAAAATTGTATCAATCGTCAATAAACGTACACAGCTCGTGATTACAGTTATTCATGAACGGGCGTCAAAGCGTTCGACTGGTGGAGAATGTAAATAAGATCACTAAGTAACGCCCGACTGTGACTGAAGTGTAAAGTGTTACTGTAGCGACTATATTATATCACGGCGGGTGTGTTTGCCGATGTTCCATAAAAATACAAGAGATGAAACGTACGCGCGGGATCGATTGTATAGTAATTATTCCGTTCGATAATCCCGATGTAGCGAAACGAGTAAAATGACTGGTTTAAAACGCACTCGTTGTATGAAAATTACACGTTTTGAAAACATATTGAACACACAAACTCAAATATAAAGAACTATATTATACCGCACTCGGATTTTGTGTAATTATTATTGTTTTATCGAAATAAAGAGTTATATGTTATATGTTTGATTTAAAAAAAAAATGGTTTTTTTCTTTCTTTCCCCGTTATCCCTGTGAGATCCGTTCGGTTACACCACTGACTCACTCTGTGCCGGTCCCAAAACGAGTCTTATAAGCGACGACGTCCGCTGTAGCACAAATATATTTCATCACTTAGTACAACTGCAGCTGAATTGTGCACTCGGCGTGTCGTACGAAAATCGCCGCGTACGATTTCGGACTTTGTGCGTAACGTTTTTAAATAATATATTAACCATATTATCCGGTTACGTTGTACGCTACGTAATAATGTAAGTGCGTCGAGAGCAGAACATAATATTATGAAAATAAAATAACGTAAAAGACCGGGAAAAACGTTGTTCGTAATCTTTCCCCCGAGTCGAACGATATTAAAATTTAAAACTAGTTTATATTTCATTCGGAACGCGCGTTAAAATCGGATATATTCTCCTTTTTTCTCTGCAAGAACGTTATAGTCTCGTCACGTACGTGGGGCTCGTTCGGCAATAATAATGGAAAAAACGACGAGAGTAAATATTATACAATTTAGCGGATTATACCGGATGACTGTTGGAAATTTGCTTGATAAGGGCTGACTTGATACGCGCCGCCGAATCCTTTTACTATTTTTTTTCGTGAGTTTTTTTTTCTTCTTTTTTTTTTCCCAAGACCTACGAACTTCAAATTTAAGTTTCTTATCTCAAACGGCATAAAATATACTTTGGCTTTATCCCAACATCGTTCAAAAATAAATGTAAAACTTCATAATTTACGACGAGATTGTTGTTTGAACTAAAGTTTTTTTCCCTTTTTTTTTTCTTTCTTTCTTTTTCAATTCTGGTCATTTCACTTCCTAACTCTGGATTAACAGTTATTACTCGTGCTCGCGGCGGCGCACAGACTACGCGCCGTTATAATACGACGGTATTGTACATTTTTCGTTCGTTCTCGTTTTCGATTTCAAATAATAATCGGTTCCCGGGCGATTTATTCCGTCGGACAAAAGTTCGTCGCGACATCCAATTGCCCGACACGAGGGGAGAGGGGGGGCGGTAATAGTGGGTACCCCGCGACGTTTCCGTTAAAAACAGTTTAATTCGAACGTTCTAAGACGGACCTTTTACCCGTCATTAACTTTTATCGCAGTTCACCTGTATGTTTACGGTTTTTGACCGGGCCGCTTTGAAGTCGAAACGGATTTCGAAGTCGTTCCGGCGCACATGCGATTCTCGTCGTAATGACCGTTTTCGGTGAAATTCGGACCGTCGTCGAGTGTATAAAAAAAAATACAACGACAAAAAAATAATAAAAAAATAAAAAAAAAAACTCGAGTCAATAAAACCGAGTGTACTTATCCCCCCGAGTATACGAGATTATATATATTATTATAGACTTCCGAAGACGACGACGTTCGATTTGTATTATCATTCGAGTTACGACAACTCACTAATGTTTCAAATCTTTTACAATATTTGTTCGTCGTGGAATAAACGATAAAAGAGACACGACGAGATTACTACGGGGACGAACGACTCGATAAACTTACTCCGAGTGTCTGTTTCTCGAATTCAAAACGGGCCATAACACAGACCGTATAAAAACCGTGTATTTTTATTTCCATAAGAAAACATTTAATATACTCGTATGCGAGGCAACGTGCGACCGGTTTAGACGAAAATCTCAGGTAAGAGCTGAGAGTGGTTTAAATCGCGTCTGATTTAGGGCGCTAAAAAACTATACATAACGTTTATATATTATTGTTATATAATTTAAAACGGGAAACTTTCTGTTCGCTAGTGGCTCGAACACTATCGAACGCATCCAGGTGTAATATTATATAGTTTGTTTCTTTGAATCGTTCAAAACCGTTCGTCGAGTGTTTTTAGCAAAACATTCGACGAGAACGCGACCGCGGGCAGTTAAGTGATTACCAACTCGATTTTACTAAAATGTTCTAAAGGACTATTATTATTTACGACCGCGTAAATTTATTCGTCGATATATTATGCGTGCCTACCTAATATGGGATTTCTGCAAATCGAATAACGCACACGGTAGTCCTATTTTTGTGTCGTCGCGCGTTTCCGCTCGGGCGATTTTTCTACATAAACTGATAATCTCGCGCGGCGCACACAAGTTCGTACAATCGAAAAAAAGCAATTTATCGAAAATCGAATAACGTAACAACTCATAAAACTTCACGCGCGTTTCGTAACATATTCTCGGGTACATACGTATAGTTTTCCCGACATAATGAAATGTTTATATTGATTTCCAAACTTTTAAAATCAAAAAACATTTCTGTTTATGTACTGGAAGTCAAAGTTTTATGACAAATGCGGTATAACCTCCGGAGAGCGTATAATATTTTTCCGGTCTCGCATACGGTTCTTTCGTGCGTTCAGAATTATTATTATTATTTTAGAAAACGGCGAAAATCGTAAAAACTCAACTTAATCGTTGTTACGGTCGGGCACATCAAACTATCAGATTTCGAAAGAAATAAATCCAATTTCAAAATCGTTTACTATAACAACCTCGTTGTTGTTGTTGTTGTTGTTTGAAGCAATTTATTACGGAAGTATGAAATCACGAATGGAAGCAATAATAATAATATACATTATTGCCGCGGAACTTTGCGACAATCCGGTCGGTATGATAATTTCACGTTGGACCTAGCGAATTTTGCAATCCGTTTCGCGCTAATAACTAGGACACGGATGTCGTTGTAGTAAAAAAAAAACTATTAAAATTGATTGCAGTGAATAAAAAAGAAAAAAAAACACCTAAAAATTACACCGCGAACAATAGGGTTGCTGCGTATAACAAATGTCATTGTATTTTTATTTCGCTCTAAACAGAACACTTCGAATAAAATATTTAATAATCGCTCGACGACGTCGCGACGTCCCCATACGTTCGTTCGTTCGTTTCGTTCTTAAAATAATAATGAAACAGCCTCGAGCCACGTACTTGCGCTACGCTTTGTGAGACTGTACACGGGTTCTGTTTATATTAGTAAATTATGTTTATAATTTTTACGGGAAAAAAATAAAAAATATATTTAAAAAGTACTCGAAAAGTAATATTAAAACACTACGTGCGAACGACATCGTGTACACGACGACGTCGACGTACACTCGTATACAATAAACGCGAGACACAGCCACAACGTCGCGTTAAAAATTTAAAATACGCCGTAAATTGCATTACGGCGGCGTTGCTTTAAAAAATGTTTAGATTTTAACTCGTACCACGGCGGAATGAGTTTTTGAATAATTCATCCGGTCGGAGTTAAAGTTAAAGTTGCGAACGCCCGTGCCTATAACGACCAATAACCCTAACGTGACCGACCGGCGACTTGCTGTGCGAACGAATAACGTAAACCGACGAATTCGCGTCACTTTGTCGAACGCGATCGTGTGACAATTTTAATTATTCCGTCGTCGATCACGTCTAAAGTATAAATATATATGTATAGTTACCGAGCAATGATTGCGACAAAGAAAGTTTTTTCATTACATTTCCCGCGTAACTTTTATTTTTAACATTAAAGCGCGCGCCCGCACATACGTGCACCTCTTTGATCGGAAAAAATCCTAAAGTATTCCGCCGACAATTCGAACTGGATGGGCAAATGCGAACACACAATATAACGATTATGACGTATTTTCTGTTCCGCGCGGAACAATAATGTTGCACCAAAGTCCAATGCACTTAGTAGAAATTATAACTTTGTGAGAGAGAAAAAACGGGGTGGAAAAAATGAAATCGCTAAAAAGGTTTTAATATTATATTATTATATTTCAATGATTTTACGAGGAGGAGATTATAGCGTAGAAAATATTTATAGGAAATAAGTCGAGTATATATATATTTTTATTTTTTTTTTATAGGACGTAAAATATTTATAATAAGCTGATAATTAAATTTGAATGAACGTTAATTTATTTCGGAGGTTTTTTAATTGAATCACGCGGTTTTTAATGTATACGAAACGGTATTAACAATTATTATTATTGATATCGATTGTTTCACGAATTTATTCAGCGTGGTCGATTAAAATATTTTTTTTTCTCGTGTACGGCAAGTAGTTCGAGTGATGATACAAACCGTCGAGGTCTTGTTAAATATAATAAAAACACATCGATTGTTTTATTAAATTTTTATGTAATAGCGTGCACTGAATTGGGAAAAAAGTATATTTTATAAATATTAAATATATTATATTAGTACGTATCATAATGTATTATGCGTAAACATTATTATTTTATGAATTATATTCTATAATTTTAATTATTTTTCCGAAAAAATATTCTTAACTTTTTTTTTTTTCATTAAAAACTTTCAAGTTATATAATAAAGATATGCATGAAAAAAATAAATAAAAAAAAGGAAAAACTAACAAGAATATTTCGAATTTAATGTTACGATGAAAAAAACATATTTTAATTATTTTTACAAACAAGTCGAGACATTTGTGGCTAACCATATTTAACGGTGGTCAAAAAAAAAAAAACGAACTTTACGCGTTAAAAATATAAGTAAATAAAAATAAATATTATTCACTGCGACCGTCAGAAATATATTATTACATCCAGTGTCGGGAGTTTTTCTTTATCGAAAACTTTTGGTAAAAAATCGACGGTTTAATAATCGACATTTTATCTAATGCGTTTTTCTTTACACGCGATTCTATTATAAATCTTCGATATTTCTAATAACATGGTAATTTGTAGACATTTCACGACGTAGTTTAGTAAGTTTAGAAAACAAAACAAATCTCGTTTTTCCAAGCCGTGTTATAATCCGTAAAATAAAAGCTCGTTTTGTAAAAATTAAAAAACTAGATAATTATAGGAACTCGCGTTTTTCGACAACGATATTTTAATTTACAATGACGTTACGTTATTTTGGAAAAAAATAAATATTACCACTAAAAAGCACTATGAAATGCGCGTTGTTTTTTTTCTAAAACATAATTTTAATTTAGAAGATTTGAACGCTCAACAGGTATATATTTGTAGTTACGCGATCGACAATATTATACTCGCGCTATTTGTTTAAAAGAAAATCAGACGATATATTCTCGAAATGTTTTTTATTTTTCGTTTTCAAACAAAAAAAAAAAGCCACTGGCATAGCTTGTATTTAATATTACGTTTGTTTTTTTTTTTCACGCGTCATCGTACGATAAGATTATTTGTCGAAAAATCGCGGTTACACTACAGGTTTCAAAACGTCCTCGAGGACGGAATCAGGACGGATAACAGATCTGTTGCTCAAATCAAACTGTAAATTCGACGTTTCTTTTTCGCGGCTTAAAAAAGGTTATCGAAATTACCGTACGCGCTAATTACAATTTAGGGCCTCGAAATAAATCTTTGCGCGCGGCTCCCTCTCATAATTCACATAGTTGCCGCGCTGCCTGTAAACCACCCCGCCCGTTTTTTTTAATAATTCCGTGCGATGAAACATTTTCGCCGCCGTGATCGGCGCAATTTATATATATATGGCATATAGTTATAACTTTAGTCGCATTTATAATTAATTATAACTATAGTATATTATGATAATACATAGTTATACACACGTCGGATTGATGACGATGACCTGGATTAGGGACGGCCAACAATGGGAATAGAATGGATTGGGCAAATCTATAAGTTTGCTCATTGAATTTGCCGGCTCTAATGCGGATTATATGTATTCGTGTGCGATGACTGTCGGCATGACCCTCGTCGGTACTAATTACCTTTAATATAATAGCCGGAGCGATCATAGACTCGAATGCTAGATGAGGCTTTTCACTTAATTATAACAACGGCTCTTCCTTTTGCTAATCGAATTAATTAGTTTATTCCGACAAACGTTCGCAGGCCTGGTACAACAACAACAATATTATATTACGCGATAATATTTTTACAAAACGTTTTCGTCGTCGCTACGACGCGCGACATTAGTATAGAACCGAACAAACAGAGTTCGGAGCTACATCGAAAGGATCACGTTATTTGGTTACATTAACCCATAGGTTTTCAAAACGAAAAATAAAAGAAAGAATTTAAAATGTTATAATAATACGTTTGTTTTGTAATTCGTATGTGTAATTCGATTATTACGTCCTTTGTACACGTACGTATAAGATAATATAACGCTGTATTACGGCTATTACCCACTCGATTGGTTTTTATTGAAAACAGTATACGATAACTCGAACAGGTAAGTAAAATTGTAATAAAATATTCACTCGGAAATAAACACGCGACGATAAATCTACGCACGACAAATGTTTCGGGCGGGACTGGTGCAAGTCGCGACTACAGGGGTAAATAATCGTCACGAATCACATAAACATCGGAAAAGATAATATTATTAAACCCGTGTAGTTTTAATATCCATTGCGGTATTGAAAAAACGTTTTTAACAAATACATTTGGCCCGTTGGACATTCAGTCGGGATGTATATCGACTGAAATGACATTTTAACCGATGTCGTGCACTGAACGATTTTTACTGCACTCGATACGTCGGTCGGTCGATCTATAATGGACATGTTATTATCGTAAAATTGTCTGTCGATCCGACCACAGTTACGGTATAGCCGAGTCGTTTTAGAAATTACAATAAAAACGACGTAAATCGACGACTCGGTCCGCTCATTACGATTGTTTTTCCACACGGATTATTGTATAATATTATATTCGAAATTCAATCGAACGCGCCGGATGGATTTGGACTGCGTTTGAGAATACGTTTACTCCGTCGTCGTCCAGAGTATAATAAACATTCGAATTAAATATATTTAAACGTGGATATTAGATGTAAAGTATAATAATGATCGGATCAGCTAACGATTGTCATCTTGATATAGTAAATTGGTATCTGCGAACAAAACGAAAGAATAAAAAAGGCGAATTTATTAAAAATAAAACATCAATCTTCTGGATACAATAACGAATCGACGATGTTTTTATAATATTATTTGTGCTCGTCGTAATATGACTATTGAACAAGTCTCCGGTCGTTTCACACGTCATTATTTGGGTGTGTTGTCGACGACCGAGTTGCTTCGTAGACAATACTCAAACAGGTTGTTGACATTCCGATGATTTATCGTGCAATACGGAACGGCGGCGGGTCGTCAAAATTTACCCGAAATCGGTAGCCGGCGCGACGTTTCGCGTATTAGAGACCGATCGTCACCACACCAGCCGTAATGACGGTGTAATTTAAAGACGAATTCCAAATCCCGTTGACTTTTTTGTCGATTTTTTACCGCGGAATTCGACGTGCATGATTCGGCTGTTTTTCGTTATTTTTCTCGTGGCGTTCTGTACTACGCAGTAATGTGTACGTCCGAAATTCGGCTTTATAATACACGCCGCCGTGTACTTCTTACACGCTTACGTGTGTGAAACGGAGATAGAAGAGTACGAGGAGTGCGGGGGCTTAGGGGGATACTCTGGCGCTACGGGCTAGGTTTTTTTTTTTTTCCCTTTAAATTCCTGTAATTGAAACGTTAGAGCATTGTCACGAGTTTTTTTTTTTTCCCAATAGAAAAACGTTATTACAAATTGTTACTACAATACCGGTAGGCACACGACACACAATGGCTATAGCGATGAAAAAACTTTTTCTTCATTAAGACGTTTAAAAGGACCGTGCACGCGACGACGACGTCTACAATGGGTCAAGTACGTTTGAATGGGTCGGTAGCGTGTTAAATGTAATGTACAAAGGAAACTGCCGCGACGCAGAGGGAAATATAATTGACAAATTTTCAGACAACATCCAGACGACAAAACATAATATGATATCGGATTAATATTTAATAACGGCGCACTACGGCCGAACGCACGAGTATTGACGGACTTGCGGAGTCGACGCGGCACATCGGGCCGAGAATACGTATATAATAATATATAATATATCATATGGTTTTTTATCCCGGCGAAATGAAATATACGACGCGACGGAGGGAGTGGTCGGAGGATTAGGCTCGGATAAAATGTCGGAGCCGCGCGAGACTAGAAATTACTCATTAGGAATAAATTAATATGTTCCGAGAGAAAAATCGCACGAAAAATAATTTATTGTTTTGTCACGACGGCGACGTCGCCGGTCGAACGTGTGTCCGCCGCCGTGTCGAAGACATACGTATCTCGAGAAGAAGAATATCTTCTATCGCGAACGTCTTTGAAAGAACGGAAAAAATTCATTCGATTCGGCTTTCGGTGCTTTCGACACGGACGTTTATCGATTCGTTATTTAATAATGACCGGGGGGGGGGGGGCTTGGATTTTATTGCTTTTGCGTATTTATTTTATTTTCGATAGAATCGACGGCGATAAATAGGATACGAATAATTTGTTTCACGAAAAATTAAAATACGATATTATACCGAGCACATTTTCGTAGATATTTTACCATTTTAAAGTTTCGGTTTTTTTATTTTTTAGCTTATTTTATGTTTGTATAAGGAATTCAGCTTAAAGTAACACGGACTCGATATTTTTATGTTCAATATTGGGAAATCATAATTCAAGCGTAATGCGTGTAGGTACCTTTAACGAAATAATATAGCAAAATCCTCTATCGCAATTTTAAAGTATATAAAAACAAAAATATCATATTCGATTCCTTTTGTCCCCTCTGTAAAATCTACCCCGGAACCGCATTTTTAAATTCAATAGTAAGTATAAGTATTTCAAATTTAACCGAAATGTCCATAAATTATCCTTTATATTTTACAATAAATTATATATAATAATACCCATCTTTTAACTTGTAATTTATATTTATTTTTTCAAAAGGAAATTGTATTTTGTTCACTTTTTTTTGTAAATTCCTTTATTACCTACATATTATCTGATAAAATTGGAATAATGGCATTTTGAAATTTACCGATCAATCGATACAATAAAAAATACGATGTAAAGTATCGGTAAATTTAAATTTTTTAGCCGTAAATAATGTCGGTGCACATTGTATTAAATCGTATTTTTCCCATTTAATGCACAATAATATCGGTAAATATTTACACAATACTGCTTTAGCGAAACAACACGATTGCGATGGACGCGAACCGACACCGGCAGTATTAATTTTCATTTAGTTTTTTCGCAATAACGTGTATTGACCGTTACGGATTAAAAAACAAAACGAAAAAACGACGCGCTCAGCAATCGAAACGAGTAAACGCGAATGATACGCATTGCACTGCGATCGACAATATTACGAGTACAAATTCGTAAAATTAATAATATATTTACGAGTGGGAGGGGGGGGGACGGGGTTTCGGTCTCGCGTAGCACGGACGAATACACGTTTGGAAAACAAAAAAACTTTTCAACCGTGCGAAGCACGCGACGGACGACCGGGTGAGTACCAGCGTCGGGTTAGAGTGATTGGTAAAATTTTAGGGATGGCGGCGAATGATGCTCGCGACGACGTATTTTTACTAAACGCGACGACATGTAGATAAAATCGTACGATCACGGGATTATGGTAAACAAATCGCTAATGGTTTGGTCTTCGCGACGTGTCGCGCAGGTAACTGCTATCGGAGCAATAGTTTCGGCGACCTAGAGTTCGATCGTCGCGACCTGTCGCGTCTTGCAAAACCGCTCGTACTATTTTCGTATAAACTGTAACTGGCGATAGGTCATTGGCCTATGAAAAACGTACCTTATAAAACGTATTATAGGTTACCGAACCCACTGAAACGGTTTCGGTGAACGCGATGGGCTCGAATTTTTATTATTAACGATTTCCCCGGAAACGATATCATGGCGATAAGACGTTGCCGATTATATTTTATTTTTCGCGGTGATTCTATTACTTACAAAGAACGTTATAAATATATTATCTTTTATCATTAAATTGGTCTGCTTAGTAGACGTGCGCCGAGCAACTATAACGACGACGCGTTGTCTTTATGTACTATAATTTTTCAAATTACATCATAATGAGTGAGATGGTAAAACGAAAGGGCGACAAATTCGCGAGTACTGAGGAAAAAAAAATGTATAAATCGTTCGGATATTATAGAATTGACCCCGACATTGATATGTCGCGCGAGGATGTTCGCTTCTCGATGATCGTTTTTAAACAAATTAAACGAAACTCGTGTTCTATGAGTTGGTTTTCTAGTGAAAACATTTTCAACAACATGGACGGTCGATCGCGCACTCCGTCGAATCTATTATTACGTCCAGACGAAATCAAAAGTCTACTGTGATTGACGCGTTTTTCATCTGGCCAAATGGGATGGAAAAAAAAGAAGAAAAAAGTGGCCCCCCGCGGAAGGGCCCACAGGCGGCGATTGCCGCGTCGCCACCGGAGAGTCGACCGTTTATATGAAAATCGTTCCGAGACGTTCGGCGAGCGCGGCTCAGCGGCGGCGGCGGCGGCGACGGCGGCGAGTTTCCGCGGCGCGCGCGGTTTTCGGCGATTTTCGATTTAGCCACCGCGCGCGGTACCGTCGACTGCAGCCAGCGGCACCCGGAGGTCGTAGGTCGGAGGGGTTCGCGGCGGCGGCGGCGGCAGGCGTAGGAAGAGACGGCGGCGGTCGGGCTCGCGACGGGGTGGGGATCGAAAGGGCGAATTTGATGCTGCGGCGCTCACGGCGCGTGGTCTCTCCGGTGCGTGTCAGTCGATCGTGGGCGTCCGTCGTCGTCGTCGTCGTCTTGTCGCCGTTCGCGTATCTATATCGAATCGCGGTCGCGTTCTTGTACGCCGGGTACAAACAGACACAACGGAATAATAAAAACGTGTGTGTTTTTCGCGTGTGCGTGTCGTCGTCGTCGTCGTCGTCGTGTCGTTTGCTCTACAGCGGTGCGCGCGCTCGTCGGCTGTTCGTTCGTCGCGGCGGGGCGTTTCTGCCGGTGCGCGTTTGCCCGTTTCGTGCGCGCGCGAGAGAGGTAAAACACCACCACCACCAACGCGCGTATATTGTTTAATATAATAATATTATCGTCGTCGGAAACGTCGCGGAGGAGCGTCGAGGCTGCGGCGCGGGGCCGGTCCGATCGCGGTGAGTTATTTTTATTTTTTTTCGCGCGGGTCCGTTGTCGCTCGCCGTGGGCGGTTGAACGCCGCGAGCTTTTTTACGCGCTCGCTCTTGCGTCGTTTTTTTTTCCCTCCGCGGTATGGCGGTCGCTCGATGAATTTCGCTCTCCGCGTTTTCCGTGTTTTTTTCCGATTTTAACGGTCGTCGGGCAAAACCAATAGTCGATGATGGGTTTTCCGGGAACCCGTTCGATACGGGGAAACCCGTAGATTCCTAATCGTTGCGGTAGGCGTTGAACAATCGTACAATAGCAAACGCTTCGAGCGAACCGGAGCCGGATTACGGTTTCTCGGGCAGTCACGTACATTCACGCGTGTCTAAACACGGCTTTGTAAACGGTTTTTAATCACCTTTTCGACGATTTGTTTCCTGAAAAAGAAAAATGTTACGAATACGATTTTATTTTTAAAAACTTTCTCGTTGCTTTTTCCGAACTTTCGGACCATAAACAAACGTTCGCCTGCCCGTTTTCGATCTGTCTACAAATAATATCAAACGTGTGGGTGTGTAAAAGCGCGCGCGCGCGTGCGTAAGCGTGTTACAAGTGGTCATCTCTAGCGCGCCCGGCCATTCGCCACTAGCCGAGTTATTCGTAAACTTACACTGCGTTGTAAATTTTTCACATACGATTTTTTTTTTCTTTTTCATATGAACGCGAAAAAATATTCGACGTGAAGTTTAATTTTTAAAATCAATCTACAGTGAGACGACGACAGCCCCTAGATCCTATTATGTCGATTAGCATCGTAAACTTAGACCTTCGGGTCGCGCCGAATGAATTGACGAAAATTCTCGGAAATTAAATACGAAATTAATTAAAATACAACAAAACTGTACGCTTGGAACAATATAAACAACGCGAGAAAATAAAATGTTTAAAATGATAACCATAAGAACTCGGTATCTCTGACTCGTGTTGTTTGTGTTTATTTTGCCTCTGCCAATTCTATAAAATCCCAAAGTCTTGTTACAATTATTTCATTGCGGTTGAAAATAATTTCCCCGTTTAAAGTATTGAGTCTTCAAGCATACAATAAAATACGCTTGTGTGTGACATATGATTTCGGTCGGATGAATAATTAATCTAACATTATTTTGAACAGTCGAATATTTTAAAAACAGCGATTAAATAATTGTCATACATAGTTTTTAGTTTCTTTTATCTACCTACTTTGTTTATTATTACTAAATATGTCCATATTGTAGTGTTTGGAAAATTTTAAAAATCGTGTTTTATAGAAATATTTACACAACGTGCATCAAAATCATTAGAAATATATTCATCTGTTCGCATTAGTTTTATAATATATTAGTACAATAATTTTTTCTTATTAAATAATAATAATTTAAATTTTCAAGTAGTTATTTAAGGATTAATTACTATAATTAATTGCTCAATATTGTAGTCGATAATAAAAATGTATTTTGTTTTAAACGTTATTAACAAAACTCCGCGTTATTAATGTTTAATTTTTCAATTGTTCTCAAATAAATTAAAAATTTGTAATAGCACTTGAAAGAGTAACATTTAATTTTGTAAAGTAACAGTGAACAATGTTAACAAAATCCCACTGATGAATAATAACACAATTAGGTAATTAGGTATCTACCTACTATTATAACGATATTTGTGAATCAATTTGTTTTATGGCATTTGTATCAATGGTACACTATTGTCTTTCTAGTATGTGTTTATCGTATTGTATTTCATTGAACCGAATTAATATTTTCATTCACTTGAAACAAAAAAAAAAAAAAAATGCTTAAATTATTTTATACTATTATATTATTAATCCACGTGTACGTTTGTATAAAAATGAAATATTAAATATTTAATGAGATTATAGTTTATGAAAATGAATGATGACAACGTATAATAAAATGTGACTGAAAAACTTTGTGGGTACGATGAGATTTTTTACATATTTTTTTTATTTTTTTTTTTAGTTGATACAGTAACACAGCAGTACTGTATAATTGATACTTATTTTTTTTCAAAGGTTATTCAAATATTTATTTAGGAAATATTTTATTTTCATGATTCACTACATCAAATAAAAAACACTGGATTTTCGAGAACGGCAGATGTCAATAATCTGGAGGGTTGGTAAAAATCGTGTAGCGAAAAGATAAAAAAAAAAA
Source organism: Drepanosiphum platanoidis (assembly GCA_948098885.1). Lineage (NCBI taxonomy): Eukaryota > Metazoa > Arthropoda > Insecta > Hemiptera > Aphididae > Drepanosiphum > Drepanosiphum platanoidis. The sequence goes on from OX402535.1 coordinate 4,567,752, forward strand.
ATAAAATACATTTACCGATTGGTTTTTTTTTTTCTGCGGTAAAAGACATTAAAATATTATAATTTGTATTTTTTTTCTAGTCGCGCAAGTTAAAAAAAAAAATAAAATATATTTTATTTGAGTCTACCATCAAAGAGTCTGTACGTATTTACAATCGATAAATATTTATTAAAATATGTTACACGGTTTCACAATGTTGTCCACCGCTTATGAATTTGAAAATTACATAAAATCAATCTATTTCTGAAATATTTAATACGTTCAACTCTTTTAGATTGCATGACGTGCTTTTTACTAACTTAACAAAGTTATATGGGTTTTCAATAATTAAGGTTTATTTGTACTGCAAAGACACATATAATAATATAATATACGATAAATCGATCGATGTATGGCGTTTGTGTGTTGTGTTCTATTTGAATACACCCGAGAGAAACGTTATTAGTCCTACACGTTTATACTGTTAATTTTTCATTAGTCGACGAAGTATAGAGACGCTAATTTTGATTAATAAAATCATTTATGTCGGAGTTGGTTATTCGAAAAGTTTTTATAATAGAGGTGCCCAGATGGCCAGCCGGTTCGTTTTTTAGCGTCATTCGCGATACCGTCCCGATAAAATGTTCCGCGAAACCAAATAAAAATCGCATTTTAACGCGTATGCAGCAGCAACACCCTCTGTCCCGTAAACATAACTCTATAAAGTAATATAATAGAATATATAATAATATTGAAAATATATTCGTATTTACTATAGTGCCGTCGATACTCAATATTATCGATTGAATACTTCTTGTTTTTCGAAAATGTAAATCACGCGAAACTCATATTATATCACCAACACATTCCTAAAGACATCGTCTAAACAGTGTTATTCGATTATTATCGAACGACGCGCGCGTATACGAGTCCATTTTTCGAACATATTTTATTTCGGTCGAAAACGTAACAGAAACGCGTAAGTAAGTTCGGTGTAAACTATAATAATTTCAATAGGTATTTTATTTCGTCGATGTAATTAAAAATGAATTCGAATAACAGATTTTATTCATTTTTCCAATATTAAACGATAAATGCGTGTTTATTTCGTATTGTACGTATATTACGACGGTAATAATATCAAATAAATTTTAAATCTAATATTCTCTATAACATTGATCTGTGATTAATTAATTTTGTCTCCGGTTAATTTTTTTAAATCTCAGTTGTGATTTTTTTTTTTTTCAAGTCTGCTTTTGAATAAATTTCACTTCATTTTTAACAATATAGAAAATAAAATATCTCTCAATCATTTTTTTATCGCAGAATTAACTTTTATCCATATTTTAAAATTGGATTATAAATTTGAGTTGGTATGTTGACAATTATTTTACTTACGTTTTTAATTATAATACATATTGATTGAATAAATAGCAGTTGACGTTTTTTTTTTTTTTTTATCAGTTTTGCGTTTTATGTTAATGTAATTACATTAATAAATGACTCGCGTATTTTACGTTGACACTTATTTTACATTTTTACTGGCATATCACGTTTTTATATAACATCTTATGTAATTCTAGTAAACAATTTAGGAAAAAAAGTCATTAAATATTATTATTTAAAAATTATTTATAAAGATAATAATAGAAATGAGAACTATTAAAACAATTATTATCATTGTGATTGAAATTTAATTATTTTTTGAACACCTAAGTGTGTTAAATTCATTTTCAAAAAAAAAAACGATTGAACGATTATTTATAAACACAGAAAAAAACCGTTTTTACTTAAAATTTACTTTTAATTTATATGATATTATTCTTAGATGATCTTATTGTTCATACACAATTTCTTATAATTTTTATAAGAAAAAGTAAAATAGTGTTTTTCGTTTTTATAAGAATTACTAACTTTTGAAGACGATGTTTACGTTACTAACCATAAAAAGTACCTACTCATAGTTAAGACGATACCTGTGATTAATTTTGTTGGAAATCAATTAAATAATATACTCGGTTAATTAACACGCGGAAATAGTGAATTTAATGTAATTAAAAATTTGAAAACTCGTCGATTCCCGTGATATCGAAATCGTCGAAATTTTTTAACACACATAACGTGATTACATAGTTTCATAAGTATTTTTACTCGTTATTTATTTGTATAGACAATAAAAACTAACAGCCAACGCTGAAACAATGCCAAAATGATCATTTAAAATATAATTTTAAAAAGCAATTGTACCTCTTAACCGATTTAATCGTTAAAAAAAAAAAAAAGAATGGCTGTTTCTATAGCGGAGTATATTCTTTTATTGAAAGGTTTTTTTTTTTTTTTTTGCGTTTATCTCACGAATTTATTATCTTGCTTTGCATATATCTGTTTTTTTTTTTTTTTTTTGTGGTATTACAAACGTTTTTTCCATTCCAACAATTGTAATTTATACAGTTTCACACTGTTTGTAGAACATTTAAACGATTACATTAGTCATATTTCCGTGCAATTTTATGTTGTATTTACTATATAGATTACGCGTATTAATAATTATTCTCGACCGATATTTGCTTCGATCGCGGACGTTGTGAGCATTTACATAATATTATGCGATCGGGCCAAAAAGCTGCTTTTAGGCAATTGTCGATATTTTCTCGTTGTTGTTGTTACACGGAGAAACCTAGCCGGCCGCCCAGACGAAACACTATACGTAAATGTTTCTCACACAATATAGTTATTATCATATTCACGATTTACTGACCGAAAAACATCCGCCGCCGCCGCCGCCGCCACTTGTTCGCGCAAACTGCAAAGTTTGTTCACTTTTTAGTTTCCCGTCCCATCTAATTACCGCATTTTAACCATAGGCCTGGCGCGCAAACAATACAATGAAAAATCTGCCACCGAGCGAAAATTTCCATTACAATAGATCAAAACAAAAAAAACGCGCACCCCTTTTTAGCCCCTCGTGTGCGCGCGCGTTCATTTCGGTCTCCCGTAGTGCAGGACACGTGATATCCTCCCGACGTATACTTATAATATATACATAATAATATAATATACGCACAACAATACGCTAAACAGGACGATTTATTTATTATTATTATTTTTTTTTTTTATCAGGTATATTTTTTAATAGAATAAAAAACGATCGCCACAGTGGTAAACGATTAATGTTGGGGAGGAAATTTCGCCCGTTCCGAGTCGCGACGTGATGCGACTACTTTTTAGGGACGTTTCGACAAACGGCGGTCGCGGAACGGAAACAAATCAAAATGATATAACAATAACGAAAATATAAATAATATCGCCACCTCTATTATATTTTCATAATTGTTTCCGGCTGATTTTTACTCGCGCCCGTAAAAACGTTGCAACAATCGTCGCGTTGCAAATGATTTAATGTTTTTTTTTTTTTTTTTTTCAAAGTTTTCCATTTCTCACGACGGGTTCTATATATTTTGATATGCGTAACTACTCTTGGTCACATGGCTGGAATATATAGCAGAACATGTAACGTGCCTACATTTTTTAACGAATACAATTAAAAATATCTCGTGAGTTGTTTAAATTTTACTTTTTTCTATTGTTTTAAAAATTTAAATATAAATCCAATTTCGAGCATTTAGCATAGTTGTATAAATTCATCGATTGTTTCGGTCGGAACCTGTTGGTTAATAATCACTTAGTTGATAATTACCTCATTGTCAGTCGACGCGTTTTAGAATTATAGCTTTGGAATTGTATAATATTAATAGCACCTGTTGGCGGCAGTAGTTTCGGTAGTTTTGACGTCTCCTATCATCCGTATGTGTACAATGAAATTATTTGACGTTGTTGATATTGTGTTACGAATTTCGCTCTGTGTTTTCAAATAAATTATATTAATATGAAAAGTCGCTAATTTATAAAATTATTTCTGTGCAAAATATTATTAGTATAAGGAGACGAATTTAATGTGTATGTAATTAAAAAAAAAATAAAACTAACATTCTATTATTATAGTCAAATAATAAAATTAATTTTAAATTATATTTTCCAATAATTATGTCTCAGTCTACTGCCGTTTTTATTTTATATTGATTTTACCATGACGTGTGTTTTTTTTAAATTTTTCGTGTCTGTTGAATAATCAAATTTTGCTGACCGTTTATAAAAATCCGCAAACTTTTTGTAGCTCACCCATCCATCCCGCCTCTTTCACTCGGAATCGTTTTCTTTTCTTCGAGACCAAAATGGTACATCAAATTTAAAAGACCAATTCATCGAAATCGATCGCCCGTCAGTCACCCCAGCCGTATCTCATCCGTGTTTTGTATCTTATTTTTCGTTGGTATTTTTCTACGTTATCAATAAATAATAAATATTATTATTAATGTTTAAAATGTGTGAATTATTCGCATTTGAATCGCATATCACCCACGAGCTAAAACAGCTGTTTTCTATGAACTATTGTACTTAATATACCAACCGGCGTAGGTTTAAACGAATTAAAAAAAAAAAAAAAAAAACTTTATACAAATTTAAAACGCGTCTAACCGCTATATTTTTCCTAAACACAATTTTCGTAATATTATTCGAATACGTATTGTGGATAAGTTTTAAAAGTGTTCTTCTTAACAAGACTATTCAAAACCCACGCCGCGGCACTGTGCACGACAGTACGCCAACCAGAGTGAGATATAATATTATATTATATAATATACAAACATTTATTCCACTGTGACGTAACGACGCATTTATATTAAAATATAATAATAAACGATCGCTGCCGTGCGACGAGTCGGTATATTATACTTTTTCTCGATAGTCCGAACGGGTAAAACAAAATATAATATTAAAGGAAAACGAAACGATGTAAAGCCCGTTGAAAAATCGGGTAAAACTATTGATACATCATCGAGGGTTATATAATTTAACTTATATTAGTAACTAATGCGAAACACGACGTTATAATATTATGAAATTACACTCCGAGGTTATTAGACGAATGATTTTCTCACAGCTCCAGATTATAGACGCGTCGTTTTCGTTTTTATGAAATATTCAAATGGACGAAACGTTAATGAAAGGTGGTCACGCGCTGAAATGAGTTCCGACCCGAGTGATGGGTTCGTCCGTGTCGCGTCGAATTTCGACTGAATATTTCATATTCTAACCGTGATTAGCAAGACGATTGTCGGTCGTCATTGAGACCCGTGCCGGATTTGCAGGTACGACGTGTATTGTTGTGTACGGAGAACGTTAAAACTACGATTTCATCTCAGAGGAAGTTTCTCGCCGTAGTTTCGGTAAAACGACCGTAATATCGCGCGTCCGTCTCCTTCGAATTCCACGCAATATATATACGTATATAGACACAACGTCTGGTGTCCCTTTCGGACAATACATTTTCCGACCTCGAATTTTCGCGTTTTCGAGGATTACCTAATGTAAAACACACCACACGTACGAAAACCGATACATTCCTCTCGCTCCCACTCGGCGGAATCTGTATTATTACCGCAACGTGCATTGTGCGCCGACGACGATCAACAACACGTCTATGAATAATTATTATTATTATTATTATATTGTGCGTTGTGGTGTGTTATCGAAACGACGACGACGACGAGGGGTTCGTGCGGTTTTTTTTTTGGTCGATTTCTAGTTTTTCGATCTGCGTCACCCTGTAGGCGATGGGGCGCGCACATGCACGACGACTGCTAATAATATAATAATAATACGCAGTGCGTATAACACACGTATTAAATTTATACAATAGCCATTAGTCAAGGGGTTGACAAACGACACTCGCAAAGTCGGGCGCGAGCGGTTTTCAGCACAATCGGTCCGGATCGAGCGGCGGCGGCAGCGGCGGCTGCAGCTCGCGGTCCGTTTGTGTTGTTCGATAACGTGCCATTAATTTAGCCACAGAGATTAGCTATTTCTCTCTCTCTCTCGTTCTCTCTCTATTTGGCGTCTCCCTAATCCCGTCGGTCGCGTTTTAACGACCGTGTTATACCTTTTTAAACTCGGCGGCGCGGCGGCGGTCGGTTCCGATAAAAAAATATAATAGCCGCAGCGACAACGGAACGGTATTTGAAAAATGTTACGGTTTTATTTTATTTTTTTTTCGTGTCAATTCGTTCGGGGGCTCACGTGAGTGTGGAGGTACTATTTATGCGTGATATATTATTACAATACCGTATATCATATTCGTGTGTAATAATATCGTACGCAACTGTACGTGTATGTGTTTTGAATAAAAAAAAAAAAACTCGTCCGGGACGGGGTTTAGTCCGAATTCGACGTTATCTAATCTGGACCCGTCGATCGAACGACAGTACATACACCGCGGAGAACGTCGACGATTTCGACCTATTTCGACCGGAAAAAACGAGAGGCGTTGGCTGTAAAACGAAAACCGAATAATATACGATTACACAACGCAACACGTTATTATAATATTATAAAACACAGTAACACATATTAATATATTATATAATATTACCATTATATACGAACAATATGTTCCGGTCGAATCGTTATCCGCAGGGACGCGCGGATATTATAAAATACGATATAATACAATCGCGAATACAATCGACGCGTATGCATGATTTTCCGAAAATTTCAAAGGATAAAAGCCCGAAAATCGTGTTTGGCTACACAACATAAAGACGACGGATCGTTCGAAACACCTCTTCGTTTGTGTGTGTTTTTTTTTCTCGTACAACAATAAGTACTGAAAATCGTAGACAATCAACCGGACGGGTTTCATACTGATCGCGCAAAATATTGCAACACGCCGCCGTAGACGAATTCTAAAACATTGATTTTCAATACGTTAAAATAGCCGTAAACTACGAGAATTAGACTGATTTAATTGTACGTAAAAAAGGACGAGCGCTTTTTAATTCGAACCGTTAAAAACTAAAATTATTATTTTTAACGATATCGGTAATTTTTTAATGTATCTTTTAACGTATTAAGTTGTAAAAACACGAGGATAAAAAAAAGAATTTCCAACGTCGTTTTACAATCCAAACTACTTTTCTAGGGTCTATAACCATATAATGTAAAATTACTTCTTTTTTTTTTTTTTTAATTTTAAATTTTCATGTTTATACATGTGTACGAGTATATCTCGTATTATTTATTTTATTGTTGAAAGTCATATTAAATTCAAACGACGTAATAAAATTTCACAACAGCCATTGCGTATTTTTTTTCGAAAAATGATTTGCGATTTCGCAGTACAATTTAATTTAAACATGGACCATTGTACGGCGCAAGACAATTTTTAAGTGAATAGAAATGATATTTTAAACAAACACACAAAAATCGATACGGCTTTGGTATGCGTTTTACTTAAATTAACTTCATTCGATCTTGCTTGATGCTCGGTTGCGCACAAATTGAAATGTATAAATCTTTTGTGCGTTATTTTCCTAGTAGGGAAACAGAAATAATTTGAGGTCGAATCGAAAAACGCAAGCCCGGCAGGAGAAAATCACGTACGCGGAGACATCAAAATTCAAACGTTTATTATTTGAAAAAGTGCCTTGCCATAAAGAAATGGGATTCCTCGAGACCGGGGCATTTTTATGTGTACTAAAATCATCCAAATCAAATTCCAACGGCACGCGGCACCGCCGCAATATATTATATTATAGTCGAAATCAATAATTGAGGCTGCTCTAGAATAAATTGGACATGTATAAAGAGTACGCAGAGTCATGAAACAGATTTAATTGGTACCGGTTTTTTTTTTCTTCTTCTGATGTTTTACAAACCGTTTAGTATAGAACGACGGAACAAGACGGTATCGATTTTAAATATTTATATAGACAAAAGATTCTGTAATAACGAAATTAAACGTTAATGCGTAACGAAAATTCGTCGGAATTACCATTAAATATAATATAGACTTGGAGGTTTAATTGAATTAATAGAACGTTCAAATATCAATTAAACGAATTCTCCGTATCACAATAACTGATTTGTTGCTCTCTCGCTCCTCCTCGGCGTGCCTCTACGCATTTCCGAGTGTTCTCTCATTTGCATATTTATGTCCGCGCGCATATATTATCATTATTGCGCGTTGAAAATAAAAATAGCGAGTAAGATACCGTTACCGGCCTCGGATGTCGGTCCTTTGCTCCCGGTCACAGACGGTGGGTTTTTGTACTCGGTCCTTTCAGCGCTCGTTCGGGGGTGGTCAGGTTAAAACTCAATCATTATTGTAGTTGAATTCGATCACGTCAATAAAATATTAGAACAAACCGGTACGCAAACTGTATCAAGTCTCGACGATTATTGCGTTTCGAAAGCGTTTCTTTGTTCAATTAATAGATTCTGTAGTCTTGAGTCGACGAACAAAGTCGTCGACAAATAATTCGTGCGTTCCTGCGCGATTTCGCCGAAGAAAATACTCGTCCGCCGTAGTAAACACTCCGTTAAATCTACATCGTTTTTTAGAGAATTTTAAATCAAATTTGGGAAATCGGTTTTCGACAGTGATTCACAAAACTTCAATTTATATTATGTATTTTGAAAACGTTGCTTCGACGTTGTAAATTGCATTTTGTCTCAGCCAATCTGAGTTTAAGCGAGCACGGCGGCGGCGGTAGTATAATATTTACATAAAATGGCATTGGAATTACGTACATTCGTGTCGAGCTCGATCTCGGAATGTGCGTTCGAATTCTGTACGTAAAGATTTTTTTTTGTTTAATTAGTTTCATACTTTTTCACACTTTTTTTTTTTTTTTTGTTGAAAAGTTATTAATCGTAGTGTTTTATGACTTTGGAAAATGAGAAAACGTGTTTTTGCTTGTCGTTTTTTTAAAGAGGAATTTTTTTTTTTTTTTTAGTATTTTTAATATACGATAGAACGTGTAACAACAGAAAATCATCTCTGACGTGTACGTATACACCTCTATAGACACGGTTTTTAATATTTTCTCGCCGTTGTCCTGTGAAAACGCCGCGGTTCTATTTTGTAGTCCGCCGTGCGAGTCGCTCGCGCGAGGAAGCGCGTCGATTCCGCAGCACAGTAGGTAGAATTCGGAAAAATTTCAACTTCCATTGTGCGCCGCCGCCGTCCGTTTGCTATTCCGATCCAATAGCTCCGTCAACAGTAATCATATTGTTGTCGGACCGGGCCAAGTCTCGAAATCCCCCGTAAACTGGCTGTACTTAAAACCGGCCCATCGTACAGCCTTCCTCGTGCGCTATTCACCGCTCTTGAGACAATGCGAGCCGGCTGCAGTGCTATTATTATTCGAGTAAAACGTTTTCCGACTTCATTGTGTGTTTGCCCCTATAGTCAATGTTGATGACGGCGATGACGATGACGACTACGACGACGACGATGTCGGTGATGACGGACGAAATTAAAAAAAACAAAGAAAAGTAGCGATGTATTATTATTATACTACTGCATAGACTACTAACTCGATATTATTCTTTATAACAGCGACGACGACGACGTCTGTCGATTTCATCAACGGAAACGGTTTTTTTTATCGGTTTTTTCTTTTTTCAATACCGAAATTACCCTTTGTTTTCTTCTTTCGTTCGCGAGATTTTCGAAAAACGCCGTTTTACTCGTTCGCGAAATCATCGATATGATATAGCTACTGGTTTTCTGAGAATCTTATATAGTACAAAAAAACAACGCGGAAAAATTAATAAAACGTCGATATTCGGTTATTTGATTGATTTCCCCCCCCCCTTTTTTTCAAGTCGAAACATACATTTTAAATATTATAAAATGTGCTACTTTCGAGTATTAACCACTGTAAACTATACGTGTGTATACGTACACACATGGCACACGGTTGGTACAACGTTTAATACGGTATACACGATGTTCGAAAAAGAACGGCTGACGTTTTTCATTTTCTTTCGATTTTACGGGTATTGATTTATCTATTGCGACCAAGACGTAGCCGACACCTACAACAGTTGTTGTTGTCGGTAGTTCAAACGATTTTATTGTCGTCAACCAAAGAATTGCCGAATTCGTCGTCAAAATACACGAAATTCAGACGAATATCTAACCCAATTTTCAATATCAAACCAATAAAATATACGCTGTTTTAGATCTCTTTGTTTCTGGACGCATATACTTTTCATTACCATAACGAGTTTACACCGAAAACATTATTATTACATATTTCTGGAAACGAATTATGATAATATGATATTGTACATTTGTACGTAATTTAAAGTTTTTTTTCGCCTTAAAGTCATTATAACTTCTTCCCATTCTTGTTTTTTTTTTTTTTTAATATTAATTTATTTTATGCATGTGTTTTTTTTCACTTTTTTCATTTTTCCCATTGACTTTTATGATTAAAACTAACACGATTAATAGGTACAACCTTTTTCGTCCGTCTTTTGTTTATGTATTCATTTTTTAAACATCGATCGAATTAGAAACTACAATACATTATTCTAGCTTTTCTGTTAACACTTTGGTTGCTTTAAAATCTTTAAAATGTTGTATTTCTTTTCGAACGGATTTTTTCAATTTTTTTTTATTCACACGGTGTTTGAATATATATTTTTACAATAAATGTTGGCGATGTCTGTGTGAGATGTTCTGTCGACGTCGGATGAATAAAGAGGCATTTCACTGTAAGCATTTCCAATATTATATTTAGTTGCATTAAAATATTATTTTTCTGAAAATGAAAAGTGCATAGTGAATATTATAAAGCGAAAATATGTACATTTACACTGTACACGGCAAATACTCGTAATGTGAATTATGAATATAAATACCGAGAAATCCCTTACTTGAGGAATTCAATCGGTGATTTTTATCCCAGTGGCATCTAAAATATTTCATTTTTAAAATATTTCATCGAGCATAGAAAAGAGAAAAAAATTTACTTTCGTCATTTTGCATCGTTTCCCGTCTGTCGGCGCTGCCATTTTTCACATTTTCATCGAACTCGGAATATTAATTTTTTCAAAGTGAAAATATAATTAAATATATATGTAAATAATTGTTAACGCTTTTAGAGACGTGCGTTTTTCCGATAAACCGAAAAACTATACCTAATATTCATAAAATATCACTTATAAATTATTATCATTCTAAAAATGAAAAACAACAAACGGCATATAACTAAAGTGCTAAGTCTACTGACTCGCGGTGGTTTGACTTTGGTTTTCACCCGAATTGTCGTACTAAAGAAAAGAAAAAAAAAACCGTAGCTAATATTGTAAAACGAACTCGTCGCGTATTCGAATCATTTCGACGTGTACATTTATTATTTAACCGAAATTTGTAATACATACACATTACACACACACACTATAAATACAGCACATCGTCTACCGGGGACGGGAGCGGGCGTGAGGGGGGGGTAGGCTCGGAAGATTTATGAATAGCAGCGCCAGTCTCTCGCGCGGCGGAAAAGCTAGTGAAAACGGCCGTGACGTTCTAATTGAACCTAATTGTTTTTATCGGAAATATACGACGAGACCTGAAACCGCGTTCGCTTCCGTATTCGCCGCCGCCGCCGCACGCGCGCTAGGATTTCTTTTCCGGCCGGTCGCGGCAACGGCACCGGGCGCGCGAGGCCTCCGAGGTCAGCCTCGCCGCCGCCGCCGCGCTGGCTGCCAATTCCTTCTTTTCCTTTGCGCCCCCGATATATTTACGACCTGTAATACAATTTTGACTGGTAATAACAACGGCGCGGCGGGTTATTACAATTCCTATATATAACTCTCTCGCGCTCAGCCACGGACGGACGGGGGGGTCGAAGGGCGTGTTATATTGCGCGTATTGTGCGAGGAATGTTCGTCGTTCGGACGAGCGCAGTGGTGTTTTTATTATTATTATACGCGCAACAACGCGGCGGCAGGAACAGGAGCTGCAGAGGACTACGTGACCGTTGCGCTCAATTTGACCAGATTTGTTGTATTGCCTCCGTTACGTACCTGATAAAATATCATATATACGTTAGTGGAGTGTGTGTGTGTGTGCATCGCATCATATTACGGCGATTGCTCAGACTGTAATACAAACCGTAACCGTATGTGTGCGCAAACACGGAGTACGCGGAAATAAAATTTTACGCGCGCCATGTGTGTACGTAGTATATGGCGTGTGCGCGTACGAGTGATGTATAGTTACGATTCGGTCGTTATAAAAGTGTTCCTGTGATCCGCACGGAGAGAGAGAGAGAGAGAGAGAGGGACTATAAATTTTCAGACTATACACGCGTACGACGGCAGACTCCGCGATGTTTAACGAATAACAATATTCTTTTAGGACAGTATATTATTATAATATGATATTATGCACCGGGCGGGCGCGCGAACCGAAAGAAACCGACTCTTTTCGCGCTCGCGCCGGATTTCGGATGTTTAAACGGACGTTTAATGGCGGCGGCAAGGAATATATTAAAATAAAAAACCATCCGCGCGCTATCAATTTTAGGGAAATAACGCAGCCGCCGCCGCCGCCGGCTCGAGGTATAATATCATGACGGTGTTCGAAAGTGTATTATGCGCGGGTATAACGGTTCCCGCGGGCGCCTTAAACTGCACGCGCCGTCGCCGTAACCGCGGTACCGATATCGTATTATTATTACACTCGTAGTGAACCTCGTTCAGACGGCGGCGGCGAGGGCGAAAAATCCCCGCGCCAATCGCAATGATAAATTCGTCGGGCTTGCGCGTATTCCGTTCGCGGGCGTCGTCGAAATCGCGAGACTTAAGAGTGCCCGCGGCGGTGTCGCGCGAACGACGGTAACCCGGCGTGTTTCGGTCGGACGACTTCAGATCGAAAACGGGACTTTTAAAAAGGACGCGACAGGGCGAGGGGACGCTTCGAGCCTGTTTTCAAAATTTTAACCCTTTAGGCGCGCGCGTACGAAAAACGTTACTTTTTTTTCTTTTGACCGACACGCCGGCCTGTTCTCTACGCCGAATAGTTCTACTATTCTTCATCGAGCGTCTCAGACGTTTCGGCTTAATTTCTACCTCGAAAATTCCACCCCGAGTTCGACCCGACACTATAGTGTGTATAATAATTATTGGAGTTTTTTCTCTCTCTTTTTTTTTTTGGTATTACAAAATATACCTACGTATTTTTTATCATAAAATAATAATATAAACATCATCAACTCGCTCGTAACGTCTGGCAAAACCATAACTTTTCATTTCACATTGTATATAATGAAACAAATATACGATATATTCTTGCTTTCGAAAAGTTTCCTTTTAAAATTTAACATTGCCAAATTTTATTTCGGTTAAGTTATATTTATTATGATTACCGGCTAAAACTTTTGTCCGGAATATTCCACTGCGGATTTTCACATTATAATAAGTTCGTCGCGGCGTAAATTCTTTTAAAATCCTCACGTTGTGAAATACTTTCGAAAGCGGCAATTTTTTTCTTTTTTTCTTCCTTTGACCTAAACCCATAATATTAACACTGCAGTTAAACGCATCGGCAAACCCATTGTTCGCGAGCAACTGCGCTATAAATACCAATGAAATCGTCTCTCTGGGCGCATCGACAACGACGTATAATATTATCATTATGTCTGGAAAAAACCAAAAAAAACCCGAAAATCATAAATTTCACACGCGACTTTCGTCGACGAACGCTCACGCTTTACGAATCATCATAAAATATCACTCGAAAACGCGTTGAATATTGTTTTATGATAAATCGACCGAATATCTAATCCGTATTGTTATTAGGCTCCCGTCGTCGTCGTCGTCTTACGGAAATAATTATAATAATCGAACGCGGTCGAATGAAAACGACATTTTGTTGGATTTCTCGTTTACGTGTTTCGTGTAGTTTATTTTCACGTTCTCGATAATAATATGGCATTATAGTGTGTGTATGTAGCGCGTTCGGGGGGGTGGTGTACGGAAACTAACCGAAAGCTCATTTTTCAGTTAAACGCACCCGCCCTCATTTCGAATGTGCATATTATTTTTACGAATCGTTTAGTGTAAAGTTTTGAGAAAACCCATTACCGGTGAGCATTTGGCAAGTGGTATTTTTTTCTTCGGGTTTTTGTTTTTCGCCTAGTTCCGAAACGCCACCCGGTATAGCGAAATTGAAAACCTCTTTCTCTACACACACACACACACACACACACACATACGTATATAGTATTTACGCGAAACGAGAAATATCATTATTTCTCCGACAATGTTTCCTACTACTGCAATCCACTTCCGCCGTTACATCCACCTATCGCACCCGCCCAATAATATCAACAGTTGCCTTTTTTTTTTCGTCGTCGTCGTCGTCTTCTTATGCGTGTTGTTCAAACCGTGTTCGAAACGCAATAATTTGAAGTGTAGCCGGGAATGGAGGGGGAGGGGGGGGACCTACGGTTTCTGATGCGAGCGTGGAAATGGCGTTGAACGTTCATAAATCACCCCGTCCCGAGGAAACCGTCAACATGCCGCCCTCTCATTCGACGGCGATCCCCCGGCGTTGTATTCCTTTTTTTTCCCATTTTAGTTCACTTCTCCCTTCGCCCCGCGAGATTTCATCCATCCGCCGCGGTCCCTTTTTCGATAAATCCTTTACACACCAAAGTACTAAATCGACGACGGTTCAAAGAACACTCGGCCAGATTGATAATATCGTATACATCGATTCAGGCCAATTAGAGTAGAAAGAGAGAGAGAGAGAGAGAGAGAGCGAACCGTATCCAGTCGACGCGCGAACGCCGCGCGCCAGAATAAAAGAAGCGCGGCGGCGGCGGCGCCCATAATATCGACGAAAAATCTCCTCATTAGCGAGTCGTCTCCCTTTATATTATAAAAAAAAAAAAAAAAGGATAATTTAATGGGCTATAGCCAATTAAAAAAAAAAAAAAAACAAAACAAAAAGGACATTATTTCAGGGCGAACGTCGTCGTATCGTTCGTTTTCTTCTTTTTTTCTATTATTATATTCTACGTTCGTGCCCGACTACGAATAGTTCGAGCGACTATCAAAGGTTTCCGCGAAAGAAATAGGATGATAAAAGACACGGTCATAGATCGTTATGGTATTTTTCGAATAGATGACCTAAATTTTTTCTTTTTGAACCCCCCACCCCTTCACCGTATACTTATCGCGACTATAATAATCAAACGTTAAAGTGCGCAATATAAGTATATACACGTAGAACATTCGCTTCGCGTTACAGTAATAATAATAGTGTTTTATTAAAAACTTAGTTTATCGTTTTTTTTTTTTTTTTATATATATTATTCATAATAATATGATGCGTTCTTTGAAATCGATCTCGACAACTACTTGGCCCGTAACAATAACTGTAATCCGTTTTACTATAATATTTAATAAGCTTGTCGTATTCGATAATAGCGTATTCGGACAACATAATAATTGCGTTGTTCTAAATTCAAAAATAACGAACGTTATCGATCCGGACGTAATGGGATTTTCGTACATGTTACTTTTATACGAACATTCAAAGAGACATCGGACGTATTTTTATAGTTTTTACGAGTCGATTGGAAACAAAAAACAAAAAAAAAAAAAAAAAAAAAAATGGAAAAAGAAGAAATTTCCGCTCGCTTAATATTTATGTGGTTTTTTTTTTTTTTAATCAAATTATAAATAATAACTTTTGGCTTACGATTGAATAAACGTCATTCTGAAAAAGATAAATATCATTTGACCATAAAAACTGGACTCGTAATGGCAATTGAATTCAGATTCTGTTCTGTGTTCTCAAAACAAACGAAATCGATCGAATGAACAATCCGAAAAAAAAACTACGGCGCGCGCGTGAAACGACGTATTCGGACGACGATCCGAACTAGACTGAAGCGATTGATAAAAGAGAAAACTGACGGCGGCGCGGCGGCCCAATCGATTTCATTTCATTGTCACTATTTCCGCGCGTATTGTCGCCGACGACGATGTAACGTAACGACAGGTTTCGTTTTGTTTGTTTATTTCGACTTTGAACGCGACCCAAAGGTCTCTTGCCGTGTGACGCAATAAAATTACGACCGGATTCGTTTTGTTTGTCTATTTGAACTTTGAACACACTGCTCTGCATTTGTTCTGTCGTCGCAATTTAATTTTTCGTAACAACTTGTACCGGAGAACGACTGTAATAATAAAAAATAAAAAAAATTCGAAAATTATTTTTTCCAGCCCGTCAAGGGAATGAAAATAGAAATTTTACTACTCCCTTTTAAACTTTATAAACTGTACTACAAAAAAAAAAAAAATAAAATAAAATAACGAATACCTACAGAGATATTTCCATCGAGATATCACGGTCGGTCAACCCTGTTTAATAACTGCAGTAGTTTTAACAAAGTTTCGTTGATATAAAAAAAAAAAAACCCCTGAAAATATCGAACAGAACGAAAATTATTACATTCATCAAACAACCTCATCGTGTATAGAGATAATAACGAGCGGTAGAAAAAAAAAAAACAACCGGAGAGTCGGAGATAAATCACGTCGTATCGATCTCGTCGACCGACCGTTTGTAATGATTCGATTATTATGTGGAATTCATAAATACGGCGGCAGTCGTCCGATTATGCGCACACCGATGTCCTTTAAAAGAATGTTTAAGGCTGTTGTCGTATTGAACGGGATCCATTACATGAGACAGGACCTCATTAATTCGGTCCCGTGTGTAATCAAAATTAACGAGCACCTACTGCAAATACTTGACGTTACAACGCGGGCGAATATTATTTGTGCGTAAAAAGTAATTATAATATTATTATGGCTTACTTTTAAACAGTACTTTACTTATTTTTTATTCGATTAACCAAACAATTATAAAAAAAAAAAAAAATAAAAGGAAAACTTAAACGAATAATCTTGTCAAAAACAATTAGGAGGTTGAAAAATTAATTTCAAAACATAATTCATGACGATGTTTTTCCACTCGTACATTATAATTAGGTCAAAGAGGTTACAACACAGACGTCAACAAATAAGTATGAAAATTCTCAGCCTATTTTTTCGCGTTTTTTTTTGTAATTTGACTAATTCAATAATAAAAAATCCACAAACACGTGTTAGCAATTTTTACAAAATTGTTCGTGTCGTAAACATTTATCATATAGATACACTGCGAGTTAATAATGCATTTGAAAATCGAAAATCTATCTGATTGAGTTTTCAACTTTGATATTACGATGTAATTTCAACATTTATTCAACTCGGTTTTTTCTCGCGTGGTTTTTTTTTCCCATCGATTTTCCGCGCTCGGAACAGTCGATAAATTTGTGTGGGCGAGAAAAAATAAAAAAAAACGCGGCACTTTCGCTACACAAGTCTCGCGAGATTTATTCGAGAAAACATCGAGTTCGGCGTTTGTTCCGGGCTCTGCAGATAAGTGCAACACCTCCGCGACGGACGTTTTGAACTCCACAGTCGTATCTATGTGCTCCGATCTCCGTCGTCGTGTCCGGTTTAACGCGCGGTCGAGTGTAGATTTTATTATTTGTGTAACGTTCTCGTCGAAGCCGCACGATATAACGCCGCGGCGGCGTTCGCGGTTGTTAGGTAGGTGCACACCCCCGGCCGACCCGTAGCTATCGCTACATTTTGGAATTACTACGGCTGCTGTTAAACTTAACGATTCAACGAACGTTTTTGGAAATAAACACGAGAAAACTTTGACGGTATTATAAATTAAATTTCGTTAAATTAGCGAATTTACCGCGCGGAAACTCGTAAAACGCGAGCGCGCGCGCCCGATCATTTCGCCAGCGGTATGTTCGTATATATTGTTGACGGTTGGTATTTATACGTATTGTAGCGCAAACGCGTTCGCGTCGGATCCGCCGCGGTAGACGTCACCCAATAAACACTGCTGTGTACAACTACTCACGTTTTCCGTCGTCGTCGGCCCGTCCGCTTCGCGATAACGACGGATATTTCGCGAACAATCGGCGAGGACTTTTGTTGAAACGTCAAAGTCACTGAAATCGTTCGGCACCGTCTAAAATCATAGAGTCTTAATTCCGAGAGAGAGAGAGACATCTCGAAGGACAATGTTTGAAATTTTCCCCGAAATCGGTCGAATAGTTTTCGATTCTATAAACCACGACCGCACGTCAGTAGCTGCTTTGAGAGAGGGGGCCATAGACTCGATATTTTCTAGAGAAAAAAGGTATAATTTCATATTAAAACGTTGTTAGAAAATAGTATTTACGTAAATTTATTAACACGTATAGAAATAAATAAGGCGACTTTTATCAAAATATATATAAATAATATATACATATAGTTTTTGTTTTTATCGCGCGTTGATTATAGTTTTTTATGAATACGAAACCGTAATTTTTCCCGACATAATGACATTGTATATATTATAGGTACGTACAGGATGATATACGTACACCGACGGTATTAAATAGTTGTTTTTTTTTTTATCAAAACATCAAGGAGGATTAATAAAGTTTCTATTGAAATACCTTTGTTTAGACTTTTATCGATGCATAAATATAATATTATATTTTGAAACAATACGGCTGTCGGCTGCATTATTATCTACCGTTGCGTGAGCTTGCGCGCTATTTACTTATTCGACTCGATTGTTTTGATTTCGGTGTTATATGAAGAGTTATATACAAAGGCGCGTTGAATTTTCAGTGTAAATAGTCGTCGTCGGTTTTTAAAATGTTTAACGAACGTTGTTGACACGTATGGCCTTCTTCGTGTTCGAGTCCCACCACGAGCACGCGTTGCCTTTTAAATACAAAACGCCGTTGACAGTAAGTCGTGGGCGGGTCGACTTGGCGAAAATGTTTTTCCACGAGCCGGCGCGTCTGCGTCTCCTCGGTCGAATAGAAAGTAGAAATGCGCCAACGTCGCGGCGCGACGAGGAGGGGAATCGCCGTTAGGTATCGTCGGGTTTTCGCCGCCGCCGTGTGGCGATTCCGTCGAGAAATTTCCGCTCGCTTTTCCATCGCCGATCAATAACGGTATCGAGCGACACTAATTACACGGTATACTATATTATGCTGCGATATACATACGTATAATTATATACCGAACCGAAATTTTTCTCGTCGAAACAGCGCCGGTGGAAATCGTCTCGCGTGCCGCCGCCGCGCCGTCTCGCCGCTCATAAATATGTATAATGTATATATATATTACGTTCGACTTGAGAACGTATACTGTGTCGAAAATAACGGTCGTTTAAATGGTAATGAAACCATTCACGACCTTTCATCAAAAGCTATTTTATTTAATTTCACGGGAAAAGTTTACCGGCTACGCACCGCCGAATTACCGGTTTTCGTTTGTGTATATCATACGTTTGAATGAACGAGATCTCGAATTAATCCTCTCGTCGTCGACCGACTGTCGTTCGGCGTTTCGCGACGTAGGTTATTTACAAAACGATCAATTCATTTACATAGCCGGTTAGCTCCGGAAATACAACAGATGTTCGCTTAAAAAGAAACAGTATCCCATCCCTGGCCGGCCTTTGATTCGGTACTCCGAATTTGGTTTTTGAAGTTCGATGGCTCACACACACGCGCGTGAGCACAGTCGTAATTACTTTAATTATCGACATCTCAGTAAACTTCAGTTTCATTGTCTCTTTTGCCTTTTCGAGTCGTTCTGTATTTTTTGCGTTTTTCGGTGCTTCCGAACTACCCACTTACAGTTTAAATACGTTCTATCGATTTTTTAATGTTCGTCTTTTATGATAAAACAACAATTTCCTTTTCTGTTATTATTCGTTAAGAATGTACATATATATACTATACAGTATATACTCGTATACCTAGTTTGTTGTTTCAATGAAATTGGAAAGATCTCATAATAAAGGAATTTGGAATCTTTAAAGCGTACTTTTTTTATGTTGCATTTCTCTTTCAAATTTAAGATGCAATTCTCAAGGGTTTTCAATGCATTCAATTTACGGTCTTGCTATATACGAGAATACGTATTTATTTTTTCTTTATGTGTATTTCTTTCAAAACGATTATGGCTCGAGTATTGCGAACAGGTCAAAACGATCAAACTATTGTTCATCGTTTTATACATTTATTCGTCGTGCCGCTCGCGCAAAAAGTTCGAACGAAATTAAAAAAAAAATAATAAACATAATAATAATAATAATAATAATAATAATAATAATTGAACAAAAGATCGGCCGGGCGGCAAGAGGGCGGCGGGGGTGTTCATTAGAAAACGCGAATCGTCGTTTTACCCCGCGGGTGATTTATTTTTATCGCAAATACATTTGGGGAGGGCGCAAAAAAAAAATTGCTTGTTACGAAATAAATAAAACCCGATACGCGTATAATCGCCGCAGTGCTTTTTCTCCGTGTAACCGAAATATAATTATTACCGCGCGCCACGGTCATTATTAATTAATAAAATCGCGTTTTTCCTACCCTTTGCCGGGCCACCGACAAACTTAAAAAGCTCCGCGGAGGCCATTACGCGAGAGCCCGTTGGTGAAATCGTTTTCGGGTAATTACGATACAGTTGAAAAGGGTCCGGAAAACATAGTTATATGCAGGCGAGGAGGATAGAGAGAGAGAGAGGAGAAGAGAGAGAGAGAGAGAATGAGACAGACAGACAGACAGACAGAGAGAGAGAGAAAATACCGCGCGGTTCAGACACACTGCTGACGGGCGTACAATATTACTTAATGATATATTGCGTTTGTTCATCGAGTTTATTTATGCATGTATACGGTAAACCTTTTACGCGAGAGCACAAACGAAGATCGCAATCAAAATACCTATGGGAATACGTGTAAAAAATAATACGCGACGCGGAATCGATTCGAAATTTGCTCTCTCGGAGAATATTTTTTCATTTATTTATTTATTTATTTTTTTTTTTTTCAGTTTTTATTTATATGTGTATTATTATTTTTTTATTTTTTTTTGTAAATTTTCCTCTTCGCGTCATTAAATATATATACGCGCGGTCCCCTTGAGCTATACCATAATAATATACCATCGCCGCCGCGACGTCATCGTAAAACAATGAAACGCCAACGCGGACCGTATTTGTTGCGCATTGCCGCCGCGCCGCGCGCCGCGCCGGTCGCATTGAAATTACAGTAGGTAGTTTTATGAAAGGGAAAGAGCATAAAGGTTTTTGTCGTTGTTGTTTTTTGTTTTCCCTCCCCCCCTTCCCTCGAAAAAAAAAAAAAGGAGAATTAACGCAACAGGATCAATAATTTAACGTCATAATCAGGGACACTAAATGTAGCGATTACTTCAACGGTATTGCGTGCAGCGTACGTATAATATGGCGCGTGTTACCGACTATTTCCGGAACGGACGGACGATGTGTTTACATTTTTAAAGGGAAAAAAAAAAATAAAAAAACAAAATATAAACGTCTAGTGCTCGCGTTTACAACGTTCGTATTGTTATTATTATTTATCGTAATAATAAAAACGACTATTGCGGCAGAGCATAAAAGCGGCGAGGGTGCCGGTCACTTGTTCGACCGTGCGACAGCTGACAATGTGTCCGAAAAATCATTCGTTCGAAATGGCGTTTGTGTAATACTTGGATACCCACGGCCACCACGACGCATCGACGATATTGTCGATATCGATTTATATACCTAATTATAAATAACAGCGTAACGGATTTCTCGAATATTGCAAAATTGATTTCGATAATATTATTGTAATTGCTGTTGAAAGACTGAAAGACTATTTTTGGTCAATATAAACGGCGAGTTAGTTACCTACTTAAGACGCACTGGTTTTCTCACGCGTGTGATTTTACTCGTTTTATATTTATACTACTGTATCGCCGCAGCCGAACACGCTATTTCGAGTTCGAAAGCCGTCCTAGAAAACAATAATATTTAAACGCGAAAATTTTAGATTGATTGACAGAATGACTGGACGTCCTCGAGGCACCGACCGACTGGTGTGACGAATTTTTCAAACGTTTTTCGACACGAATGCTAGAAAGTTGTAGGTTGATAATTCGACGCGTTGTTGGCGAAAATCCCGTCGGCATTGAGCGTAAACAACGTTCGAATACTCCGTGACACGTGTAATTACACGACGACGACGACGACGTGTAGAAAGAAAAGGGCGTTCCCGTGTTTTCGAGGAAACGATCGCGATCGGGAACTAGGATACATCAGGGAAATTAATTTTTAATTCGCCGCGATATTCGCAGGTCTTCGAGTTACTACGTTCGGATAATCCGAGGAGTAAAACGTGTGCGCGGTATAATATTATGGTGTAGCGTTTGTTTTTTTTTTTTTCTTCTATCGTTCTCGAACAAACGGTCGCGGGCAGTGGGCGGTCGCGTTTTCTTATAACATTGATTTTTCTTCTTTTCCCCCCCCCCTTTAATGTAGTCTACACTAACGTCTGGCAAGACTATACCGTAAATTTCATAGGCTACCGGTTTCGTTAATATTTTACTCGTCACTTATTGGCTGTATTGAATAAATCGATAAAGCTTTTTGAAAAATTAAGGATCAAAGAGAATGGCGTTTCAGTTCTCGAGAGGATATATATTGTTATCACAACGTATAATAACCGTAACATAGGTATGCGAGACTTAAATAATTTAATTTCGCGTAATAAACGTTTGAAGTTTATATACTTATATACAAAAACAACAAACAACTTAGTTTGTGACAGTTGAAGAAGTATAGTCAGATATAGTGTAGTCGGTAACGCAATAATGGTTATTACAATAATTATTGCGATATTATAAAACGTACAACAATCCAGCTGCGGATGTTTAAAACAATTATTTTATAATTATTTCGAATTAATGGAATCTCGAGTAGAAATTACAAATAAATGTTACTAATTTAAATGACGTATAATATTATTTACAGTCACGTTGATCGTTTTCTTTTTGAAACATATAACGTATATAATTATAATTCTCCACAACTCGTAAATAGAGAAAACTTATGTATAAAATTATGAGCCCATTATTACCGTTGTAAAATAAGTATTATAATATATATATATTATATAGTTTTAACGTTCGCTTCATCTAATGAAGTACATCAAAAGTGTATAGATTCAATTATTGTAATTTATAAGACTTCGTTTCACACGCGCTACAATTGTAATCATTCAGGCCGGACGAATTATTTTAAACGCAAATCGAGTTTACAACGACGAATTTTATATTTTACTTTTTCTTCTTCTTTTACTATTAATTTTTCATTTCGGCTGCTGCTGGAGACGTGATCGAGTTTCGTTTTTTCTTTAATGGTTTATAATGTTTATATACGACGTACGCGTCTATACAGGTTTCCCACGTGTGGCAATAGTTAAAATCATTATATTTTATCGAAGAGCTTCGTCGTTTTTGAGAAACGTGTAGTCGCCTTGGTCCCACGGAATTAGTGTCCACTCTATTGGACACCACTGGTGGTGGTTTGCTAGTTCGGAGTTGCATACTCTGCGTCGGGTCAAATCGTGTTTCACTCTGAGGTCCCCTACTTGCAGTCCTAGCAAATAGAAGGATCAGTCCCTAGTTCCGCAAGGTACGATTTTGGCGTGTCCTGCACGTAATCTATTTGTTTGCCGAGCTCTGTGTGTATATTTTACTGTGGACAAATAAAACTACACGGGCGCCCCCGCAACACACACGCCTGCGGTGAAACGCGCCGAGCGTTATAAGAATTCAAATCGAACGGAAATGCGCGCGGGCACTGTGAATTATAATTATTTGTCGTTACAATAATAATAATTTATTTGCGATTTTATTCCGCGAAAATCGACCGAATCCGCCGACCCCCCTATACAAAATATAAACTTTAATGAGACTTACTTGTGATTTATAATTCGCCGGGTAATATTATATTTTCTCATACGATTCGTTTGCGACTTAATAGAAATTCATTTACCCCATTTATAAAGGGGTCGTTACGCTGCCCTTGCGTACTTCGTCGGACGTTTGAATAAACGAGAGAAAAAAAAAAACCGCTCATAATACATAATAATAATTACAATATAATATACATGACCGCGGATTTGATTTGTATAGCCGAGGCGATATTGTAGTTTTCCTTAAACGCCTCAAAAACGAAACGCCAGAGTCCCGCGCGCGTTCGGTTTGCGCCGTTGGTACTGGCGTAGTACCTGCCTTATTTTCGAATTGCTTTCAGCCACGGGACACGGAGAACTAACAATAATTGCTTTGTACAGGTTCGGCGCACAACTCGTAACAAAAATGGTTATTAAACTTTTGTTTTTAAAAATAAAATACCGTTCTGTGTCAAAACCAGATAAGTTCATTTCATTTTGAAAAAAAATTATATTTCTCTCTTTGATATTATTATTTATTTCTTCTTTTTTTCTCCCCCCTCTCGTTCTTCTTTTTCACTCGGCCGACGTCTCTTCTTCCCCTAGGCTATTATACTTACTTATTTACTACATAATAAAACTCGTAAGTTTCTTATTATTTTACTAGAGTCGGAGATAATTTCCATAAAAGGTTTTTATCACATTAAGGCGAGCATAGTAATAATATACGGTTATTAAATGCGTGTTTCCACTGCGTTCGAACAAACGCAATATTCGTTGTAGGTATTGCACAGGTTTGTTATTGTGTCAAAATATTCCCACGATAAACGCCTTTCAAGTACGTCCCGTATGCGCGTATAACGTGTCAACGCGTCATCAAGATTTTAATAGGAATTTATCGAACGCCGTTTAATAAATAAAATTATTGCATCGCAATACGTGTCGGTCGTTTGACGAAAAATTACACAATATCACACGTGAACAACACGTATTATGGCGCCATTGACCTTTTTCCGTCGGTTCCTTTTCCTGAAATAAGAGAGGCGAAATGACTTTGACAAATCTTTTTTTGCAATGCAGGGCCGGTTCGAAATCACGTTGTTGGCTTTGAAACGCATTTTAAATGTTATACAGTTTTTTCGACCCGTATGACGTGTTTTATAGAAAAGAAAAATTTTTTTAGTTGATCGATAACGACAAAATTCGAATGTAACGATAGTTACATAAAAAGCTACGTGGAAACTGGATTCTATAGTTCACGAGATCCACGAGATCTGAACTAGTCGATCATCAAAGGAATATATAGATAAATCGTCATAAAAATTAATCGTACCGAGATATCAATCTCGATCGCGTTTTTTTTTTTGTTTTTATCTCGTCTTTTTGAAACACTTCGAACAATACCGTTAAACAATTAATCGACGTAATATACGCCGTAATGATATCATAAAATAATATAATACACTCGGTAGAATCAGAGCTGAAAAGTAATGAGTTATGAAACATAGTTACTGGAAAGTTACTGGTTACAGACAAAAAAAAAAAAACACCAACTTAACTAGTTACATAGTTTTGTAGTAAACTATTTAACTCGATTTGTTACATAATAATACCGACTATAATACCGTTGACACGACTCGTTATAATCGTGTTTAATATTTCAAGTCGAAGACATCATCGTAAACGTATGCGCATCATATTTTCGTATTATATTATATCGTCTCGCACTCGCGAATCGTATTAAAACTTGAACATATTTCGTAATATTTGCCATTTGTTTGCGTGTTGAAAATTTACCAATTATTAGTCGACGATTATTATTTTTCCGGGCGAATATTTGTCGAAAATATTTTCGATTTTCAAACCGAAAAACGGCAAAAGTAAAACAGCGGCGGCCACGGGGCTACAACAAACGCTTGCGACCATATGAGTGTTGAACGTTGAACCCCACTCGTTTGCAGCTTATTAGCATAAAGGCCTGGCCGTATAACTTGTCACCGAATTTGATTTATCCCGCATCGCCGCGTATTGTATATAATAATATATTATGTATAATACGGCGGGGCACAGTATCAACGGGTAGACGGTATGCGGCAATAAATAAAAAATTGATTGTTTATTCAAAAGTTCCGTGTTCCCCTTATTGCGTTTGTTTATTTTATTACACCCTTGGGCGGCAGTAGTGTTCTCCCGCACGCGGCCACTATATACTCCTCCGGTCCGCAGTAATGGTATGTACAGGGTGTGTGCCTGCAACAAGGTTCGTCCCGTTCGATATTGTATTTCGTTTCGATCGCTAGTGGTCGTCGCGTAATATTTTACATTTTTTTTTTTAAACAAACCAATAACCAAACGATTTACGAGTTGGCGTTTTTTTGTTTTTTTCCCCTCGAAATCCAAAATAACAAGCCGTGTTTGTTATCAACGTTCGTCGACGACCGATCGTTGATTTTTGAAGTCTCAGAAAATTTCATTATTTCTCTTCACTAACAGTACGAATGGCGATCGATTACGACTTGTTTATATAATGACGTTATACGCGTTATCATCTAACAGACTTCGACAGTAGTTTATGAATGAACCTGATTGAGAAAAAAAAAAAAAAACTGTAAACGTCGACGTATTTTCTTCAAAATCCGCATGCACGAAACAATACTGTTATGATATTATTTTTACACATAAAATTTCATATTTTTTATTTCGTTTTTCGAACACATTTGATAAAGAGCAAAAGTATAGAAATAAAAAATAATAGAAAACTCACAAATCGGAGCCCGAGTCGTTCGTCCGGATTTCTCGCGGACATCACCCTGTACAGAGAACACAACACTGCCCGGCCACGTCCGAACCCGTACGGGACCGCTGCTCCGGCGGCGACGGGAAAACGGAGCGGGGGGGGGTGGAGGGCAGGGCCGTATAACAATATAACACTCGGTAGATTAAAAACCAGTGTAAATAAACCGTGCAGAAAAACAAAAAGATTAAAATATAATATGCTCGCGTTAAGCTGCTCTCCCGTGGAATCGATTCGATTCCGCTGCTTTCGCTTTTACACACCGTCGTCGTCGTCGTAATATTATACAATACGACCCGCGTACGTACGCGCGTATCAGTTTCGCTCCGACTTTATTTTCTGACGACGAAAAAAACACGTATTTTTTTCGCACTGCATTACACAAAACTATTATATAGTCAACAGCCAGCGGCGTAATTGGCTGCGTCCGAGTCGGCTGGAACCGAAATGAAAATGTCCACGCCAGTGTCGGGTCGTTTTTTTCGCCAAGTCTACAACAAAACGTGTGGATAACCCACCCTCCCCCCCGAAATTTTCAGGACGAATTGATTTATTATGAGAAAACCAAAAGATCTGGTACCTGTAATTAATTGTATTGCACTTGGGTAGTAATAAAAATTAGTAATCTATACAAATGTACGATATGTTTTACGATCTATTTATTGGGTCCCTATGTTGGGGTCTAAGTACGCCACTGTCAAGGCGTGTACACGTGGTCACCGGAGTATTGTAAAAAGCCGTAGTTGTCCACCTGTTAACATTATTATTTAAAATGACCAAGTCCAATATTAAAAACGCGCTTTCCGTTTGTCGTACACAAACTTGAAATTATTATTTTCAGTATTTCTACTTCGTGTAGGATTTTTTCACATAAATCGGAGGAAACAAGGTCAATTTTAGACCACCCTCTCCGTTAAATCCGCCGATTTTCGCGGTCGAGTGTGCGCGCTAACGTTTTATCGACGACGAAAATCGAAACGACCGTCACCGCCGACCCGGCCGCTGCGCCGTTCGAATTTTCTCCCGCAACAGATTACATAATATAGTTCCTGCTTACTTGGCGGGGGTTCCCCGGTGAAATTATTTCACAAGTTCCTGCCCCACGTGTTGTATTAGTAAAAGAAAACTTACCGCCACGGCAGTAAAACTTAATTTCGTCTTCCCTAGGTCATAAAATTCCAGCGTTACTTTAACGTATTTCTGAAGAAAAAAAATATACAAGTATAACTTAATTTTCAAACAAAAACGAAGAGTTATAAATTTGATTAGAAGACCACAAAGAGTAAAACCAAAATTAAAATGCGAAAAAAAAAATATATATATATATAATTATTATAAATGATACTGACATTGCGATTATAATTTTGTTTTTTTTTTTAAATAATAATCATCGGGAATAGATACACTGTGATTTTTTTTTTTTTTAAGTCTACTTGCAATCGCGTCGTCACAATTATTGTTAATTAATCAAAACTTTATTGTTGTAATTAAATAAATACAAAAAGAAAAATGCAATTAAGTTGTATACAGTTACTATCAGCGTATTCCAAAATGAATAACGTTTAATTAAATTAAAAACTAGTTTCTTTGTAAAAGTTTAAAAGCACAGACTTATAAATTCCTTAAGGTTAATTTTTTTCACTACACTTGATTAAAACATTTTATTTGTGTTGTACCGTATATATTACATAAATTTATAATTTTAGACCTATATTTTGCAAAATGAATATATCTACGTTTAAAAAAGAAAAATTAATTAACGTAAACTATACTATAACTTTCATTTGTTTTTCGAACGAATAATTTATTATTTTCCTTCAAGTTTACATTTCAATAACTGTATACGTACTACATGTATACGTTGCTATACATTTTTAAATATTTACTATACACTATTATTACATAATATAGTTAAATATATATTTTAATGCCCGACTTATCGTTGATATCAAAAGTATACCTACTCGTACGTAGACGTGTTTCTAATCGGCGCCTCGAGGTTCAAAGGAGGCCCCGTCGCAGAATCATTGGCAATTAAAACGTAAATCAAATTAAAACATTGTTCGATTATTCAATTTTACTTTCTTGCTTCGTTTAAATATCGGGCAAAATTGCATACAATATTTTAACTATTTAAAACTAAAAAGCGGGCGAATAAAGTTGTATATACGAGTGTATACACACACATGTGACCTAATAGTTTTCAAATAATAAAATAATAAAACAGCTGACTTGGAAACATTGAACACGACAAAAATGTTGTACAATATTATTGTTATATCACCACCGGAACTTGGCTATAATACGCTAATGCTTGCATACAACGAATTTCCATTTAACGAAATGCTTTATATGTACTGTCCTCGAGAGCGAGGGCCTCAAAACTGTTAATTTTTAATATTGTTTAATATAGTCGCTATGGAATATTGAATATTCTTATAGAAATATAAAATTCCATAGAATCTTAATCTAAATAAGATGCCGATGGAAACGAGACGAAGAAATTAAGTTGATTGATTTTAGTGCAAATAGTATGGAGTCCCAATATTGACGTGTGTTACTATTTGTCTTTCGCGTGATAAGAAACGGTTATAAAGTAAACGGAGAAATATTTTCCGACGACGCGCGACGACGAAATTCGTATTAAATTCGAAGAAAATAAAAAACTTTTGTCTGAGAAAAGACTACATTAATATTATCGTTTAAAACTTATTATCATACTAATAATTACCGACTTTTACAAACTGAATATGGTCCGACAGCTTTCGTTCGTGATGCATATGGTAGAATTTTCAGAAATCACAACTATTGTTTTTTTTTCTTTTTCGTAAACGTATATGCACTAAAATATCGATTCCGTATCGATTGCTGCCTATTCGAGGTGCGGCATATTCTTATAAATCGTACGATTTTCCCGCGTTCATTTTTGGCATTCTACGTAGGGTTACCATTAGTACTCTTTTAAGAGTACATGTACTCTTATGAGCTCTCAAAATTTTTGTACTCTCTCTTTATTTCCATTGGCAAAAACGTACTCTTTTTTCTATTTATAATTAACCCTGGAAATATCGAAATGTCACACGTCCAATCTAATAAAGTAATAACATAATCATAAACATAAATTTAATCAGAACGAACTTTTCTACGTTGTACGTCTGTAGTCCGTCGGTATTCGTGAATTGTGATTTGTGGTTATCAAAAATGTCTCGCCGAAAATGTAAATATAATGAAAAATTAATTAAAGAATTTCCAATGTTTAAAAAAACAGAAAATGAACACGAGGCTTATTGTAAAATTTGTCGTATAATTGTTTCATTGGCCAATAAAGGCAAAGCTGACTTAATACAACATTTGTCTTTGTCTAGACATTCAAAAAAAATTCAATCAACTAGTGGTTCAAAATCTATTTAAAATGTCATGTTAAGTTGATAACTAAATAAATAATAAATATGAGAGTAGATTTTTCAAATTGCTCGTATGGTTTTGTATATTATGTACTCTTTTTTTAAAGGCTCGATCTGGTAACCCTAATTCTACGGATAGCCTATAGGTATTGTAATAGAAAGCCGGGTTCGAAAACGTTGCGGCGGCAACACGTATACATATAATAATAATAATTATTATTTTATTCCGTTCGAATTAATTAGTCGGCAGCAGCGGAGAATGTAAAACGCGTCGTATTACCAGATTTTAACGTCTTCGCACAGTCGGTCTTGCACACCGCCATTGTCGTCGTACCGCCGCCGCCGCCGCCGGAATAATAATAACGCGGACGCGACCATTCGGTTCGGTTTACTGGGCGTGGCGGCGGCGGCGACGCGCGGTGGAGGGGCAGCCGTATATAGATATTCTTAAGACGTACCGTCATAAATCCAAATGCGCGTATACGTATTACACACACACACCCACATACACATATATATGTACAGGGTGGCTCATCGTGACGAGCCGACGAAAATATCTCCATAGATATTAAAATTTTTTGTTTTGGTACTTACTGGGGGCACACGTCGAACGTTTGTGGTTGAATTTTGTATTTTCAACCAGCTGAAAAAAAAATAGCTTTTTATCGATACTTATATAGTACAATAATTGTTGCAAAACAACGAAGAAGAAAAATATTGTTATACGAACATTTCTGAGTTTCCGACCCGGCAATACATTGTATTATATAAAATATGGAGAAAATATACGAATTCGACGATCCCTAAGACCTGAAAATTTTTATCATTTTTTCGTACTGCACATTATGTTTTCAGCAAAACAGAGTTAAGCTATAGTTACTTATATTGCAGTCGGAGACGAAAAACAAGTCTCGTTCATTCTGTAAAGCGATTGAAATATTGTATCACAACTGTATACAACTGTTTATAATACAATTTTGTTTTCTTATTTTCTTAACAAAATACAAAAATAAATAAATATCGACAAACATTGAGCGAAAACCATCGTTTTTTTTTTTCTTACGATACCTTGGCGGTTGGATATTCATACTGATATAAATAATAGTGTATAAAAAACGGAAAATTACTTACTATATAATACACTCTTTCAAATGTTCTAATTACTCGCTTTAATTTTCGCGTACAACACAAAGTGTGCGGACATTAGGTACAGACGATTTTTCGATACACTCGATTACCGAATAAAAAAACACGATTTCGAAATCGTCCGCGAGTCGACTCTCGTCGTATCGGTTATTTCTTCGTCGCCTTCTCGAGCGCATAACATACGTACGTTGTATTCTTTACGAAACGGGTAAGATTCTCGCGGCCACAGTTTCACCGCCCGATTGCCCATCACGAAATAGTATTATGCTAAAACGAAAACGTTGAAATTAATATTACGATAGATACATATATACGTATGACGTATTTCCACGGTGACGTCACGACGAGTGAGGGGCCACCCTGTATATACGTATACCTTCTCGCTGGGAGACGATGGCGCGCGGCGGTGTGGGAAAATGTCCACGGCCAACCCTTCTCCGCCCCGGCCGGGCCAGGAGCCGCCGTATTCCGGTCACGTGTCCACACTATCCTGTGGAACGGCAGTGGCGGCGGAACATAACCCGTGTACATGTAAATCATTATAACCCGTCGCCACCGAACACACACACACACACACACGTATCTGACCCACCGCCACTGCGGCGCATTAAATCTATTACTCCCCTGCGCTACCCTCCCTCAGGACGCCCCTCACACGACGTGTGGTATATATACGTGTGTAATACCACAGCGTACAATATATATATATATGTGTGTGCGATGTTTTGAATCCTGCATTCTATAATATATAATACCTAGGCCGTTCTATAGAATGCCAAAAACGAGAGTAGGAAAAGTGTAAAATTTCTCGCAAAATATAATAATATATAGAACGCCCGGTTTAGGCGATGTGTGTAAATATTGAGATATTTAATTAGTAGCGCGCGATTCGTCAACATAATACGCCCTGGTAAAATCTCGTATATTGCCCTCGCAGTTTCCGGCGAAACGTTGAGAACCGATCGTCGGACCGATTCCATTTTGACCACGCGATAGTGTATTATTATTATTATCCGCGATGGTTATCCGCCCGAAATATTGTGTAAAACACTGTGTTATAATTATTATTATTCGTGCTCGCACGCACTATATTATTATACAATACGTTGTTTAATAAAGTAACGTCATCTATTATCTATATCCGACTGATTTCGGACGGAAAACGCGCGGCTAACCGGGCGGTTAAAACAACGTTTTCTAGGACGAGATGGGAAATAATATACGCACACGGACGCGGAGAATAAATAAAACGTGTCGTTGCCAACGTGTATATACGGTCATAGAATAAATAATCGATTCACCGCATAGTAGTGAATCTTTTATCTTTTGTTTTAAATAAATATGAAATATGTAGGTATTCGAATCTCATATAAACGTATTATGATAATATCTGTAGACAAGACGATTTACAGTGCCTTTTTTTCTTTTTTTTTTTCGTAGAAAACGGTATTATGTATATAGAAAACGTGGACGCACTCCTTTTCTTCTGGTCTTACACGCGCCGCGTGCTCGCGTTCTTTTTCGAAATGTTTGTACTGCGTAAATTAATTGTGTTTACGAAAACAAACGAAAAGAATGTAACATTGGAAATAAACAGCGCAAGTTCCAAATCGATTTGAAACGTGAAAATAATATAATACGTATATACGTTTATATTATAATCGACGCGTTAAAAAAATAAAAATACGTTAAAAAAATATATCTTGGAAATATCTATCTCTGCTACAGTCGTGACTACAATTTTACACGTGTACAGGTGCACGTCTTGTACAATAATGTGGTGTTTCTTTGATCGGTGAACATTTGTTATTTCGAAACGCATAATCTACTCATAATTTCTACGAATTTTCTTTTTAGGAAATCTAAGACGCGCGCGCGTTTCTAATATTTTCCGATCAAACTTCATTTTTTTGCCAGCACGAACAAAAACGTGTGGAAAAGTAAAAAAAATCGTTATTTCGATGTCGTTTTCTACTCGTCGGTGTATACTTACGCGCGGTCTCGTTTTAGTCCAGCGTTGTATAAACACAATGATCCCCCATGAGAAGTCTACGCCTATATGAACATATAATACACGCCAGCACGTATTTCCTACAAAAGATTATGTCGTATTCCTCTTAAACAAGCACACTCGTGGTCCGCCGTTATAACCGGCTGCAAACGCTCGAGAGAATACCTGGAGCGCGCGTCGCTGAACTCGCACGCCGCCGCCGCCGCCGCCGCAGAGGATTACCGCTCTTAAAGGTTTACTTATTATATTCCAGCACGTCATCCGACGGTTTTCTTTTCGGTTTCGATGACTCTTGCTCTCGCGTTCAGCTAATGCGATTATCGCGTAGACAAAGCATGGTTTTAAACGCGACTTTACGAATCGATGTTTTCGACGTATTCAACGGGTAATTCTATAATATGACATACAGGGTAGCCCGCCGGGACGCAATGGAAACATCTCTGTAGATATTAGTTTTTTTTTTTCTCTTTTCTAGTACAGTTCAATAGAAGCGAGTCACAGTAAACGCTTACAGAGTCAAATTCTTATTCTCATGCGTTGAGCGCGGTTGGGAAAAATAACTCTTGGGTTTTGAATTTTCATAAAATTATAACAATGTAACCCATTCTTTTTCGAATGATTAAAGCTGATGTAAGTTTGTTAGAGAGGATATCCCTGTGGTTATATACTGACTAATAAAATAGTAAAAATTAGATAACATAACGGTATCTTTATTCGGAAGTATTTGCGTGAAAAATGTTCTATCACAGTGCATATTATATAATGTTTTGCCATCGTGTGTGTGACTGACAATTTTAACATGTCTATAATAACGTTGTCGGTCGTTTAAAAAATTCGTTGAAATTCGAATCGTTCTGCCGTAATATAAGAATAATAATAACATAGTGAACATAGTACATCGGATGAAATCATTGTACTCGCTCTCGCTCTCTGTAATAATGATGGTAGAACGCGTTTTTCGCGCGGCACCGCGAGTGCTGTAAAAATAATCCGAGTCGAAAACGCGCCGTAGGGGCGGCGGTGAATTCCCAGGGATATATAGAGAGAGAGAGAAAGGGAAGAAAAAAAACGAGGTAGCCGTGTTGTAGCTGCAGCGAGTGTGTATCGCGACGAGGCAATATCTCGGGAACGCGGAGAAATTCGAAGGAAGTTTTTTCTTTTTTTTTTCGTTTCGTTTCGTTTTTTTACAACGCAGTCTGTCGCGCGGAGAGAGACGTTCGCGGAGCGCGACGACGGGACACTGCTCGACGCGATATTATGTTTAAACGCACATAATAATAATAATAATAATAATAATATACAATATCTCGTGCGATTTATGTGTACAGGGTGATATCGAAGAACACTCGGTTCGTACCGATTATTGTAAAAAACCCTTTTTCGAAATTCTCTACAACTATTCAATATTCTCGAGAGTTTCGAAAACATTTTACCGTCATAAATGTCGAACCGCGTATTATTTAATAGCGCGACCCGTTTTCAACATTGTACCAATTTGTTACGTTCGATTTATTTCTCGAATTTTAACTTTTCACATTTTTCCGTTCGACCGTTCGCGAGCGACTCTATATAGTAGTTATATTATAGAATTTAATGACGCTCTAGCGGCCGAGTCCCCACAGTCGCCCGCGCGATTACCACCTCCGCCTAATCTAATATTATAATATTCAACAATAATTGAATAATTTATCGTCAAATTGATAATTGAATATTATACGATGCGCGGCCAGCGTGACTGCGCGAGTTACTGGTATAAATAATGATCTTTGAAAATTAAACATCCCGATAATACTAATCTGATGATTTCTAATACTAATCGCTGCACGAGAATTAATTCAAACTCTATGTAATACCGTTCGTTTGTAAGCAAATATGGTTCGCGAATTTCCAATTATTTTTAATTTTTTAGAAGGTATAGGAAACTCGGCGGGGGTTAACATATAAAAAATAAGGGTAGTTTTGAGTGCATTAGAACTGCATGTGTAGCTTTCATTTTTCACAGCGCTCTTTCACGCCGTGCATTGCGTGTCTTCGTCACACCATAAACATCTCACATCAACAACACTACGTATTATAACTCACAATGCACACGACCATAACGCATTAGTTTTGTGCAAGCACGGATTAAGTAGAGGCAGGGCGAGGGTACTATGGTTTAGTTACAAGGTTTTATATTTTTTATTTTTTTTTAAGGGCCTATGGTTTTTCACCACGCGTTTATAATATTATTGTAATTATTATCCATTAAATACAAATACATATTTGGAAACGGTTTGACGAGAGGATTTTAATTCAGAACGAGCAGTTGGTGCACGAGAAAACTTAACAGGACTCGTGTCATGTCGGCATCCGAAAAACGACATTTTAATAAATCTAGACAACGCGATGGGAAAATTATCCTCGGCAATAGTTAGAGTAAAATTTAACTCGCGCTCGACGAAATTACAACGATGTAGACGATTTTTTTATTCCATATTGGGGCTACTAAAAAACTTGGCCTCGGGACGTGGTCTTAATGCGGGCTTGATTTGTCGCCGCGGCCGTCGCGAGATTTCCAAAGGCTTGTTCGAACAACTATTACGACGACGACGACGACTCGTTGTCGTCGTGGGTTTCATCCGGTACGACTTTTGAGAGCGGCAATCCGTGCCGATCGCACGTGTCCCCTCGAGCTCGGATTACCGCGGGACGCGCACATAATTTCCACATCGCGCAAATCCCCGAGCAATATGTCGTTTTTGTCGCTTACGTTTTATATTTATTTATATATACGAGTATATATATTTATTAAACGTTGGTGTATTCGTCCGAGGGGGAGTATCGACGGCCCGTCGAAAAACGTTATTATTTGATAACAATAGGGAAATAAAAAAATCGAAACCCCCTAAGCCGTCGTCGATATGTGCGAGCGCGATTTTGTAACCCTCGAAAAGACGCGGTCGCGGCACACTCGATCGAGCTAGATAGGTCGGCGGCGGCGGTGGCGGCGGTAGCGGTGGTGGCGGCGACGGCGGACGCGTCGTCGTCCCTATACGTATATGGCGAAGGTATTAACGGGATGATTTTGACAAATTGAATTCCGCCGTTTGACGGGCTCTTTTTTTTATTTTTTTTTTTATTTTTCGAACGCGCGCGCGTCCGCGGTGGGACGAGAAAGTGGAAAATCAATGACACCGACACTGCTTCTGCTGCAGTCTTTACGTGTGTTTATATATACGTATGTGCATCGCCATATCGGTTGTCGTGTGGCGCACGTGTGCGCCGCAGTGGCGCGTGCGGGCCACAGACATTTAGGACGGACTCGGTTTCGAGTGTGACGGTCGGCGTAGGAAATTACTGACCGCCGGAGATTTCCAGAAGTATAATAATATTGCGCGGTCTCCGATTGCAGGAATAAAATCGTCGATGTGTTGACTGAGAAAAAAAAGAGCTTTCATTTGTTTAACCTCCCAAAAAAAAAAACAAAGCTAATGATTTTGTGTGGAGAGCACGCCCTTGTCCCTCGATGTGACTCGATAGCGAAAATATCACACCGATACTGCAGTCTTTCAAAACTTAATTATCATATTTCAAATTGATTGATTCGAGAAGTTTTCCCATGCCCATGAGTATATGTGTTGAGACAAATAAAATATTTTATTAATTTATCATTTTTATTATACGTATCTATGTGGAAGGAGTTCGTAAGTAAAATTGGACGCGTAATTTTAGATTCTGAGTGAAACGAGGAATCCGTTGATTTTACCATAATCGGTGTTTTATTTTTTTTATTTTTTGTGTACATACATTTTCATGATTTGAACAAAAATTACTCTAATTCGGGAAAGAATCGGAGTATAAAAATTATAGGATCGAGTCGAACCAACGAAATATGTTTCCGGATTTAAAGAATAATTTCTATCACTTTTTTCTTCTTTTATTAACGTACAAATTTGTGTTCTATTCGAAAAAGAAAATCGACTTTTAAATAACAGAAATTCCCACTCGAAAATGTCTAAAATTTAACGACACTATTTTACGTATATATATAGTATATTTACGGATGCTGCGATTAAGGCGCTCGTTAGAATTTACGTGTTATTCTATCGTGGCCAATGACTGAAGAAATTAACGCTTTCGCTCGGTTTGGTTTTATTTAATTCAATCGATTTTCGTTCAAATGAAACCGCGACAACTATGCTAAACGAATCGTAGGTCGAAAATACGAGAAAAAAATCAGCTGTACCACGTTTTCGCGATTATATTTGTAGGCCACGGTTCGTTCGTATGGTTTTGAAAAGAAACCTCTGATCGACGCGATTTGTTTATTATTTTATTCGATACTATACAATTATTATACGTGACGTTTAGTGAACGTATGAAATTCAATAACATTCTGTATAAATCTGTACCGGCAGCACACGGTCGGTGGTTTCATTCCGAGCGACTTATGGGACTTAGATAATACCCGAAATCGATTTGGCTTTGTTTGATAATTGTTTAATTTCGACCGTCGATTTTTGAATGACAATGCGATAACACTCGTATATTGTTTAATACGAGTAAGTGTAGAATTATAATATATTATTCGGAGGACAAAACACTCGTCACAAACTAAATAATATTCGTATTATCGGATTGTAGTTTGCATTGTTATATTTTTTTTTTATCCATAAACGATAGGATGTGTTGTACGAGTTTTCGAAACAAAAAAAAAAAAAAAAAATGATAAATCGATAAATAGTAAATAACAATAATACTGTACGCTTTTATTTATATTTTATCTATACAATCTGTTACGCGAGGGGAAAATAAGAAGAAGAAAAACTGACGGAATAAAAGACGCGGAACCGACAGATTGTAAAGGCCTCCCCGGTGAAGCGACTACGACAAATAAAATAATAACCGAGAACCGACAGTAATAATAATAATTGATTATAGTACGGATTATTATGTTATAGTTATATGATTCAGAAAATATTAATATTTCCAAACGCTGTAGTTAAAATGCGTTATTTCAGAGATAAATTACGCTTACTCCCTCTCGTATCCTCTCATAAAAGTCCATCGATTGAGTCGAAAGAAAATAAAAAAAAACCGAAAAAGAAATATTGTATATTTTATTCTTGTATTTATTAAAAACGGCGGGCTGCTACGATCGCTGTTGACTTAAGGAATTTATCGACGTGACGTCATAACTACTTGGTTGTTTTTAAACCGGATTTCAAACTTTTTTTAATGATTTTTCCCTCGTAAAACTACGTATATATAAAAAAAAAAGCGACGTAGATTAGGTATACTAACAACGGCCCCTAACCATTCATATATCTCGATGATCGCGTTAATCTTTTCTTTTTTGTACACGACTTTCTCGCGCAATCTGCTTATAATTTCCATATTATGAAACACTGTTGTTAATTCTCTTGGATGAAAAATAAAAATAACGCAGATATTAATAATAATATCAGTTGATGACAATATAATAATATTGTGCTTTATCGACACTGCGATTCTAAACGATATCTTACGGACGTGTACCATTTTACATTGGTGTGGATGATTTCAAGAATCGGCTGCGGCTGCGCACGCTCGGGGGATACTTTGTGATCACTAATATTAAATATGCGTTTTTTACTCTGATTTATACTGTAATATTATTTGCGATGACGAGCGGAAAAATAAAACGCACTCGCGTAAATAAACCAAGTTCGTTGTTTTATTAAAAATATCAAATTGATAAAAAATAACGTGCGACAACTACCGCCGTAGGGCGGAGCGGTATAAAACGTGCAATAGCGCCGCGCTTCCTACGAACGAAAATCGCGCTCGTCGCGGAGATCGGTGGAAAATTATTATATAGTAGGTACCTACTTAAATATTTCATAGACGACGATAATAGAAGTACAGACGAGGATTATTATTATTATTATTATTATTATCATCATCATTGTTGTCGCTTTTTTTTTCCTTTTTTTTTTTTCATCTTTTCTGGAAACGAAGAATAATGCTGTCATGTTTTCCGGCAAAAGAACTCTTGCGCCGCCGTGCCGAGCGGCAGCTTTTTTTCATTTATCACCGCGATGCCGAGGATAAAGGATAACGCTCGCACGGGAGACGAGGAGAGAAAGTTTGTGTGGTCGCAAAAACAACCGATGTCAGGGATAAAATGTTTTGATGAGTAATACGCGGACGGCCGTTCCACAGCGGCGGAACGGAATGGCCAAATGAGGCGGGGAGAGTATACTCACTCTGCGTGTAACTTTTTTCATTTAAATTTCACTCAATGCTCTTTCTATTTCTATCTCTCTCTCTCTCTCGTTCTCTTTCGCTCTCCGTGAACATCGAAATTTCCGCAGACAAAAGTTTTTACCGTCCCTTTATTAGACAACATAATGATAACAATAATAATAATAATAATAATAACAATGACAAAATCGATAATACATATTAGGTACCAATACGATTGAAGTTTGTAATATTTGTAATCAATTTCAATGCGATTCGAGCGATACCCGTTGGGCGCGTGAGGCCAATCGTGTTCTTCAAAATAAAAATATCTCAAACGGTGTACGCAATTTTCGGAAACTCCTGAAAAAGTTTCAAAAACCTATATTATGTTAACGTGTCCATCGTTTTTTTTTAATATTGGTATACAATTTAAACGTACAAATTTATTTTTACCGACTCGCAGGCGAATTTTTCTAGTTTCTCCCTTTTTACCCCATTTACACCCACTTGCGAGTTGAATTTCACAAAATAAAATTTATAGACAATGTTTATTTGTGTTATAGAGTATGTATACTTAATGTCAGAAAGATTGGAACAAAAAAATTGTTTACTCCTTTTACCCTTCTTAGTGCGCGTCTACGTCATAATAGCTATCTTCATGCCAAATTTCAACCCGATCCGTCCAACGGTTTGAGCTGTGGGAAGATTTCAAGAAAAAGCACCTTATAGTTATATATATAGAAATATTAGCACATTTATTCGTCCACTGTCCCAGATCCAGTTATAAATATCGAAACGACCCGTATCCAAAAGTACTAATTTTTGGGGTTTTTTTTTTTTTTGTAAGGTAAAATTGTAGTTCATTTTTATTATAAAATCTGTAGATATTCAAAACGCATGGAAATCATAATGACAACGACGCACACTGGGAGGAATACGATTTCTAGCTGGCCAAAAATAGAAAATTTCAGTATCGAATAATGGTTATTAATTTACAGATATCTGTTTAATACTACTTGGTGATAATGAATATAACAATAAAGATAATAATATTTATGCCAATATGGTAGATTATCACCGTTTAAGTTATTTCTAATGCTGAATTGTTTGAAACAGCACGTTATACAGTCAAGTTGAATAATATTTTTTTTTCATCTGTTAAAATAAAATTTTTATAATTTGATTTTTAAAAATATTAAATGGATACTCCTACAATGAATTTCCAAGGTATGTTTTATTTAAAATTTATTTTTTTATACTTATATAATACGTGTATATGTGTAATAAATTCATAAAAAATGGGTTTTGTACATGTATTAGAGGGGCAATATTTCTTGGGGGCTCTTGGAGGGTAAATGATTTTTTTTTTATAAGCAGAAACATATATTCTTCAAAATATTTTATTCAGAAGTTACCCCAATTTACCCGAAATTGAAATATTTATATTTTTCTAAATAAAGAATTTTTCGAATTTTTCTAGTTTCACCCCTTTTACCCGTTTTAACCCCCTTAAGGGTCGAATTTCGGAAAATCCTTTCTCAAGGGGACTCTACTATGTAAAACGAAACTACTGACCAAATTTCACACCCATAGCTACAACGGTTCCAGCCAGGAGAATTTTTCTAGTTTCACCCTTTTTACCGCTTTTAACTCCCTTAGGGGTAGAATTTCGGAAAATCCTTTCTCAAGGGGACTCTACTATGTAAAACAAAACTACTGACCAAATTTCACATCCATAGCTTCAGTGGTTCCGGCTAGGTGATTTTTTTTCATTTTTACACGTTTCACCCCTTTCTACCCCGTTAGGGGTCGAATTTCGGAAAATCCATTCTCCAGGAGTTTCCGTTATATAAAACGAAACCGCCGACCGAGTTTCATACTCAAAGCTCCGGCGGTTCCGGCCAGGCGAATTTTTCTAGTTTCACCCTTTTTACCGCTTTTAACCCCCTTAGGGGTGGAATTTCGAAAAATAGCTTCTTAAAGCACGCCTACGTCGCTCGAGGAACCACTGTAGAAATTTTCAAGTCTCTAGACCCGATGGTTTGGGCTGGGCGTTGATGAGTGAATCGGAGCGGTCTCTTTTATAAATATAGATAGAAGATAGATTATAATAATTGTTATAATAATTATATAATATCTAAAAATCTATCTATAAATATTGTAATCATATATCGTTATAATGAAATAATTATATAAATAACTTATTATCATAACTACTCGTATAATAAATAAATTATGTGTGGTTTGATACATGCAAAGACTTTTGGCCAGCTAGAACTCTTATTCCTCCCAGTGTGCGACGTGAAGATTTTCGCACTAAAATATTATATTTTAAGATCGATTGTTATGTTTTATAATCAAACGGAACGAGAGCTTGTGATTTCTTTTTTTCTCGACTTGAATATTTAGTATTTACAATAAGCGTTTAATTTTACTCGAGCATGAAAACATTTTCGATTACGTTTTCCGACTGTTGATAACAAAGCCAACACGCTTTATACTACACTTATTCAAATCAGAAACACGGCCCACAGAGTGTTTTTTTTGGAATTAATAGAAATTCAAAAAAAAAAACTTCCAACAGTTGATAATATATATATTATATATATTGTAGAAACGTAAAAATCTCACTCGTTAATTTTCATTTGATTTCGGAAACAACGATTACTCACACCTGGGTTGGGTTTGATTTCACCTCGACGTCAATACTGTCGCGCTCTCGAATTATACGAGTATATATTTTTTAATTTCATTAGAACTATAATAATATTGCAGTTAACCGTAGAAGTGTCGAGAAAACGTTACCCCTGTATAGGTGTATTCGCCAGACGCGTCTGGCGAAATCGTTTCGCTAAAAAAATAATAATAATAATAATAGTAAAACCATAAACTTAAATCATTTTAAAAACGTTCTAAGAACTCGTGACGTCGTCGTAGCGCCGTATCCAATGATTTATTGAATTCCCAATAGAAACGTTATAAATTATTTATTATCCCGAAATTCCCCTATACCTTTAGTGATATTTTATGTGCGCTCTCTTCGGAGCGGCTTACCGAGGGGGCGTTGTTTTATGTACGCGCAGAAACTTAGCATGCTTGTTTTGAGCTTCGTTAGTGCGTCGCACTAGAGGTCGTTCGATGCGTGTATATAATAACGACGTTATCCGAACCTACGACCGACGAGGGTTTTTTTTTTTTTTCATTCGATTATTTTATACGTGCTCACTGTTTCGGTTACCGTAGGCGCGGTCGGGTCATTACTATACGTAGCTCGGATTTATTTCCATGAATACGCTTTCGCATCGTCGTCGTTGTTTTATTGAAAATATGTATAGTTTATATTCCGAGTTTCGCGACGCGGTTCTGTGTACAACGCGTTGTTTTCGTTCAACACGTTTTCGCGTGTTTTTGCGTTTTTCGGGTTTAAATTTTGGATTTCGCACGACGACTTTGAAGCATGTTCAATCGAGATTTCGTCAAACTCACAATTAGGTACGCGCGTATAATTGCGGCCGGTTAGTTAGTACAGTAGTTGGGCTGAGAATTCAATGCACCCGAAAGAAACCTTCGAAAATGCATTCAACATTTCCAAAAAGTTTTGTAAAAAAAAAAAAAAAATCCAAAATATCATATCGACAACAATATCCTATCGATAAATCATATTTTAAAATCGTTACAAAACAGTGATCGCATCTAAAACATTGGCAAGTACAAAATTATCGTTCGAGATTTGTGAGTATTATGTGCGAACAGACGAGTCTATACTTTGGTATAAACTAATACTATAATAGTATATCGAGTTTTCGGTCGAATAGGTATCTATTTCACTCAATAATTTATCACCGACACACAATTACTACTATCGTTTACGAAGACAATAAGCTATAGTAAACACCCCTGGCCCCGGACTTACAATATTACGAACAGATTTATTTTCCGTAAATTAATATCAACAAAATTCAATGTCAATCGCACAACAAACAACAGTTTACGTATGTGTACTATTAAGTTACGGTTTTTTTTTATCTATTTATTATAAATCTAGTTTTTAGAGACCGAAAAAGTTATTCGTTTACGCATAATAATGCTCGGCAAAATTTCCAAATGATTTTACGTGACAATAATAGTTACTGATGACTCGATGCGAATTAGATTTTAAGTCAAAGTAGACAAATTCATATTTTATTTGACGAAAAGAAACAGTAATAATTCTAAACTGTCGAAGACAACCGCATGATCAAATTTAAATGCTCAAAAAAAGGTCCAATGATTTTTCATTAGGTTGATACGTTTCTTCACACCGCAGAGCCTTTTTTTCTCAATTACTATTCTTATGCGATGTATTTCATATATGTAGGTGTTGTTGTTGTTCGATATAAGAATTGGGTGAGAAAAAATTATATTCCAAGTCAGATCAAGACAAATCACTCCATGTTTAGATTTTATACAAAACAAATGCGGAACCATAAAATGCGTTATGCTATGAAGACTTTCTCGTGCGTTATTATAATCACGTATTTCATTCGACTCTTATTTGCTTTTTTGACGACGCGAACATGTCTAAAAGGGACGCTAATAAGGCCGAGTGAGTATAGAATTGTGTATGTTTACGAATGTTGATTTATTTATTTATTATATTAAATCCGCCGTGCATTCGGTTTTCTTCCAAAGTCAAAATGTCCCGAGTTTCATTTCAATAGGTTTACTTTAGGTATGGTATTCAGTGTGTGTAAATTGATTTATCGTACACAATTTGGAAATCGTTATCAATGACATTCAGAAAATTAACGTCGCTAAAAAAAAAAATAGTTAGAAATACTCAAAAAAACACTCTCTTTTTTTTGCTATCGCGCGTAACTCGATACTCGAGTTTTTGTCGTACAATGTATATGTGTATTTAACTTTACATGATTTGATGCGAACAAGTCACTCGTACGTTATAATACTGGATTATTGGCGAAACACTTGAGTTAATTTGATTTTTTTTTCAATAATATTATATACGTCGTTTTTTCTCGGCGGAACAGACCGTTAAAATCATCGAGTATTTTTAAATATATATATACATTACGAGTATGTATGTATAAATTCGTTTCGAAGAATAATATATTGTATTGGAAGACGAACGCGCGCGCGCGCGCGTGCTTTATACTTCGTGTGCAGCACAACGTAATATAATAATATTATAAGTGTCTGCTGCTAGCTGTTGCTCGAGGACCTAAAAGAACCCTCTACAGTCATCAACCGCAAGGCTTATCCTCTGTTATTCGACATCCCTTCTGTTTATGTTATTTTAACGTCTGCCCTCTTCCTGTGAGGTCCCGTTCGACTATACC
Source organism: Drepanosiphum platanoidis (assembly GCA_948098885.1). Taxonomy (NCBI): domain Eukaryota; kingdom Metazoa; phylum Arthropoda; class Insecta; order Hemiptera; family Aphididae; genus Drepanosiphum; species Drepanosiphum platanoidis. Next base: position 4,612,378 of record OX402535.1, read on the forward strand.
GCGCGGGGCCGCCCCTAACCCTCCGCGCAAGCCAAACATTGCCGCCGCCGCCGTCGTCGGTCGTGTTTTCCAATAGGATTATCCCTCTGCTCATCGGTGTTTACTAATTTGCATCTTCTTAAACGAGACGGCGGCGAGTCTTAAACGAACCGTAACCGCGTCGAGCAGGTAAGAAGAAGGGCAACAACAATATTACGGCCCGGTCGCGCGACACTCGAGTAAAAGCCAAGTCACGACGAGTCGACGCGCCGCGCGCACATAATAATAATTGTGACTTTTGGAGAAAATAGTTTTTAGTATTTATTTTATTTTATTTTTTTTGTATTTTGGATCAAATCTTCGACTACCGGTCGGTTACCGACTAGTCCTGTCTATAAACAAGGCAGCGCAATACTATTATGGTAATATACAGCCCACTCGGCTCTCGTCCTTTGTTTCGAGATATTATCCGAACGACTTCCGATTTTCCGAAGCGGTGATTCACACTCGGTTCCCACCCGCGTGTCGTTAATTCTGGTCGATGGTTATGCTCACAATAGTTAATGTTAATATTTCTTCGAGTATTCTTTGGCGATTTCCCCCATCCTGTCGTGAATCCTTCCGCAGTAAATTCAACGGCGAATTGAGTATGCGGCTCCATTGTACTATCAAGGCTCTAGACGTACACGGTATGTTGAAATACAATATTTGAGAGACGCGAACGAAAACTCGTTTTCGTAGAATTATCGCGTGCACCCCGACCCTGAGAAACAAACTGGAACTTCTTTATCGAAGACTATATATTTTAATCCGTTAGATATTTCGGACGGATTACATAAAACATGTACTCGTATGCCCGAAAAATCTGTCTGTAAATAATCAAATATAACACATTTCTCTGCCTGTTGGAATGTTTTATTCAAAGCGTAAACGTAACTCCCAAAACGCATCACCGACGGATTATTGAATTTATGAAAAACGGCAGTAGTTTGAAATACTATCAATATGAAATAATACTATAATGTTTTAAGTCCTAAAAAAAAAATGACATTAATAGATGTAAAACATATAAAATATTATATAAGTTTAAGTATGTAAATATTATAGAATATAGTTCTGTTGGTGTTGGCTTTAAGACATTTATTAATGTGTTTATTTCTAAAAACAAAAAAAAAACCAGCTGTAATAATAGTAAGTAATAATTTTCGAAACTGATTTTTTTTTTTGTAATTTTCCGAGTGGGATTACATGGTATATAAAAATATTGAACGTCCGACGGGGTTACAGCTGGTTTGAATTGTGTTGAGAAAATTGCGGTTTGTTTCAAAACCGCCCGTTTAACGATTTGTACTATTGTGTTTCAAACCAGCCTTAATCGAACTATTCGAAACCGTGTTTCTTCGGCGGTAACGTAATGATTTGCCGACATTTTAACGCTCCGATTTGACGATTTTATAGTGATTAGAAAAATCGTAGAGTAAAACTCGGAACAGTTTTAAAACTCGTGTTTATTGTTGTTTACGAAAGATTTTAAAAATCGTTTACATTAGCTGGTCTTGGAAATAAACGTCTTCTGATAAAGTACATGATTTACCTGCCCGAATTCGGTCTAGAAATAATAGAATTAAACGAATTTCACGACTCGCGTACCACGAAAAAAAATCAAGTGCCTACAAATGTCACAGAGACAAATTGTCCTCACAAATCACACGTTTCGTACGAGCACGCACACTTGCGTTTAGTATATTTCCTTTTTTTCGTACATATATATAAATTTTTTTCTTTTTTTTTTTTACCTCATTACAGCAAAACGTTAGACGTTTTATATTGTTTACACTTACGCTCACTTCGTTTTGCAAAAGAAAAAAAAAAAAAATCGAAATATTTATGAATATCTACATATTTTATAATATGCGTGTTTATATACGCGTATATATTTAGGAGAGTATAACACAATTTTTTACATCGTTTGTAGTTTGTACGCTCGCTTTTCCCGCACGTTCGTTCAGAAACCTATGCAGGGTTTATTATAATATATGCACTTATAAATCAAAATATTTAGTATATAACACGGGATTTCATAACGCGCATTGCGCATAAAACTTTCTGTACAAAAAAAAAAACCCCCGTTAATTTCCAACATTTTTATAATGATTTTGAACAACACGTTTGTACAAAACTCATGGCGACTGATTTAAAATTTACACGTTTCAAAGGGTGTTATCACATTACATACGCGTAATAATAATAATTATTATAATATGTACCGCTTCGATGTTTCATTTTTATCACTGTAATATCGAACTAATTGCGCAACCAACTATTATAATTTACCATATGGTAATATGGTCTATTGAAATATTTTTAGGCTATTAGCAAAGATAGAATATCGATGATTTAAATAATAAGTAAAAGTGCCGTAAGAAATACCATTTAAACTTTAAAAAATGATTTAGAAAAAATTAATTATATAAATCTACGTTTTTGAGATAAGATTAAATTATTATACAAAATGGACAAGGGATAAGTATCGAAACATATTTTATTGACTGATTCGAAAATAACGTTTGAAACTCAAAAAAAGTATACTGTAAACGAACAAGAGTGAATTCAAATGTAAACAATCGACGCGTATTAAATTTATGTAAAAACGACGTAGAAAAAAATGAAAATAGACCTTAAAAAATGTAAAGAATGTGTTCGTTTGAAATGAAAAACGATCAAAATACGTAAAATGCGTGTCAATGAAACAAATTTCCAACTCGGTTAACATTTGGCTATCTATCGCATCGGAGAGAAAAAAAATCGTTAAATCCCATTTCAAATAGCGCAGACTGCAGAGTTTAGAAATCCGTTCTCCGATACCTTTATTGATAAAAAGTGATGATAAAATGGGTACAGGTTAAAATATTATGTATAAAAATAATTTATCGAAACTGTTGAATATATAAATTAAAATCAAAATAAACAGGCGGAGTGTTTTAGTAAACTAAAAGTCGAACGAATAGTTTTTAAAAACCATTGGAACGACGTTTTTCCCAACGTAACTCGGCGAAAAAAATACCGATAAAACGGGAAAATATCTGCCGAAAAATCACTCGCTCTCTTCCGGTAATAATTTTACCGTAAGCAACGACGTCCGCGCGTTCCGTCCCCGATTACGAGTCAAACCGCGTGTGCGGCGGGGGAGTTCGAAGCCGGGCGGCGAATCATCGATACCGTCTCCTATCGAAACGTAGGCCCGCGCACACTAGAACACGTACGCGCGACCGCACCCCTCGCCACGACCCTTATCACACAACAGATATTATATATTTTATGAAATATCGTACACGTTCCCCTCTACGTATTTAAGTCTTTAACGCCGCAGCGTGCGAGTGCGCCACCAACAAATTGTTTCCCGTTTGTTATAGATGTGCGGACATTAATTTACGAGATCGTTATCAGCTGCCGGGGGCTCGAGCGCGCGCGCGCGCGGTGGCGCCTATATATTTCGCTTTTCCCGTCGTCGTCGACGGCATCGGCAGACCGTCTCTCCTCCGCCTCGCCGCGATAATAATAATAATATACACTCGCGTGTACGGAATAGCTGCTCGTTTTCTTTTGTGTTACAAATCGGTTTCGCAGCGCCTACCTGCAGTGTTATTTCCTACTGTTACTACTACTACTATATATAGCACTGTACGTCTACGCGGCGGCGGAGATGTACACTTTAATTTCGCAGAAACTTTGTGTTCGCGCGCGGCTCTTGTTTTTGCCGCCGTTTTTATATTTCTGTAATACTCCTGTACGGTCGTCGTCGTTATTGTGGCCCCGTTTACTACTATATGTTTGGTCGCCCCACAGCCCCCCCACAAACACCTGTCATGTTTCCCGGAAAAAGTTAATATACGATATCGCTAATACGGCAGCATTGCGTCGCGGGCTCGACTAGGGGTGGGTTGTACGTAGCAGCGTCCCCGACGAAAGGAAATCGTGTCTATACGTCATAATAGTATAAAGTATTTATTATTGCGTTATTGTGAAAAACTTTTTCAGTTATTGTTTTTAAAAATAAAAGAAAACAACGGGGGAGGGGGGAAACTAAAAAGTATAATCTGCGTGTTTACGAAAATTGTTTTTCTTAAAATAATCCATCAAACGGTCACTAACATATACGTATATATATATAGAGAAACTAGTTGTTTTCGTGGTATTAACGTAATTATTAACGACAATGCATACAATACACATACAATTACAGTTCGTTTTGATCGGTTTCGTTTTCGAACGTTTTTCTTCTATTTTCATATTTCGGTCCATCGATTGTTTCTAATGTCTATGAGAATGGAATGACGGTGAGGAGTGTTAGAACAATACAGCGAACAAATTTGAACCGATCGGAGAATAATATTCGACGACGATTCAAACGAGACGGAACAATAATTATTGTGAAATATTATTATTCATAAAGAAAGCCAATGATTTTCGTGCGACCCGATTACAACTTCTCCGGAGGGGGGCTCTCTCTTCCAGTTAGAGACACTGCAGTCTACCATTGTATTGCAGGTAAACGGTATGACAGTAATGACCGGATTTATTTTGTTTGAACTTTGAACACGACCGCCAACGCTGTCATCCACACGATTGCATCATAATATGTTTGTTCGCCTAATTATCATTTCCTGCATTTAATATCACTTTATTAAATATTATAATGATGTGTATGTACTTCTTAAATCACAATTTCCGAGCAAATAAACAAAAACACGAATTATTGTAGATTTCGAAATGTTCTTATAACTACTAAAGTTTTTCATTGTCTCACTCGTTTCATTATCTTCAAAACCGCCGTTGTAATAATAGTTGTATATATAATCACTACATGTTTTCTCGATTTTAAAACATAAGTTATGAACTCAGAGTGATGTTTTCACCAACCCGCATAACAAAAGTATTCCATATAAATGCACCGAATGTGTTCATTTTTTATTATTCAGTTTTGAATTATTGATAATTAAACATGACGTTCTGTTACAGATATCAAAATCGCATCACTGGATGAACATTTATCAATTTCTGTTTACAGGTAAGCTTATCATTAGCCATGTATTGTATTATTTTTGTAACAAATAAATCGCGTGATTTTTACTATACTCTTATTTAGAACATGGGATCAATAGTGTATGTTAAAATGTGTAATGTGTAATGTTTTGTGTTTTTACGTTTCTGAAAACGTTTAAAACGAAATACTGACGAATATAATTTATAGCATATAATAGACTATATAAATTTATTAGTATTTTTATAAAGCGTTTGTGATCGATAATGAATTCAAAAAATATTGAACATTTGATATTACAGTGGTCGCCGCTTATCGGAACCGCGGTTAACCCTTCACAGACTTTTTGATTCGTTGAATCGTTTTTATTGACTTTGATTTGCCTCTGAATATTCTGATTTTTGAAAATACACATAAACAATAGACATACACGCGTTATGTTTATAAATAAGTTTACACACTCGACATTTTCTATTTCACTAATAAACCTTTTTACTTGGATACAATTATCTCTATATATATAACTGTAACGTGCTTTTTCTTTAAAACTTTCGTTTTATATAGTGGAGACCCCTTGAGAAATGATTTTCTCTGAATTTGGCGAAAAATCTATAATAAGAAATCTATATATTAATTAAATAATAATAGCGCAGTCAGTTAAAAATGTCAATTATTATTATTATTTGAGCCATACACATTGTTCATACTTAAACCCGGCAAAGACGGGTAGATTTTCAGCTAGTATTATATATTTACATATATATTTTACATTCTTAGACAATTTTTAATTTTGAAATCTTATTATGATCTTGCAGTTAAAATCCCTAAAACAAGTTGAATAAGCGGCGACCACAGTAGTATCGTCTATAATCTATATAAAATTTTTTGAAATTACAAGTATTACACGCGGAAAGTACAACAATATTGTGAGGAGGGGGATCTTAACTCTAGGGACTCACTCCTAGATACGTGGCTATGCAATCTGTATACGCTTGCTGTGATTTTATTTTTATTTTTTAGAACGCGCCGCAATAAAATGACGTCATAATGGCGTTGACTTTCTAATTAAGTATCTCGAACCTTGTATATATATACGTATTGTTATAAATTTGCTATTAAACATTCTGTCTAGCAAACACGTGTACTTATTGTCGCGTATAATACGTTAAGGGATCCGTCCGCGTAATCCGATTCTATACGAAAAGTCATAAAAAAAAAAAAAAAAATCACTAGGTAAGGTAATACTGTATAATATTCTACTGACCTATCATCTGCGACACGCGCCCCTGCTGTGTGCCCGCTGGGTTATTATTTGTCACCGAGATGGTAAATAATACTTCGTACACCACATTGTTATACTGGTTGTACGTGACGATGGCGTTATATAACGATGGAATTTAGATTTTGTAAAAAAATGGTTAATACACATAATATATTATAATTATAAATTATTACATAATAGTATATTGTTTATGAACTGTCGGTTTGAAAAAATTATATTATTCAATCAGTCGCGTGTCGAGACTGATTCATTAAAATACATTTAAAAAAGAATTTGTGGTAGTTGTTATAATATATTATATACGTATAGAAAGATAACGTTGATATTTAAATGTTAAAAAATTAATTTATGGCATGGTAATTTACAACCTTAAGTAAAGTAAATAATAATAAGACGTGTCGTGTAAGAGCAATCAGTAAAAAAGTTAATAAAAAGCGTATGCAAAAATGTTTTAATCGATACACCTGAAAATCATTAAAAATAATATAAAATGCGAATAATAGTTTCGAAATTGAGATGGTCGGTTCTTAATTCACAAACTGCTTTTTAATTCTAACCTGACCAGGCAGAAATCAAATATTTTCCTACGGAATTTACGAATATTGTCATAATAATATAAAAATGTCTCATTTTAATATGCTTACCATCTTTTATGCACGTTCGAAAATTCAGAAATCACGGTCGGCCGGGTTAAAAAATGAGACGATTTGAGGCCGAAAATCGTTACGATATTATTATAAATAGCAGAGAGAGGGTGGTGCGCGAAAACGGCAAAAAAAAAATACGGAAAAAAGTGCAAAAAATTCATTTTGCTGCGAGACCATTACAACAAGGCACTGGAGAGATTCGAACTCTCGATCTCCTGTTTACTAGACAGGCGCTTTAACCAACTAAGCCACAGCGCCGTTGCTTCCGAGGTCGAATAACAATCTATTTAGCCTTGTACAGTATACTGTTTTTGTTGTTTTTACTTTCACTTATAATTAAATTACGGCCATTTATTTCGATTTTGATGTTGAAATAATTTTATATCGTTCGATTAATATACGGATTGACATTTTTTTTTCTTCCATAAATGTCAATCGTGGACTATAACATAATAAATCATGTAAACCGTTAAAAATATTAGATCTACATTAGAATATATACAATAATTTTCTATACATATTATAATATTGATTTTTAATCGTATACAACGCTTTTGGAATTTTCATTTTCATTTGTTAAATTTAATTATTTCAATTTATGAAATTAAATTAATCCAAAGTAAATTCGTATGATGTAGGTACTTGGTAGGTACTACATGTTTTATGTATTCACTAATTCACTATATATTTCATAGGAAAATGTTATATATATATATAAGTACCTTATATAAACTTTTCTCTAATAGTTTTTGACGTGTACGATTTATTACATCATTGGGTTGCTAGATTAAAAATCTTATTAGAGTTTTTAAGATGAGAAAAACCTTAAGAGTAACTGATAATTTATTATACCGAATACCGTGTTAAAGATTTTATTCGCTCACAATCTATTTCACATTCCATTTTACGCAGTCTAAAGTTTAGACTCTAAACCGATTTAAAACATCACGAGGTTCTTGATAAACTACATCAGTATTCAAAGGTACACATTCTGATATACCTAAATTATAATATATTTATAGTATTTATCCCTATGTATAAATGTACAGAAAGAACTGAGAGATGTGTACAAGCTTTGGTAAAATGTTTGAATTGGCATTGGTGATAAAATAAAGAATAAAATGCACAGATAACAAATTATTGTACCTTGGACCGAATATTTTGACACGATTATAAAGAGAAATTACATCTACATGTGTAGATCAAAAGATAAGCTATTCACCCGATCATGCAGTAACATTGATTTCATAATAATATAAATCTAGTCTATTATAAAAATCAATGTGCGAACGTACATTAAAATAATACACGTAATAATAACAAAACATAATAATAATATAATATTGTGTTTTCGACACGAAGATGGTGGGAAATAGCGAACGAGCGAGTAGGCGCATTATTTATAGTAGAGTTCACCAGCCGACTCGCGGAACGGCGAAATATTGTGTTCTGGGGTCGCACACCGCATTGCGACGACGAAACGGCACTTCCACGCGCCGCCAGTGGAACGCCGCCGCGCGCCGCCGCCCGCTCCGGCCCGACGACGTGTCACCTGCACCGAATGCCGCCGATTCCATCCAGGAAACAATCCTGCGAAATATCTTAGAGCAATAATAATGCGCACGCCAATTCGAGCACAACGTTTGAACGCGCGTGATATATTATTGTTTGTCATTTTTTTTGTTATTTATTTATTTTATTATAAAAAACCTATAGTTGGCACGCGCTTCATACGTGGGTACGTTTCCTCGGAGTAAAAACGACTCACGCGGCCCGGTCGAAATCGGTATTTTTATTTTTCTTTGTAAGTTTATTTTCTTCTAACGAAACGATAATTCGCCCGGGAAGGCTTGATCCGTCTATATTATTATTATTATTATATCCGCCGCGAGTCGCGAAAACGTACCGATATACGTCCATTCTCGAAGGGCGTAAATGGCAAAAGGAAATGCCCCCTCTCCCCCATCTCCCGCGTGCTGTAAGTATATAATATTATGATGGCGAGCGCCATGTATAATACTTTTTATTTATTGAAGACTGACAACGATTATAAAATCAAATCCGTTTGGCAAGTGTTTAAATAAATTCAGCGTGAGCTTGTTTTATTCGAAAACCTATATATCGGTAAATACGCCGATGACGACGCAGCACGGCGCGAATCACGCGAACGGCGCGGCGTGCCGCGCTTGGCACTTGAATTTTCAGCGAAATATGAATCGCGACGCGCGGCACGCGATGCAGCGTGAATATTCCGCCGCTGTGGTCGTGTGGCCGTGTGGCCGTGTGGCCGTGTGGCCGCCGTGACGGAACGACGATGACGTGGTCGCTCGCCGCCCGAAAGGGAATCTGGTTACCGCGGTCGCGGTCGTCCGTCGGTTATTTCGGTTTAAAAAACGACCGTTACAAAAACAATTAGTTACCGTGAATTCGACGATTATCATTGGCTCGTTCGTTTCAACCGACGCGGGGAGGCTGGGATTTTCATCCCGTCGTCGTTTCAGTCGTCGTCGTAGTCGGATCGCGCGTATGTCCGAACGGGTCCGTGTTTCGAGAACTTTATGCTGACCGCCATTGTCTCGTTTCACGGTTTCTGAATTTCCTTTCGCGGCGATGGTAATAGTGTTTATCGACGAATAATCGCACGTCTCACGGCGGTCGCGTGGGCGCAACCAAATTATTTCGTCGCTAAAACACTACCGTACCATCGACATTCGTTGTTCACCGTAATTTTCCAATCGTATCGCCGCCGTCGCGTCCGGTGCGCGATCCATTACGCGAGTGTAATGGCCGTCGCCTTCGGATTTTCAACGAATCCGTCGAGGCTCGGACGACGTCTAATCCAAGCCGGTAAAGGCTTCGAGTGTGCGTTTTTTGACGTCGTCGTTTCGTATCGGCCGCCGTCGCGTCCGGTACGCGATCCATTACGCGAGTGTAATGGCCGTCGCCTCCGGATTTCCAACGTGTCCGTCGAGGCTCGGACGACGTCTAACCCAAGCCGGTAAGGCTTCGAGTGTGTTTTTTGACGTCGTCGCCGTTCGCCAAAACGGCTTATGAATTTTACCGTCCGCCAAAAACAAACGAATTATGGTAATATCGTGGTTCGCGCGAGTAGTGAATAATCGTTCCGTGGTGTGTTTGCCGTTGTTAAATGTTTCGGACCCGCCGAATGAAAACGGTCGTCAATGGAGTCGACGACGGCCCGAGGTTAGTGATAATAATATTATATAGATGTAAAATATAAGTACGACCCACCGACGCGTTATGCAAAACCTATTATTATTATATATTATTATTAAACCACCGTTACACAACGCGCGTTGGAACTGATAAATTGCGAGTATAGTAGTAGTGAATTCGACGGCCACTCGATCGAGCGAATGAGAAATGCGACGCTAGGTCTATATTAGCATGGCCGTGTGGCCGCGTGGCCGCCGTGACGGGACGATGACTCCGGATACCGCGGTAACGATTCTCGGTAAACAAAAAAACCGTTACAAAAAAAATCACATTCCATGATTCGTGAATAATTCTCATTGGCTGTTCGTTTTTTTAACCGTTTCGGGGGACGCTGGGATTACCCTTCCGCCGTTGCTTCAGTCTTCGTCGGTTCGCGTTTATGTGGTGGGCTTCTCCGAACGGGTCCGTGTTTCGAGATTTTTATGCCGACCGCCATAGTCTCGTTTCACGTTTTCTACAATTCCTCTCGCGGCGATGGTAATAGTATTTATCGACGAATAATCGCACGTCTCACGGCGGTCGCGTGGGCGCAACCAAATTATTTCGTCGCTAAAACACTACCGTACCATCGACATTCGTTGTTCACCGTAATTTTCCAATCGTATCGCCGCCGTCGCGTCCGGTACGCGATCCATTACGCGAGTGTAATGGCCGTCGCCTTCGGATTTTCAACGATTCCGTCGAGGTTCGGACGACGTCTAATACAAGCCGGTAAAGGCTTCGAGTGTGCGTTTTTTGACGTCGTCGTTTCGTATCGCCGCCGCCGCCGCCGCCGTCGAGACCGGTGCGCGATCCGTTACGCGAGTGTAATGGCCGTCGCCTTCGGATTTTCAACGAATCCGTCGAGGCTCGGACGACGTCTTATCCAAGCCGGTAAAGGCTTCGAGTGTGCGTTTTTTGACGTCGTCGTCGTCGTCGTCGTTTCGTATCGTATCGCCGCCGCCGCCGCCGCAGCGTCCGGTGCGCGATCCATTACGCGAGTGTAATGGCCGTCGCCTTCGGATTTTCAACGATTCCGTCGAGGCTCGGACGACGTCTAATACAAGCCGGTAAAGGCTTCGAGTGTGCGTTTTTTGACGTCGTCGTTTCGTATCGTATCCGCCGTGGCCGGTGCGATCGCCGCCATTTTTCCGTGTTACGTAAATACGTGAAAACACGGCTCGGCTGGTAAAAATATGACACTTTTTTTTTCGTTTCGTTTCGATTTGTGCGTGTAAAAAATTCGCGATCACTTAAAACGGGCCAGCCACAATGGGTGCATCACATTCGTTCATTATTGTATTGCGATGGCACCACAAACAAGCCAATATTATTGAGGTAGGCTAGGTTAAGTTTATTATTTTAATAATAATATGATTCGTTTGTATATTATTTATTATTCCGATTGTGTCGAACAGCCGACTCATTTATATGTTTCGGTCGTGCCAACGAGGCAACATATTATTATTGAAGTACACGATTATTGCAATTATTATTAGTATATTACACTGAATAATTTCCATTATTTTTACCTATTATTGAAACATTATTATCTTGATATTTACCGTATTGTAACCGTGTGTAACGCTACATCGTATACGTAAAATTATTAGTAATTATAAATCGTTTTCGAATATAATAAATTATAATGACCGATTATGTATGTAGTCTGTACGCTATTAAAATTAACGTCTATATTAGTGCTCGGCCGAACGGTAAAACGACCGAGTGCTCGTCGCGTTTTATTAAGTCAGTGTTGGCTTTGAAATTTGGCTGCAAGTTTCACAGCACTGCGGGCGGCACGACATTTTGAATTTTCCGTTTCGAATAACGCGACGCGTGCGTAGTGTGAATGTTCCGCCGCCGCGTGGCCGCGTGGCCGCGTGGCCTCCATGATGGAACGACGTCCACGGCGTGGTCGCGCGCTGCGGATAGAACTCTGGATACCGCGGCCGCGGTCATCCATCCGGAGGTCGTTTAAAAAAACGACCGTTAAAAAAACAAATCACTTTCCATGAATTCGTGAATAATTCTCTTTGGCTTGTTCATTTCAACCGTTTTAACGGCCGACGACGTGGGGATTTCCTTTCCGTTGTCCCTTCAGTCTTCGTCGGTTCGCGTTTATGTGGTGGGCTTCTCCGAACGGGTCCGTGTTTCGAGATTTTTATGCCGACCGCCATAGTCTCGTTTCACGTTTTCTACAATTCCTCTCGCGGCGATGGTAATAGTATTTATCGACGAATAATCGCACGTCTCACGGCGGTCGCGTGGGCGCAACCAAATTATTTCGTCGCTAAAATACTACCGTACCATCGACATTCGGTATTTTTCGTATTTTTCCTATCGTATCGCCGCCGCCGTCGAGACCGGTGCGCGATCCGTTACGCGAGTGTAATGGCCGTCGCCTTCGGATTTTCAACGATTCCGTCGAGGCTCGGACGACGTCTTATCCAAGCCGGTAAAGGCTTCGAGTGTGCGTTTTTTGACGTCGTCGTCGTCGTTTCGCATCGTATTCGCCGTCGCCCGGTGGTCGCATTTATTTGCGACAATTCGCGATCGCTCAAAACGGGCCGGCCACAATGGGTGCATCACGTTCGTTCATTATTGTATTGCGTGCCGTCTCAAAGAAGCCTGATTCGAGGTAGGGTTTATTATTATAATAATAATATGTTTCGTTTGTATATTATTTATTATTCTGATTGTGTCGAACAGTCGACTTATTCGGTCGTGCCAACGAGGCAACATATTATTATTATTATTTAAGTACACGATTATTGAAATATTATTAGTATATTACACTGAATATTTACTATTCTATTTACCTATTATTGAAACATTATCATAATGATATTTTCCGTATTGTATTATCCGTGTGTAACGTTACATCGTAGTCGAAAAATAGTAAAGGTTTTATTTATTTTTTTAAATTATAATACGCGCGTATACTCACTGGCACAATTAGGCTATATTGGGTCCTAGTGTCGTTTTGAAGGAAAGGCCCTATAATTTATGTTTGTTACAATACCTATATACATTTAATAATGAAATTCAACTTGGAATAGTGTCCATTCATAAACTATTGAGTAGCAAATCTAGTCCTTTTCAGGTGAAAAACAATACCTGGTCTTTAAGGGGTCCTTATGATAAATTACATCTTTTAATAATATGATTGCTCTTAATATTTTCTTTGATATGTATTTTGTCGGTTGGATAATTATTATGTATATTAAAACCTAATAATAAGAAGTTAAAAATAATTAATCACCAATATTATTATATTAGGTACTTATATATTAAAATAGATACCTATCCATTTACTATTCAATATAATCAAAGATAAATATATAATTAGGAATTCCATTATACTTTTACAGTCATTGTTTATTAGTAATATTATCTAACCCAGCCTATATTTATTTAATCCAGATTTGCACATTGCACTTTAGTAAAAATGGGTGGTAAGTATGTAATATAAACATATTATATACTAAAATTAATATTATTTTAAATAGTAAAAAATAAAAAGAATAATTTCATAGGTAAATAGAAACTCATAGATGAATAAAAAATAAAATAATTTTATGTATTAAGTATTTAATTTAATTCAAAACAATTTAGTGTATTCAAAATAAACAATGTAGGAAAAATATATAGGTTATAAAATAAAAAAGTGGCCTGAAGTATTAAAGTTTTGGTTTGTAATATACTGTAATACACAGTTTAGATTTTTCAAAAATTATTATTTTATTATTTATGTATTTTACATTGTTAATTGTGTATATATTACTATATTAGTCAGTTTTATTTAATATATATTTTACTAATTTATTTTATATCAACAATATAAAAAAATATAATGCATTTTAATTAATTTACCTGAAGTAGAATCATGTATGACCAATAAATTATGAATTTGAATACCAGGTTTAGGTATCAGGAGTAATTCATCATTAAATTTGAAACATTTAATTCTAAATCTTGAGATAGGGTACATCAATACAATAAATAACTAGGTATTAATACAACATTTAGGCTGTACAATTACATTATTATAAATTGACATAATTTTTATAAAAATGTTAGGCATTTATTAATAAGTTTGTCTGCAGTAGAGTCATAAATATTTTCTTCATTACCAATTTGAGACATAGATGACTGAAGTATTTCATCATTTGAGACATTTAATTCTGAATCTTTTGAAACATCTATAAATTAAATAAATAGGTTTTAATAAAAGTAATACAACATCACAAAATTTAGCAACACAATTATTACATTATTATCTCAGTTGCGCCACTGTAGATAATATGAATAGTTAGAAAAAAATGTCGCTGTTAACATTTTATACAGGTTATAGTATATTTTATATACAATTTAAAATTATATATTTATAGTATAGGTTACTCCCTGTTTGAACTGTAAATTATATTTCTATGGGACAATGAAAATTGTGATTCAGCCTGTGAAAAATTTTTAAATCTGTATTTTTGTATATATTGTAATAACAAAAATTGTATTATAAATATAATTTCCGAAAAAATTATTTTTTCATTAATGTCATGCCACCTATCGGCAGTTTGTATAAACATAATTTTAGTAGCCGAAAACCCCTATACGAATAACCGTGGGCTATCTGTCTATTCTATAATAAATGGTAGAAGTATTTCATGCTCGTTGCTCATAATTATTAAATATAAATTTTAATGCTAGTATTGCTAGTATTAAATGGTAGAAATTGATAAATAAAAATTGTAGTTTATTGAACTGTGAATTTCATAGAAGATAATATATAACATTAAATTGATTTTGAAACATTTTTAATATTTGTACAAATAATAATCAGAGAAGCAAAAATAAGTTTATTCTATAAATTGAAATGTAATATGTTATAAAACTAAGTTCAAACTTTATAGTATATAATATTTTTCAAACAACTTTTTTTTATTAAAGAACTAATAAATGCATTTTATATTTTATATCGAATATTGATAATATTATGTAAAAATGAGTCCATCATTCATTATCCAATTATTATTTTGACATACTCTTCTTTTCAAAATTCGCTCAGTCTTAAAAAATTCTATCAACTATATAGGCAACAACATATTTTCACGGGGCTCATTACAATTATGTCGCCTAGATTACTTATTTTAAAAACGCGTTAAAGTACGTTAAAGTGTAAAAAATGTGTAATTTTTATGATTAAAATTCATCAAGTAAAACAAATAAGCACACTGAATATAAAATGAAATATCTGAATTGTTTATGTTCACATAGAATAATAATATTTTATTATTTACTATTATCTAAAAAGTATTGAAAGAGAATATTATTTTTTAAATTTGTTTGTACATTTATGACATTATTAATTTCATTTTTCCTGACTTCATTATGTAAATGCAATTTTTCTAATGTACAATTAAAATAAATATTATTTGGTGATTTAATATTTCTAAGTCTATATTTATACCGAAACTAATAAAATGGTTATTTTGTAAAACATGTTTTAGAAAATAACCATATTAATATTTATAATTACATTTATACACAATTAGAAACTTAAAACTATAAAATAATTTATTAAATAATACAATAGACACAAAACTAAGTATTAAACATTCAATGGCATTCAATAATAATTTTAATATACATGCTATAAACAAAATACACGGTCGATTAAAATACAACTTCTCACACAATATTACTAAACTCATTAATTAATATAATAAATTTGGTGTATGATACACCAAAATTATATTTTTGAAAAACACAAAGGAATAGTTAATGATAATAAAATTTAAATAAAATTTAAAACTAATAACATAATACAAATAATTTACTTCATAATAAAAAATAATATCAATACAAAAAAAAAATATTAATTATAATAATTCTGAGGTTTACAAACTTAAATGTTGTTTTATTATTATTATTCATGTCATTATTTTGTAAAATTATTTTTATTAACTAGTAGTTACCAAAAATAATAATTATTTATTTGTTATTACCACAAAATAATATTTTTCTTTGTTAGCTGATTTATACAAACCTCAAGTGTTTTAATTTTATAATTCTGTCTTTTAACTGTTTGTTGTAAAAGTTTGATTCGGTTTTTTTTGGTGTATCAAATAGTTTGTTTAAAATTGTACTTTTTAGTGTTGGTGTATATGTTGGGGTATGAGGTGCTGGCTAGAACCTGCAACAAATGTAAGACATGGTATTAGCTGTATTATATACAAATTAAAGTTGTTAACATTTTCAACTTACTAGGACCAATAAAAGTCAGATCAGGAGCTTTATAATAATTATGATAATTATTATCCATAGCATTTTGAATGTCAGAATCAATGGGTCCATTAGATAAATTAATAATATTTGATGAAGGAGAAACTATAGATTAAAATATAATTTACTTAATAATTATTAAATAAATAGGTAGCTATTACAAATACAATATTGCATTTCGTATGTACCTGGAGAACTATAATTGTGATCAAATTTGTTGCTTGGATATTTGATTGGTCTTTTGGGATAATTAAAATTGGTTGGAATAGCTGTATTTTTTAAAATTAGTTTTTCTGGGGCTTCCACAAACTTGCTGTTATTGAAATGGATACTGCATAAACGTGAATACTTTGTAGGAATAAAGTTATCCCTTTGGATAGAATCCACCCATTTTTGTCTCCTTACTTCATCAATTGGGAATCTATAATTAAAAACAAAATAGTGAACCGATTAATATAAGTGTATTTTAGCAGGGATTATTATTTTTGATGAAATAAAATATTTGTGTTGGGTATTTAGTGTATTTACTATTTAGTTACCTAAATAATTTTATATTTGAATCAACTCCATCGCGTCGACTGCATCTCTTAGCATATCACTTATACGGCATGACTAGTAGATAATGTAAAATATCGAAGCAAAATGCATTACAGTCTTAAAACAACATAATATATACGATTATTTGTTTCAACAACTGTTTACTATACAATTCACAAGTCTACTCGACAACTATTAAAAAAAAATACTAAGTTAGTTGTACAAATTTAGTGATATGGTTTATTGCATTAAGACGCGAATGTTCGGATGAATGATAAGAAATGACAAACTCCCTCGGCCTCGATTTTTAAATCGAGTCATTATGACGGATACAAACTTTTCTTCTTATCACCAGTTAGCAATCTAGTTTATTATAAGTAACTGTGCTGTGCTGTTATGTAAAAATCCCGTAGTATCTAAATATAGATAATACAAATTGATTATCGCTGTGCTCGATAACGAATGAAATATTATTGTTTGTACGATCGTAGAAAAAGATAAATTGGTAATTTTCTCGTGTCCAGCCGAAACTTTGATCGGGACGCGGGGAAAAAAAAACCTTAAAATCGCCGCGATGTCCCGCTAAGATCCGGACGGTTGGTAACTCTTCCGCCGAGACCGGGGTCGTCAAAGTTATTGCGCCGCGGTAACCTCAGTTGGAAAAATATTGTCCGTTTGCGCGACAGCTTTCGAGCACCTGTAACGAAGCCGGCGGCGGTAGTCTCTCGTCGTTGTCGCGTCTCGCGTAGTTTTATAGGGCACCTCCGCGATAATCGCACTGACGGACGGACAACGCGAATCGCATTGGCCGCGTCGTATTGTGATTATCGCGTCGTATTGCGTTCGTCGCGTTCACGTTGAACACGGGTGAAGTGTCGTTTTCCCCGAATTTCCCGTCGCGTCGGCGACGGCGGTCGTTTGAAAGATGGCCGGTGTGAATAACGTTTTCAATCGATTCAATCCTCGCCGACGCAGGCGGAAGCACGCCGTACGACGTGATGGAAATAAAATCGTACGTCGTGTACTTGATAAAATAGTGAGTTGTGTTAGTGTATGTGCGTAAACGCGTTGGAAGAGATCAAACGATATATATCCGGTCGGTGAAAAAATAAATAAATAGCGGCGGATAGTATCCCGTAAGTATCTGTTCTGTTTGTCGTGTAAAATGATAATCTTTTGTCGTTTTGGACGTTATTTTCATTGCGTGATGGTCGTACAAACTATGTAATTTGTGTGATGCCGTGTGTGTTTGTGTGTGTATAATTGCGTTTATAATGTTTATATATATATACCTGATACAGTGATACCTGTGATACATTTGTATTTTATCCATAGTCCTATCTATAATAGGGTAAACTGACCAGTGATTGAACAGTTAAGGATTTGTTTACTTTTGAAATTTAATCATAAATTGGTGTTTTATTTTATATTTGTACAGTTAGGACTTGAAGATTGGTACACCTATATACTTTAAAATTATTATTAAGAAACCAATATAAAACCAAAGTACTCTAAACCTAATAGTTAGTTAAAAAAAAAAAAAATGAAATCCTATTGATTGAACACAGCATGCTAGTTTTTGAACACTTCAAGCCCAGTGTATGAACACCATACAATATTAACTATTAAGAACTGTTAATCGTATTTAATACAACAAATTAATAATAAGAATTAACTTTATTAAAAATAATACATCTTAAAAATAAACACCAAATTACAAACTTTGTAACAGGTTAATAGAATTAGAATAAACATTTTAAACACACAAAACATAGATAAACATAGATAACTAAATAAAATTAAAATTAAAACCAACTTGGTAACAGGATTAAATAAAGAATAATTAAAATTAATGACTGAAATCACAAATGTAAGCAATATATTTTTCAATACCAGCACAAAGTTCATGTGCCCATTTACCACAACAGCAACACTTAATCCAGGGTTCACCACTTTTTGATGAAATGTAAGGTTCTTCACAATACATACATGTGGCATCATCTTAAGTATCCGAATTTTTACTTATATCCAATTGAATTTTTTTCTTACATTTTAAACTCCTAGGTTCTTTTTTTCTTTTTTTTGTCTATTTGTGGGGTTTTTAGTAATTTTAAGACATTTTTTTTTTTATCTTATCTCTACATTTTTGTTTCTGTGCAAGTTCTTTTTCTTTTTTTAGTTTTTCTTGTTCTTTATTTACATGATATTCCCTCCACTTAATTGCTGTTACAGCAAATGGTAACTTAATTTGACTTCTATTGTTCTTCTTCTTTATATCAGGTTTTGGCCAAAATAAATGTTTCTTCCACGATTCTTCAAGTGTTGCTGGACTCAATTTAGTTTTATTAACACTTGATGCTACATTATTATCAATTTCATGTGTATTCAATATTTCAGTCTCTTTAATTCCCTTATTTTTATACAATTAGTCACTTTAACATTCTCATATATTTTATTTTTAATTTCTACATTACATAAATCTTCAGTCTTGTTAACATTTCTACACAAATTTTCATGTATATTTTCAGTCTTATCTTCAGTTTCAAAATATTACATTATATTTAAGTGCCTATGTTTGATATTTCATAAGTATGTAACTATGTTTAAACAAAAATTGAAATTTAACATAAAAATAATGGCAAGTATAGAGGTCAAAAAGAATTAATGAAGTAGGTAATCATTTTAGTAATAGTCTTTCTTTATCTAGCATTAGTTTAGGTACCTAAGTGATGAGCGTGAGGGTAGGTATTAGCATTGATTATAAATACTAGTATTTATAATCAATGATAATACTTATATATATATACAGTAGAACTTCGATTAACCGTCACTGTCGGGACCGGGGCTATGACGGTTAATCGAATAGACGGTTAACGGAAATTGTGTACCTACATTATACACACATTTATTATATTTTTTACGTATGTGTACTTTAAAAAAAAAAAAATACTTACATATAACAAATTATAAACATACATACCGCACATATTATAAAAAAAAAATCTGTCATTTTAGTTTGTTTTTTTGATTATCTAGCTTTTTTAGCAGCAATATTTCGTATTTCACGTAGAAGTAAGACTTGCGTAGCATTTGATTCTTCTTGTACTTCAAACCAATCAATACACTTTGATAACATAGGACTAAGTTTCTCTCCACTTATGTCTAGTCAACGAATTCCGTGACGAAATTTAAACTTATGGCTTGCATCCCGTGCTTCTCGGTTAGGTTTTAGGTTAGGTTATCAAGCCATCTCGATCGTCTAATCGCCTAATTATTTATTTTTTTTTCGGTGGTGACCGATGACGGATAACAGAGAGTGACGGTTAATCGAGTGACGGTTAATCGAAGTTCTACTGTATATATATATGTATTGAGTTTTTTACTTGAGCACAAAATTTGATTTGGCGTTGTTGAAAGTCGTGCAATTTGACTAACCTTGTCGACTGAGTTTAACTTTAAATGAGAGTATTCAAAAATATTTCTGCTGATTGCAAAAAAAAATAAAATAATTTTCATTATGGAATGGTAAAAATAACAATTAAAATATAGAAAAATAATTATTTTATATTACATTATATTTATAATGCCGAGAGCATCTAATGTGTAATGTGTTAAAAGATATCAAAAGATAAATATTTCTTCATAAATACAATATACATTCTATATTTCATACATTCTTTGTAAACCGTTAAACTTACAAAGTCACAGTTATATAAATTAGAATATAGAGAGGGATTTAATTGTAAATTGAAGAAGTTAACGATAGTTACTCAAAGTAAATTGACATACATTCATTTACAATACCTATGTGAGGGAAAATAAAATAAAATATCTTCTATAAGTATTTATATTTTATATATATTATTGATTTTTTTATTTCATTTATGTGGAATATAATTTATAATATGGATTTTTGTACCGAATAGGTTTATTCCAATTTCAAACTAGAATACAAAATTTATATATTATTGAATACTTTTTAATAAATTAGACTTTGTGTACCATTATTCACTTATAATTATTTTTCAAAAACTTTAATCTTTAAATTAAATAGTAATACTTAAAAAAAAATACAATATAGGTATCATCTATATACAAATTAATCGAAATAATACCAAGTTTAATATAATACTATATTAAATAATAATAGGAAATGATTTAATAATAATAAATAAAGCATCAATAGATACATTCTATGTATATTTACAACAATTTGTAGTTTTTTATTAATATAAATTATACCATGTATGCAATTAGTTAATTGATTATTTTTCAAATGTTCCAATGTACTATTGAACATTTATACTCACAATAATTAATTTATATTAAATAGTTATACAAAATAACACTACAATCAATGAATTGTATTTATAGGTTGTTTTTTTAAATGTACTCGATTTTCGCGGCGGTTTTCAACGGCGCTGTGGCTTAGTTGGTTAAAGCGCCTGTCTAGTAAACAGGAGATCGAGAGTTCGAATCCCTCCAGTGCCTTGTTGTAATGGTCTCGCAGCAAATAAATTTTTGCATTTTTTTTCGTATTTTTTTTTTCGCCGTTTCGTGCACCGCTGTCTTTTTGCTATTTATTATAATATCGTAACGATTTTTAGTCTAAAATCATCTCATTTTTAACCCGGTAAACATGCGTAAAAGTATAAAAATATGACATTTTAATATTATGACAAAATTTGTAAAGTTTTTAGGAAAATATTTTATTCTATTTCTGATTAGGTTAGAATTAAACACGGTTTGAATTAAGAACCAACTATCTCAATTTTTAAACTATATTATTTGGCACTTGTGATTAATTTTAGGTTTTTTTTCTTTGTATTGAATTTTACAGAATTTTTTTCATTTTTAGGTGTATTAATTAAAATATTTTTGTGCAGTGAAATTTTTAAATTTTTCTCAGTATTTTTTTTCATGCTTTTTGTGCATTGATGATAAAATTGTTAATTTAATAATATCATAATACATTTTGAATTTAATCAACCATGATTTTTAAATATATATATTATATACTAGCTGACTTGGCAAACGTTGTTTTGCCATATATTTCTAGTGAATTTTGTAGTATAAAAAATAACTAACTTATTGTAAGTATGTGGGGATGATGTCTATAATTAAAAGAGGAATGGAGCGCTGTGGACGATGACGGCCTATAAAAATAACAAAACGCCAGCCATTCATGTATATAAAATTTATAATTTATTTATATGAAATCCAAATTACCACGCACTCACTGATCGTTGCATCTTAAAATCTAGCCCGTGAAAAGTTTTTCTTGGTATGAGGGAGAAATAACGTTCTTCATTTTTAACCCCTTTTACCCCTTTAGGGGTTGAATTTTGAGGAATAAGTCAATAGATTTTTCATTATTATGAAACACATATATATTTTTTAATTGAAAATGATTCGCAAAAAAATGTATAAACAATGATAATAGTTACTATGGTTACAGAATAGGTATACATATACAACGATACATTTTTAAAAATATTTGTGGTGGGCCGACCTTAACATCTAGGTATTTAAAAAATAGTTTATGTCCTATTCTCAAAGTTACCAAATATATACAAATAATTTCATGAAAATCGGTCAAGCCGTTTCGGAGGAGTTCGATAACAAACACTGTGACAGGAGAATTTTATATATAAGATAATGAAGTATATACTTAAAATAGTTAATTTATGAACTTACATTTTAAACACATAAAAACGGAAATACGGAGATTATACATTTCATAGTATTATGAAATTAATTATATTTTCAACATTGTTGTTGTTATTCGATTTTTAACTAGTATATCTATAACTATTATACGATTGTTATTATTTTAATATTAGATAAGTTTAAGTGTTTATACACTAGAAACTATTTTATAAAATATGTATTAATTAATATAATATATTTTCAACCATTTCTTATTTCCAAAATTTCCTCTTTTACACTTTCTAATTATTTAACACGCCGTCAAGAGTTCATCATTGTCATCCAATGGCGCCGTGGCTTAGTTGGTTAAAGCGCCTGTCTAGTAAACAGGAGATCGAGAGTTCGAATCTCTCCGGAGCCTTTTGCTGATAAAATTGAAAAAAATTTTTTTCTCTCATTTTCTGATAACCTAACACGCAGTTGGCCCAGGGATCTCCTCAACATTTAAACAAATAAATTAATAAAATAATAGTTTAGAATTGTGAAGTAGTGTGGTTTGGATACCGGTTCAATCCAGCCCTGTAACTATTTATCCATATTATCTATTTTACAAATATTTAAACCGCAATAAAAAGTGAATCATATAATTTATTTTTATCTAACATTAATACTATAATATAATATTATAAACTTTTTTTTTGAAACGAGGAATGTAGTGGTGTGTTTATTTTTTTTCCATCTATGGTTTTGACGATAGAAAGCTCTTGTTCACTCATTTTTATTTTTATTTTAACAGGTTGACCGCCATGAGACTCTTTTTGGGGTCTCACTAGTTTACTCCCTAACGCCATGGTATTTTTAATGTGATAACTCAAATTTGATTTGAAAAAAAAAATGATTGGATTTTGCTGAAAATTTAAATATGGGTTCAGTATCACTTATATGACTGATTTACAATAATTTTGGACAAATTCTAGTTGAGACCCTTAATAGAGTCTCGTGGCGGTGGTGAGTAACATGTAAAGAAATTGATGATTGTTCCTAACAAACTGAGATACCAAATGGAATCTCAAAATAAAAATATTGTCATTCCATTAAATTTAGGATATTTGATTATAGAATAAAATTTTTTAGGAACTTGAGGTTACAGGTTTACATAAAACATAATAAAAAATTTAAAAAGAAACATTTTTCTTGTTAAACATATATTTAATATGCAATTAATAAATTTCATTTTTTTAGGTGAACAACCTTATAAGAATAATAAGTAATATTTTAACAAAAAGATAAAAATAATTTTAAAAAGTAACATTTTCTTAAAATTTTTCATATCACAATACACAATTTAGAGTTATTATAACATTTTCATTTTATAAAAAAAAAATTTAAGAATTAACATTTTCTTTAAGTGAACAACCTTATAGTAATAATAAATAATTATAACAACCACATAAAAAAAATTAATAAATTTCATTTTTCTTAGGTGAACTACCTTATAAGAATAATAAGTAATATTTTAACAAAAAGATAAAAATAATTTTAAAAAGTAACATTTTCATTTCATAAAAAAAAAATTTAAGAATTAACATTTTCCTTAGGTGAACAACCTTATAGTAATAATTAATAATTATAACAATAACATAAAACAAATTTTAATAAATAACTTTTTCTTATTTTAAGAGTAGATCTGTAAAAACTTTTGTCATCTCTTTGGTGGATCATGGAACTATTTTTTATAACAAACAAAAATAAACAAATAAATTATATTGGTACAACTTTGTGATCTTCAAAAAAACAGTCTACACAATAGTATTTGTCACAACCCTCGCATTTTGTACTAGTTTTTTTGGAATACTTCTGTGAATGTTGTCTACCTTTTTCTTTTACCATTATGCTATAGCATTTATGGCACCTACTTTTTGAGGCTTTTATTAGCTTATGTTTAATTGTAGTTATTTGGCTATAGGATATAGGTTCTGGTTCAATATTTTGAGTGATAAGACTTTCTACTAACGTTGTACGAAAATCAGTTATTGATATCTTATTATTAGTTACTTGAGTAAATAAAACATGAGCATTGACGACCGCAATATTCAAAAGTGTATCTAATACTACTTTTTTGTACCATTTTACAGTACGACGCAATGGATTTGAATAGGAACTCATTTGATCTGCTAAATCTATTGGAGATTTACCTTCATTATAGTCTAACACAACTCTTGGTTTTAGTGTGGTTTTACCTCGAACACACACCTCCACCATTTCACTATCATGTTCAGAAGAGATCATACACAATTCTCGTTTATCGCGCCATTTTAAGACTAAAATATTTGATGAACTCCTCAAAGATACAATTTCATTTTTTTTTAATTTTTTTTTTGTCACTTCTTTAGGATTAGATTTCCTGTTGGTTCTTAAAGTGCCAACTAAATGTGTTTGCTGCCTGTTTAAAAGTTCAGCAAGTTCAACACTAGTGTACCAGTTGTCCACTACAAGTGTTCGACCAAAATTTAAAAAAGGCTCTGACAATTCTTGGACAATTTTGGAACCAACATTAAAATCAGGAGCCGCTTCTTTTCCACAATACACCTTCACAGCTAGTGTATAGCAGGGATGAATACATAATTTAAAAAGCTTAATTCCGAATTTATTCCTTTTATTTTTTATGTATTGCTTAAATGATAATCGTCCCATAAACTTTATTAGAGATTCATCAATACAAAAAGATTTACCCGGTTTCATGCACATATTTGAATTTAACATTACATCATCTATTAAAGTTCCCAGTTTAAATAAGCGATTATTTTTATCAATTTGTGAGTTGTCAGCAAAATGAATCATCTGTAGCAAAATTTCGAAACGATTTCTACTAATGATAGTTCCAAATTTAGTTTTAAAAATTTCTGAACTGCTCCAATATAGTTCATATGATGGCAATTGAACTAAACCTGTCCAAATTAGGGTTCCCAAAAATTGTTTCATTTCAATAATATTTGTATCTCTCCATTTAGTAAGACGGGAATGAGGTGATATATGTTTACTACTAATTTGCTGGACTGCATATTTATTAGTTTCTATAACTATTTTCTCTATCATTTCATCATTAACTAAAAGCTTATAAAAATCAAGTGGGGACCCATCAATCATGCAATCAAATAAATCTGGATTTATACCTGTTAATTCATTTTCAGGATTGAATATAAATGCATTGGTAACTTTGTCATCGACTCTCCACTGACGATCTGGTTCAGATTCTGGGTTTGTATGTTTCTTTTGGCGTACAGGCGGGTTGTGTATGTCAGTAATTTCATCTTCAGAGTCACTAATGTGAGATATCTCTATATATAAAATGTACAATAATTATAAAACAGTATAAGTTATGTATAGAATTAGTTTTTATTTACCAGAGTCATAAGCATCAACATCCATAGCCCGAGGCTCAGCTAAATAATGAAATAATAATAAATAATTAAGCTCAACTGTTGTACAATTCAAGTAATATAATTACCATTAAGATGAGTAGTTTTTGGAAACAAACAACGATTTATTTTAATTTCTTCAGACTCTGAATCACTTTCATCTACATAATGTAAAATAATATTAAAATATGGATACTAAAAACAAAAAATTTGGGTTATGATGTATAATAATGTACAGGCACTTACTAGATAAATTAACATCGTGGGGTGATTTCCAAGTGGGATCGTCGTCCGAGTCATCAAGATAATCCTCGAATTCGGAATCGATTAATTCATTTATTTCTTGTGCATTCATTTTTAAAGTAAACCAACAGACAACCACAACAGTAATGGTAAAATAAACCAGAATTTAAAAAAAAAAATCGTTATCGTTTCATTAATTTTAAGTTTATCATATTATTATCAAGGTGAATATTATCAGTTGTAGTTATGATAATATACAAGTTGGAATAGTTAGATAATATCATAACATAAAACTAAAACCACGAACATGGTTAAACCACCACACAAACATGACCAGAAAACTTCATTGGTATCATCATTGTTGTCAATAAATTTAATTTAAAAATTAACAAATAAAGATAAACGTTTGCTATAAACACCAAATTATGTTGGTCACACTGTAGAATCCGTTTCTGCAATAAAAACCGTGACAACTGAGATTCTATTCGGAGTATCAGCGTATAAACATGTGTAGTCATTGAGATTCCAAAAAGAGTCTCAATAACGGTTTTGAGTAACTTAGCCGAGACTCTAAATAGAGTCTCATGGCGGCTATGAGTAACCCGAAAGAAAACTCATGGCGGTCAACCTGTTAAGGATGGTTTTTGGTAGCAAATTTTTTATCGGTGGTTGTGGTGGTACATAATTATTGCTCATTTTTAACATTTCTTCGATAATTTTCATAATTATTGGCGAATAACCGACGAAAAATTTAAAAAAAAGTAACATTTACGGCATGCTTGTTTTTGACAAAATTTAATTTTTAATTTTTTCGTCAAAACTCTAAAAGTACTTGAAATTTCATCGAATATTTAAATTCCGTAAAGAATATATTCTCTTCTTTTGTGCTTTTTATAGGAATTTGAAAATGTTGAGGTTTTTTAGATTTTTTTTTGTAAAATTTACATAAAATAATTGTGATTTGTCGAACGCTTTTGAAAATGTAATACAAAGTTGATTAGTAGATGCAATTGAATTGTAAAATTTTTGGAATTACATGTGCACACTTTATTTTTATAGGCATTTGAATGATTACATTTTGATGAAATTATATATTTAGATATAGAATATATTAATTATATATTAATACTAAAATCTGTAAACATTTTATTGACGATTCCGCCTTCTTATTAATAATTCTTTTACTCAGAATTGTTTTTTTTTAGAGTAATAGAACTCGGATAATTAGAGTAGTATTAGAGTAATAGTAATTGGGTTTAAATTTTAAAGACTAATTCACCAGTTTTAATCATCTGTCACTAATATCTATCTTGTGATAAATTCACTCTTGTTATTTTTTCATTAAATACTCAAACATTCCGCGTTTCATTCAACGGCGCCGTGGCTTAGTTGGTTAAAGCGCCTGTCTAGTAAACAGGAGATCGAGAGTTCGAATCTCTCCGGAGCCTTTTTGCTGATTAGATTTTAAAATTTTTTTTCTCTTCAGTTTTTTTGTATTTTAAGTATACGAAAATAACTCAAAACCATATTTATGCGGGTTACATGCAATGCATGTTTAGATTTATAACGCAAATAGCTTGTGGCTATTTTTTATTATGTGAAACAATCAGATTCAAATTATCGGAATAATTTTTTTAAATAGATTTTGATTTATTTTGGTTAATTATAGAAAAGAAAAATGTGATAATATATAATTTTAAAATAACACACCATTTTATTTGGCTTATTAATAATAAAATAGTATCGGTATGCCTATTTAAAACTATAAATTATATTTTTACTTATAATTTATGTTATTCATTTTTTTCTGATTTTTATGGAAAATGAGACATTTCAGACTGTTCAGTTTTGACTGTTAATTATTTATAGTGACATGTATGTGAAATAGTTTTTAAAGATGTCATCTTATTAAGTTTTAATTTTTTATATAGTTATTAATTATAAATATAATTAAAAGTCATTCACATTTCAAAAGAATTGAAGAATTTATATAGTTTTAATATTAAGTTTATAAATTAATAAGGAATGCATTTACTTTGTATACAAAAAATAAAATTTTATTTTCTATTGGACTCATTTCACTATTGCTGCTTATTTATACTTTCAATTCTTATTTCATGTAATTATTCCTTTTTATAGATAAACGTAGGTATATCTAATAAATATTCATTTTTTAAATTTTAATCTTAACCAACAATGCTTGTACAGTTACATCGCTGAAATTATACAATAAATTATATACTAAGTAGATAAATGTATTGTGCACTTAGATCAAGACTATTAAGTATAAAGTAATGAATGAGTTAGTATACAAACCAGAGATTGGTTTTTCTTGTTTATTAAAATAATTTTGAACACGGATTAATTTTAAATTATTAAGATTTTGTGCATGACGTCATCATTGGCGCTGTGGCTTAGTTGGTTAAAGCGCCTGTCTAGTAAACAGGAGATCGAGAGTTCGAATCCCTCCAGTGCCTTTTGCTTTTCTTTTTCTTTTCACTTCGTACCTAATTATTCACTTGGGTATTACATAGAAATTGTGTAATTTTGTTGTTTATTTTCATTCTTTTAATCTGATCAAATTCATTATTAATGTGAATTTTTTTATGTTTAAATTTATTTTATATATTATTAAGTATAGATACCTATATTTTATCACAACTGATATTAATAAACACGGCTTAAACTAATTGAGTCAAATTGTTTATACCTTTATAGTAAATATATATTTATGCGATATACAATATTATATGAAACTTATATTTCCTATAGACAAGTATATGCACTAATTTAAAAATATCGATACATAACTATAAATTATAACTACGTAACATAAGATACTAACTTTTTAGATTTTAAAGTTTTATACTTAAGGTGGAGAACATAATATATAGCTTATATTGTTTTTATTCGATTCTACTCATATTTTCATATAAAATATAAAAATAAAAGCTAAAAAATATTTATAGTATAGTTTTACTCCATATAGTCTAGTATTTTTTAGTCTTTACTAAGAAAATACATTTTAAACTAGTTTCTCGAAAAAGTGTACATGTTATCGTTATGCAACGGTTATGTTCAGAGTTATGTTTAAAGTACAATGTTTGTATATGTTATTAGGTTTGAGAATTCATAAACTTTTCCCTGCTGTATACATTTTTTTTATTGGTTTTATTTGCAGTAGAGAAATATATATTTAGAGGTTAGAGTACGTACAATTGAAAAAAGGGACGATTATTATTTCTTAGATTTTTTTTCATTCATTCAACAACCTGTAGGACCCTAGAAAACTCCTAAAAAAACATGACATTGCAATATCATCTTGAATGTATTTCAAGCTAAAACGCATAATAGAATCATAAATATGGTGGTTCTTTTTTATTATACTATGGTGTATTACCTATATACTATACATACATACATACATTTATATATATATATAGGTAATATTTTAGTTCAATATATTATATCGCGCACGACAGCTTATTTATTATTGGATAGCTGGTCTACACATTGCAGGCCTCCCTTGAGTCAACCATATCTGAAACGGATATATTATAAGCACCTCCTATATCCATAGGGAAAACTTATGGCATTTAAAATCTGAATTGGTAATTTTATGAAGCTTAGGAACGAAGGAATATGAAATGGACATGACGTTCGCTCTTATAAAAGGATCCCTCTCCCGTCTGTTATAAATTGAAGACGAAAAGGCAAATGCACCGAATTGATCGTCGGTAGTCGCCTGTGTAAATATAGAAGTTCTCGGTGGTTTTCTATAGCCTTTGATGCTGAAAACTTACAAAGTGTAAAGAAAAAAACCAAAAGTCCTGTTCGATGAATCGTGATAAGGCACAATAGTATTTGGTTGAACTGCATAGTGTGACGTATTATACATTTAAATCACTTAGGTTTTGATATACGTAAAAATCAACTCTATTCGTTTAGTATATATACTAATATACTATAGGTACTGTAGACAGACATTCATAAAATTAAATGTTTTAGCTAATCAATTACATACTCGTACAATAGGTTATTTGGACGATTTTATTACGACGGTTATACGAGTATAATCGGTTTATATTATTGTTTGTATAGCGTTTAAACCAAAGTAAAAACAATTTTTTTGAAATTTCAGAACTCAATATTTTTTAAATACAAAATAATTATTGAATAGGGAAAATATTAATTAAATGAAATTAAATTATTAATTGAAAACAATTCATTGATTTTTAATACAGATATCACAAATATTTGCATGACAAAAAGAAACCTTTATTGGTCTAGATTTTATTTTTAATTTAATTTAATTTTTATTTTATGATATTTATTAAAGCAACATAGTTGGACATATTTTGTTGTATTATTTATAGTCACATACCTAATATTGTTAGGTAGAATAATATTTAATTTTCAAAAAGTTATCGATATTTTTATCTTTGAAGTTCTTGAAATATTTAAAGGGTAAAGTTCGATACGAATACGTTGTGTCTCTTTTTAATTTGGTACAAGAATAAAATTAACTTACGTCAGTTGACTAACGACACGAAAAATTGGCTGGGCGTAATAATATATTGAGGCGGGTGTACAATAGCCCAAGGAAACGTCTGCGGGTGTGCATGTATACATATCGTTAACAAAGTCAACAATGCCTTCTTTTTTTTTCTGTTTCATCCCCCTCGTTCGTTCTTTTACTCGACGTGTGGATTGCAAAACACACTGTGCACTCCAACCCTTAGGAAGTTGTCCCTAAGGCAGAAGACTTAACATTATATATTGTGCACATAATATGAGTGAATAGGAAGAAAAATTGAAAAAGTCACTTTAATTTTTTTTTAGTATTGTAGTGAGTTATTTACAAGTATGTTATAATCTCGGTTATAATTGATCGGTTTTGTTGAGTTTTACGATTGTTTTTTGACGGTAAAGATAAATTGTTTAATTTAAACAAATAAATTAGTGAATTTTCTAAAGATGTGTAAGTACAATCATTTTGAACTGTATAATATTGCGTTCCTATTATTATAATTGAAATAATCGAAAAAGATCAACCATAATTAATCATTTTAATTCAGGAATTAACCACAGCGCCACTATGCTTGTGCATGATAAAAATTGATTATTGTAAATTATAGTTTCAAATTCTGAGTAAAGGAAGCTATATTTATTGATGTTGTATACTTAGAAATGTTTACTCAAAGTCGACTGTACCAAACAGCTGTATTTTACCGGCTTTTTATAATCATACTGTGACTGATATTATAGTTGACACAGTATATACTCTATCCTAGACCGTATTTGAGGAGTGAGGGCATAAAATCTTCCATAAAAAAACTGTATTTATAATATACGTAGTATTTATTGTAAAATATTAAAATGTAATTAGATAGGTAATTAAAAATATTTGTCTTTTAAAAAATATGAATAATTACTATAATACTTATAGCATACTTGTTAATGTTTTATTTGCTTCTTTATTATATAACAAGATTTATTAGTTAAAACTACCTCTCCTAAATTAATTATCTATAATAATTAATAATTTTTTGATAAATTCGATTATTTTTACCTAATTGGCTCTTTACTATAAATTATAATATTATATTGTATTATATAGTGTAAATTATTATTTAGGTTTATTTTATAATACTGTAGGTAGCAATTTATATTATATTATTAATATATGTAAATATATTATATATACCTTAATAAAAAAAAGTGCTTGAAAACATATTCAAAACTTTAATTCAACGTTTTTTCAATGAAAATGCTCATGACGTGATAGAAAATGAAAATATGACATCACATAGAAATAATATGATTTGTTTCGCCCCGATGTGTTTATTTAATTCAGTTTAGAGGGATTTATTTTCGCATATATTTCGTTTACAGATTTTCTCTGACACTCTATACATGTAAAAAAAAAGAGTTATAATAATAAATGCTTCCTCTCCTCCTATATAAACAATGAAATACTGAGTACTCGCAGTGATGCAAAAGCGTATGAAATGCGTTTTCCAATCCAATCGACAGCTCGTCATTCCTATATTTATTTGATAAACACTACTGGGAACGCTGACGAAAAACACTCGAATGTGAAACCATAAATAAACAGTTTTTAGCGTCCCCAAAAGAGAAATAACGTTTGACGTTTCTGTTAGTATTAATTTTTATTTTAACATTTTTATTTTTTATCATAGTATTTTGAAAGATTTTTTGAATAAACCATGTTTAAGTTTTTTTTATATTAATTTTGAATATGATTTAATTTATAATCGATGAAAATTATATTATTGTATAGTAAATACCTATTGGGCTAAAAACTTTTGGTGACTTATACAGTTCACACTGGCATTGGGTTTTTTTTTATTTATTTAAATAAATAATTTTACTGTCAAATGCAAACACCCAAATATTGTAAATCGAAAAGCATTATACCATATTTGTTTCAGTCAACATGTGGAGTTGAAAAAAAAATCATACTAAAAATATAGTTCTATCAATATTTTGATTATTATAATCGCCTTTATTTGACGTTATACGCATTCACTCGTTGAATTATGTGTACGCATATCGCATATGCAAAATTCATTGTCTTTTTCATGTATATGATATCGAATGAAAAAAATTACCTATAATAAATTGATTTATTTTAACTTTGTAAATGCATGCAGTTACTTGAAAAATCAAAAATAATATATTTTGGTGTTTTATATTTATGTTCTTTTGTGTATCCATTGCTAATAACTATAAATTGACTTTTTTTTCCATTAAACACATCTATTACAAATTACTTTGGATATACATTTTAGATCAGTCAGTTATTTCATAAAATCAATAAGCAATTTTTTCACTTAATACATTTTTATTATATTGTTATAAACAGGCAAATAATGAACTGAATAACTCAGAACTATATACTTGTAATATTGCACTGTGAGCGAAGGCAAATAATTTTATTATGAGTTTTAAATATTTTTAATTTCTGGATTCTATTTTATTTTTAACTACTTATGGTTGATTTAAATCACAACAATTGATTAGAAGATAAGGTGTACATTCGTATCTTGCACTATCTGTGCAATTTATTAAATGGTTCATACAATTATTCTTGTGAGCATCAAATGAGAGACATTTTTGTACCGTGTTTGTATAAATTGTACGATAACAATTTCTTGTATTTTTATTATTGTCATTATTAGTTGGGTAAATCGAACAGACTGTTGGGTTAGTAATGCGTTGTAATTAATATACCTAATGCATCATTAAGTTTGTTGTGGCTTATTATTTTGCAAATGTATTAAATACATTTAACTCGTCGGTAATTATTAGTAATTGTTTATTTATTAAAATTTCGTATATAATATTAAAGTTATGTGATTATTTGCTTAAAAGTTAAATTTTTGTTGATATTGAAATAATTTGGTTATCGTTTGGTGTTCTTCATTATTTTTCAATTAAAATTATTAAAATTTTCTGATTTTATTTCGTATGTAATCTTGGTTGTATACTTACGCTGTTTTTTTCAGTAAATATTACTGTCGGTTTTATGATTTCACTTCAAAGCGAATTAATTTTAACAAATCACTAAGTCATGCACGCATAAAATAAATAATTGACTCACCACTGTCGTCTATACGCCCAAGACACATTTCCCATTTCTATCCCGCTGTGACAAGAATTGTTCCATTTCGCAGTGTTAATTGGACACTCCCAGAGTGCCAGGTTTAAACTCGTCCATTTACTCTAAAGTTTGTTCTATTCATTAATCATATAAAATAATTCACTAAAACTTTTTAATTATTATTTTTCTGATTTTAGTAGAAAAAAATTGCATTTATTACTATAAAAATTGTAGTTGCCTAATTAAAAATATAATCTTAATTTCGATCGTTTCATATTACATTAAAATAATTTATTGATTTACACTGAAAATACTCACATTTATGTGTTAGTTTTCTTATGTATATTTCCAATTTATATTAAATATAATATGCATAAGTGTATCTTGTAAACAAAATTGAAGTATCGAATCGACGATGGTAGTTATTAGTTTATTACCTAGGTAATTTCAACGATATTTTCATAATATATTATTAGTCTCCATAACACATTTTTAAATTCATTAGGTTGGGAAGTACTCGAAGAATTTATTTATACTGCTAACAGTATGGATAATTTGTTTTTCATTATCATATTTCAGTCGTTACCTTCATAATGTTATATTTTATTTTAATGTGTTTTTGTGTGTACGTATGTTTGTTGAAAAACAATCGGTGAAATTGATTTTATGTACATAAACGTATTACTCACATTACTACGTATCTGTTTAACGATTACATGTATTTAGAAATTTGTATTTTTTTAGTTTCTCATCATAATCAAATCAAAAATTAAGAAATGTTCACTTGAATTTAATCTATTATTGCATTTTATCGAGATAGGTTACTTCCAAAAAGAAACATCTGCACTCGAGTGTTTCCATTTGTCTTTGGGACACGTAGAAATCCCTGAAGTATTGCTGTATATGTACATATCACATTGGGATTTGCTAACCTCTTTCCTTCTGAACGTTTAGTTATCTTTTTAGACCTCCGCTTTAGGTGGGTAATCCACCGTTTTACAATCACTGGAAAACAAAAGCTCTCCGTCCTCCTCCTGCTCCTCCTCGCTATATCTTCCTCTCTACCGTTCCTCTTCACTAATATTTCTCTCTCTCTCTCTCCATCATCATTTATACTCCGTTTCCCCACGAGGTCCCTCAGGTCTTTTCCTAGGTAACCGAATTCGTTTCCCATATACAGCTCGAGAACTGCCGGTATTAACGGCCTTTAAAGTGCGCCAGTGTCCCATGGCTTATTTCATTAGTGTATTTACCTTGTTTTCTCCTTTCTCTCTCGTTCTCGGCGTGTAACCTTCCACCCCGACCAGCCCACTACCACCACCACCACCAGACGAACAGAACGTAGGGTTCGGCAATCGGATTATCGTGTTCTTCTCGTTTTGTCTTCCGCGCGTCACTTGACAGTCGACCTATCTTATCTGTTTACTCTTCCTTGCATTTCCCAACGAAAAATAGGGTAATTATAAACGTTGACGTAGGTTCTCGGGCTGGATTACGCGTACTTAAAACATTTGCGGAAACTCGTCAAGAAAACTTGACAAAATGTAATAAACTTAACCAGTATAATTCGGGTTGGAACATATTATTGTTGTATTTATCTTTGCTCTTATCACGTCGTTTGTGTGATATTCACAAGCTTAAAACTTTTAAAATTACTAACGAGAACTTGAACATTTGAATGAAAAAGTTCATCGAAGTAAGATAAAAGGTTTAAAGTAGTGGATCATTTTTTTTTGTCTTACACCGGAATCGAATTGATATTTTTAATTACACCGAGGAAATAACGATTTATTATTGTCAAACCCAACCTTTTGTTCAAAATATTCAAACTGATTTTTCTAAAAAAATGTAATTTATTATATTTTTATTGTTCCTCAAATGATGTAATAAACTATTTGTAATACCTAAGATTATGTTTGTTTGGTGTATGTAACGCTACTGCTTTGAAAAGAAAATTGTAACAATTTAGTTTTTTGCTTTTATTAAAATAATAAATAATTACAGTTTTAATAGATTAATATAATTTAGTGCTACTTAACAAATAAATTTAAAAGTATACATTTATTTTCATGATTTAAAGTTTTAAATATTTACATTATACACGTGATATTTAATGTGTTTAAGTTCAAAAGGTTGAACAAAAAATAAATTTTCTATTTGGTGATTATTTGATTTTTGTTTGATGCTATTCTCGTAATTTCCTCATTAATCATTATCAATAATATTACAATAATAAATATATTACGCAATAATAATACCCGTTTATCAGTTTCTATTGGATTTTAGATTTTGAGTGCAACAAGAAATGTATTGATTTTATTATAATGTGTGATTTTTGTAATCATAATTTTTTTTTTGTGAAAATTAAATTTTATGACTACATCGTATCAGTATTTGAACTAGTACTTATAGGGTGAATAAAAATGTAATTAGAAGATTTTTTTTTTCGTTTTTTTTATATGCGATAATATATTCTTAAAACCTAATATAAATTTAAATTTCTTTTTTTCTTTACTGAAAGTGACGCTTAACCAATATTTTAATTCGTGGGGTGCTATTCATTCTCAGTAGGGTGCGTGTAAATAATATACAATTTAATAACAAAGGAAAATATGAAATAAACAGTGTCAAAAATAATACAATTATTATGGATTTTGCTTAGTGGTTATTATATTATCTTCTGTTGTATGCTTTTTATACGAAAGAAAATAAAGTATGATTCATAAGATTTTTGGAATATTTTTATTTTATTATCTGCATTGTATTATTATATTTTTTAGAAAAACAAATTAAATTCATTTTTTGTAATCGTATTTACCCATAACAGTTTTGAAAGAAAAGTTGATATTCGGGGGCTGATTTGAGTATTAGTAACTTTTTGGATATTTTTCTTATAATCGTCTCTGGGGCAAGATGGTTTTGTAATATTAAAAATTTTGTTAATAAATATACATTTTCTCTGATTTTTTCCGTTTAGGATTCTAAAATTGACACCGGAATGTTATTTCTTAGTTAAATTTTTTTTACTTAAATTATAATTTAAAATTATGTATTTACTAGTATTTAGTAAATCCTCGAGTAAAAGTGAAAAACTCACTCGATTTCATCGTCAACTCGATTGTAATTTGTTTTTAATAGAAGCTATAGCCGAATAATTATGCGTTTTCACTAGTAGCTATAGTAAATGGTAAACATTAAAATGTCCAAACGTTTAATTAAATTAGTTTTATCATTTTGCACCTGTCTCGTACCAAAAAGGCTTTGCCTCGTATACGATCCTTAATCCCTTTGGAGCGAACTCAGTGGCGCGTGACGTTATCATCAGGTCATTATTTTGGTTGCATTGAAATTATTTACGTCACCACTGAAAACACCTGATATGATGTTCAAACTTCTCCTAGATTAAAAAAAAAATTATAATTTCCGGTGCTATTAAAAATGAACAAAAATGAACAGAATAATTATTTTTATTTTTATTTTTTTTAGTTATATAATATGGCCCGAGTTGTATGAATATACAATTTTAGAAAAAATAAAGGTTAAAATGTTTCATTCATTTGGTCATTTTCATATAATAATATAGTTTAATTAAAATAATTATTATAAAAATATATTTTAAATCTGACGTTTTTTATTCGTGGAGTGGTCCAGTCTAGTTGTTATCCTCAAAAAGAAGTATTTAGTATAATAGGAGTGTGTTTTATACAATTATCTTTATGTTATAAAATATTCTATATGTTATAGTGCAGAGGTTCCCAAACTGTGGGTCGCGACCCAAAAGTGGGTCGCGATTATACTTTTGGTGGGTCGCGCTATTTTTTTTAAATAATACAAAAATATAATCATCTATTACTTTTCGTTGATGTTCAAAGTTCAAATTCAAAAAAAAAAAAAAAAAGGTCATTCATTGATATTGAGGGTCGCCATATTTTAAAAAATTTTCAAAATGGGTCGTACAATAAAAAGTTTGGGAACCTCTGTTATAGTGAATTTTATAATATTGTTTTAATAAATGGAATGCTCCGCACTATTTACTTGTTTTAGTTTGGACAAAACAAATGGTATTTAAGAAATAAATGCATAACTATTTTATGAAAGATAAAATCTAGTTTATTTTTAAAACTATAATTTTTTGTACATTCAGAAAATCAAATTTCAATTCTACTTTATGCATTTATTTTGAGTAGATCTTTACTGTTTATATAAAGCTATCAGAAATGAACAATTATTTTGAAATACAATATTTTATAACATTAACAGTCAAATTATTTCCAAAGTACTACTTATAGTGAAAATTTACAAATTGATTGCATTATTATTGAGTTTTGTGTAAAATCAAATGGATTATATTATGGTGAAACGATATGTGGTGCACTTGGCAGGTAATTTACTTGAACGGGGGCAATAATTACAATTTGTGGCATAAGCTAATATTGACCGTTGGTATTAAAATAGTTCGCTTAACTCTCACACTACAGTTTAGTCATTTTGATCTCGTTTACATTATTTCACATCGAAACTCTACTTAAGTTGATATTATTTGAATGTAAAATATTAATGTAAATAATATAAACTAGATTATACTAGACGAAGAGAAATAATCAAAATTTCGTTCATTTGTGTTTTTATAATGTTTTTTTTTTAAACTTTGGAATTGTATTCTATTCGAACAACGATCTTTGATCGTTTTGAAAGCCTGATATAGAGTGTTTGATCAATGAGTAAGTTATCATGACTTTTGCCAGGTACTTAAAGATAATAAATCTTTGTAAGACCTTTTTATATAATGTACGAATGTTTATTTTTATAATTTAATATTGATAAATTTACTGATTTGTTATTTTTGATTCTTACTACATGTTTCCATAATTATTTTAAAAACTTACACCTATAATACAATCCTCAAATATTCATTCAATTCAATATTATTTGTGAATCTAATATTTGAGATCGATTCATTTTCAATTTTATTCTAATGTTTTTCTTGTATATTTTCTTGTATATTATATCTTTATAATTTATTCCGTAGATGTTTATTTAAAAATAACAGTGAAAACGATTAATCTCACTTCAATTCACTTTTAATTTGAATATTAAGCGTGAATACATTTATTTATTCATAGGAACTTAGTATCTGATTTTTCATAAAGGCTGCACGCAAGTGTTCTGTTGTTGACATCTAGTTTTAATTTGAATTTTATTTGCGAATATGATTTTTGAACATCTATAAAAGACATGTAGTTTTGGAATTTTAACCCTTGATATTAAAAACATTTAAATAGTAATGACAGATTTGATCGGTAATAAATGTATACCACAGGTATTTTATTTTTAATAGGTTGTAAATAATATAAAATAAAGGCGTTAATAGCATTATTAACTCTTACAGCTTGGTAGTTATACGAGTAATTGCATAGGCGTATAGTTAACCGTTAGTTACCTTGAATATACCTGCAGTACCTATAGTAGTGGATTCGAAAATGGAAAACAAATTTTTTTGGATTAAGATTTGAATTAGAAAATAGCGTTTTGAATTTAAAATCAATTCGTCAAATATATTCGTTTCTTAAATATTTTGTAATGCTTTACAATTGTTTAGATAAGAAAGTTACATTGTGGATAATTAAATCGGTATTACGATACATAATTGAATAGTGGATTATAGAATCGTTTTAAATCGAAAGACTTTATTCATATACGCGTATTGAATTAACACTCCGTACTTGTTGAACAACGTGTAACGTAAGGTATTCTAACCCCATAACTTACAATACTGTTGAATGAAACCTCTACGGCAATGGTAAACTTTTACCGGTTTTCCTTTGTCAAGGGGTATTCATCAATATGTGTCAAGTTACTGCCGATATATTATACCGTAATCACACTAGCGCGTATATATATTGATTGATTGATGGATTTAAATTTACATATACTATTGTAATAATATTATGGAAGACAACCGAGAGGTATTATAGATCTGCCGGTCTGTGTTAATGTACACGTTCGTGATTTAATCCCCGGCACAAAGCCGTCAAAATACATACGGTCCTCGATATGAATGATGTGCATTTAATTGGTAGATGACAAAAATCCCTTTAATTCCTAAAGTTCTCTTGGAGGGAACGGATTATTTTGATACGTCATATTACTCCGAATACTATTCTACTACGATTAAATATTGTATTGTATTTTGTTTACGCGTAACACATTGTTTTGGCGTATACGCCGATCTACTCGTACGTAGGTGTAACTACATTGTGCTGTATTTAAAAATATACTAATTTATGAAATCGTCTTCGACATAAGAGAGAAACATAATTCTCGTAAACCATTCGTTACTGTTAAAATAAACGAAAAACCATAAGCGCTTAAATTATAAGCATTATTACGTGGGAAAACACCTTTTATAGAAATTGAAATGCTCTTTTTCATTGAAATTTTTAATTTAAATTTATATTAACTGTTTAGTTATTTAATAATATCTACGCGTATTGTGTACTTTATACAGTCTAATCATTTATTTTCATTTTAATTCGATTAATTCTAAATATTCTCTATGCATTATGATACACAAAAGAGTAAAGTGGCATATAATTCTATGAAAAAATTATTATGTTAATCTATAAACCCCGTTAGCCGTGACAACGTTTAGAATAATACCGTTTTTCTACCCTAACTTGTCAACCCGAGTTTGTCGTTTACCACGGAAACTGTTGATTTAATCAACGCGTGCCCTTGGCATATTTCGTTTTGCACTTTTTTCTGCTTTATCCATTATTATTATTAACTCAAGAAACCGAGTGGAGTAAAAATAAAAAAAAATAAAAATTACAGATCTTCTCCCACCAAAACTTTTTGTTCATAAGTTTTACATTGAAAAAAAAAAAGAATAAATACCATAAAAAAAAAAAAAAGCTAGCAACAGAAAAGTTACAACTGCATTTATTAAACTAACTAATAAAGATAAACTTAACAACGAGTAAACTTAACAGTTCATTTTTTTTGTCGACGTATAGAGTATGAAAGTCTATAGTAGTTTTGATTACTTTTACTCGTATTTTATTATTAAACATTCATATTGGTTTCATTTTCATTTATTATCATGGGTTAAATAAAAATAAAAATAGACTTTGTGTTCAATTCAGAAATTAAAAATGTACGCATATTAATTAAATTAGTTATTGGTTTATCTATTGATTCGGTATGTATTAGCCGACTCGAATGATTATTGATAAAACTTTTTAAAATGTTTTTATAGTTTCTAAACACATTTAACTATTACAGTGCGGATAATATAACTATTATTCATGCATTTATCTGAATTCCCATTGTATAGTAATAACGAGCCATGCAAATAATCCACTAACATACCGTGGTTAACTAATAAAATATTTTCACGAATTATTAGTTTTAATTATTCGAAATGTATTTCGAATATTTACTGTAAATTCTAATTTGTATAGTTTACACTCGTATTGAGAGCTAATGTTCATATTAATAATTATAATGAATTTCATTATTCGGATCATGCGGCCTCTGTTCATCTGTAAATGAGAGAATAGCCCGAAAATAATATAAACATTATTGTAATACAATAATAATTGTTTCTGGCCAATTATTATGTTATATCACTGTAGTTTTGAAAAATGTGTAAAAATTCAACAATCATAACTACCCAAAACGTGTGTTGGTTATATTTTTTAAACTAAATTTTTAAAACTTACTGTTGTAATAATATAATCTAATTCTAGCTTGATAATTAAAACTACAAATCGTGAAAATAAATTTGACTGTGTATTTAATTAATAATAGTCATAATAATGGAATTTATAAAAAATGTAAGATAAGTGTATAGTAAATAAGGTAATAAGAGTGCTAACTTTATTTGAAGGCATGAAAAAAGGGATTTTGTATTACCTACGTGTGAACTTCGTAATGAAAGATGAAATAATTCATCGTGATTTAAGATGAAAACCACCTATTTAGATAATATACACCTAAATATGTTACATTCATTTGATTCTGAGTAAAATTATCATTGTTAATATAATTTATTTTATTATTGCATTTAGTGCCTATAACTAATGCAAATTAAATAATTTAAGTATTCTTTTTTTTTTGTTGCAGATTTCAGATGACTCGAACCACTGATCTCAAATAACAGGTAAGAAATACAATTTAAACCATTAATATATTTATATATAGGCTAGTAATTTTATTAATATTATGGTTCATAATTATCAGCAATATAAATGTCTTATTCTTTTACTTGAGACTAAATATTTAAACAAATAAATAAAAAGGTTTTGATTATATTTTAATATCTTTTAAAATGGAATTAAAAAAATAAACAAAATCGTTAATAGATTGATGATTATATTTGATGTAAGATATCAAATTCCTTTAGCAATCTATTCGTATTCATACGTATCTAAGGTATAAGGTATATATTATAAGGATCAATAAAATATCCGTTACGTATATCAAATCTTTAGAAAGCTTTTTAAACACCGTAAAAATACAGCCAAAGGTCCGAAATAATGGTACGGTGAATATAAATGTTATACAAATCTATTGAATTCATTTTTTCTGTCATTACAAAGTGCTACTAAAGCGGAGGAAAATATCTGATTTTTATCATTGAAAAAAGTGGCTTCCGAAAAGTGTCGAATGAGATAAAATATATGTATATTACTTTACAAACAACCGATTAAATTTTGAAATTATTTTATGGTTCTATAGAATAATATCATTCAATTCGTGTTTATAACTTAAACAAATGTCCATCTTATTTCAATTTTAGTGGTGCCATTACGAGTATTGAATTTTATAAACAATGAAATTGCGTTCATATTAGATTTTATAATTTTCAATAATTTTAAAAACAACAGTATGCCACTGTGTAAATAAAATTACCCATCTACAATCCACCAATAATAGTAATAGTATCGACAACTATTGCATCA
The DNA here is from genome assembly GCA_948098885.1 of Drepanosiphum platanoidis. Classification (NCBI taxonomy): domain Eukaryota; kingdom Metazoa; phylum Arthropoda; class Insecta; order Hemiptera; family Aphididae; genus Drepanosiphum; species Drepanosiphum platanoidis. The sequence goes on from OX402535.1 coordinate 4,655,269, forward strand.
CAACGAGAATAATTTCATTAATATTTATTAAATTAATTTTATATAATCATACCGTTGAATAGTGATCTGTATCTGCGTTCTGTGTTTGACAGTTATAATAATATACTAAACTAACGTGACGGAATCTGTCAAATTTAATATGTTTGTGTGTTTAAGCTTACTCGATAACAAAGCGCTCTGTAAAGAGACAACATTAGTTAAGCACTTAGTGTCAGGCTTAAAGAGCATCGTCGAGAAGGAGAGGGGTAGTGGTATTGAATTAAGCTGGACGAAACGACGGATGGGATGTATGGGGTTATGCGCGTATAGAGCTTTTGAAATTAAAAGCAAAGTTTCGCAAAGACATCATTGGCAAGAGTGTGTTTGCACGTGATCGAAATGTAAGCTCTAAATGGGAAATGTGTGTATCTAGAGGTGTTCGAGACAAATAACTCCACGAATAACAGCAATATAGTATTGTGTATCGTGTCGATGGGGCACACAGTTATTAAATAATAATAAAATATGCTTTTGGTAAAATACTAAATCGAGCAATGTGAAATATAATTTAACGTTGTATACATAATTATAACTATTTAAAGTTTTTGCAGTGTAATATTTAAATGCTAATAATAATCAATATAAAGTATGTAGGCCATTGATTAAGTTTATTGTAGCTTTAGCATTATATTGGTCATATTGGTACCTAAGTAATCGGTCATTTTAAACATTGCTCGGTGTATATGGAAACACTTAGTCAAGTACTGTGATAGGGATAAGTTTTACGCGTACAATAATATCCAATATTTACATTCAAACTTGAATGTAAAACTTCATGTGATCGCGTATTATGTGCAATGTTTATGCGATAATATCGAAATGAAAATAAATCGAAATCAACGAGTCGTTCGTGTGTAATGGAGTTGGCGTGGGACGGTTAATGCGTTTTGATTTTTCCCCTTATTTTATTTTACACTAGTGGTGGTGGTTATACATTTCAAACCATCGATCAGGAACCATTTGTGCCCCGATCCAAATTGAAAACACTACCTCGACATACCAAACAAAACAGAGAACAAAACTTTACCCGGAGGGTCTGTCACTCGTCATTCGCCTATAACGCAAACCCTCTGTATCATTAAAAACGCGATGGGGTCGAGAATCGCTTGTATACACATTCGCGCGTCTTGTTGAGATTCATTAACGGGAATAAATGGGGACACGCCGCGCCGTCTTGACCGATGTGTTCAAGTAATTGATATCGAATTTTTCTCGGCCATCGGCAATTAGTACGATATTTCTCGAAATGAGGAATCATTTCTATACGATCGAAATCATACGCATTTTGATTTATAATGATGATGATTATACTACTTGAAATCGTTCGAACGCATATCGATAAAATACTGTAGAATGTATAGTTTATAATATGACGGGGGAAGTATATATATGTATGCTTTAGAAAAAAATAATTAATTTGATATAAGTGTGTTATAAATAAACAACTAGCGCTACGAGATAGTCAGTCGATCGTTTGTGTTATTCAGTGATATTTTATTTTATCCAATTTAATTTTTAATTTAACCTAAATATTTTAAATTTAACGCGCATCAATTGAAATATTCATTAGTATTGTGTGTTAATGATAAATAAAATAACTCCAAAATGTTGTACGAATACATTCATTTGTTTGAATCTACTGTAAACAAATTACGTTCAGTCAGTTATTTATTTAATAATAAGCAACATGCTTTAATTTTAAATTAGTAAAAGTTTAGGGATCATAAGCATAACATAACTCTCGGTCATATTTATTTTATTGCCAATGTGTAGGTTCTAATATAATACAAATCAGCATAAATATTTAAAAAAAATTTAACAGCATAAACATATTAGCTGATTTAATTGATGACATCATTAAAAAAGTCTCTTCTTGTTTGTTTCAAGTTTAACACAATCACATTGAGTACAAAAAGGATTGTACATAAAAATAGTCCTTTGAATTCTATTTAGTTAGATAGTTATTTACATTATATTGACCTTTGACTTCCAAAAGTATTCATTCCGATTTCAATTAATCAAATATTATAAAATATTCGAAATCATATCAAAAAACTAATTTTATTTTTACGTTTATTTTAATAGTTCTTTAGGATTTAGTTTGTTTATATAAACAAAGAATGAAATAATGTATTATTTAATCGAGATTAATTTATTCAGCAACAGTGCTAAATATTTCTATGAATATAAAGTTGTAAAAATGTTGAATTATAAATGAGGTACCGTTTTGAAATCGAAAGTTTATTAAGTTTTTCTACACACGTATATCGTGCGATTGTTACATAAAAGGTTTAAACCAGTAAAAAAATAAAATGGGTAAAGTAATATCCATAATTTTGAGCGCTCACATTAAGTAGGTATAGTAATCGAATATTAAAATATAAATATAAAGTATGCTTTGAAATATGAGCGAATTCGGAGGTGGGGGGGGGGGTAGAGGGAAACGCAGTTCGAATACAATAAAAATAAGTCATCTTCATCGCCGCTGTTGAAAAACATCTAATTTATATTTTACCAAGAGTATAAAGTATTTTTTCTGTTCATTGATCGTACTCGTGTGTTGTGTACTTCATTAAACATTTAAACTCTCATGTGAGTACACAATTTATGTTCCACATTCGTGATATCGTAGACATTTTAAACGGGAAAAATTCTATAGATATATTTTATTCATACCTATAGATATATTGCACGTAGCTCGTGTTCGTACGGTATTATTCGAATGGGGAATTGATACTGCGCATACACCTGAAGGGGACTACACCTACATCGTTTTTTTTTTTTTTTATTATTTATTATTATTATTATTATTTTTTATGTGGAGGATTGAAAATATAATAACATTGTCCCTTTGGTTATACAGGCAACACAGAATTCTTCGCCCGTAAATTATTTATAAAAGGAAAAAGTTTTAATATTTTCTCATTCAAGTGTTTCCTCTCTCTTTTTTTTTCTCCTCCGGCTCCATAAAACGTTATTTCGTCGTTGCCCGTCTTATATTCATAACCAAAAAACCGCATGTAGGTATACATTCCATATTCCCGGAAACATTTCACCTAAGGCTCGCCTTTTATTAGAAATTTTATACATCTCTTCACTATATTTTTTCTGTTTGTGTTTTCCACATACCTGTTGTGTTCACGCATGGTCGGTGTCTCACTAGATTGCGATAAAAGCGCGTTATTTATAGTCGAAAAAAGTTAATAATACTTGTACTAGGTATCCACGTGAAATAAACGCACGTCATCACCCCGCGTAAATCGAGAGTTATGATGATAAATAAATCGCCATGGAAATTTTAGATATCTCTTGATAGCGTAGTTTTGTAAAATATAATTGATTTGCGGTTTCGACGAATGCGATTTTGTTTTTCTCGGAAATAATCGAATCCATGTTAGTTTAAACCAAAACCAAGCTGATATTATCGCAAACATACAACACTATAAACTAATATAAATACGTTAGTAATAGTTTAATCTTGTCGAATGCCATTATAAATATACAATTTTTCCCGAAAATATTACAAACCGTCACAAATGGAGTTTTTTTTTATTATTATCATTATTATTAATTACTGAGTATTGATTTAAATTCGATGTCTTAAAGAAAAAAAAAAATTCCATGCTCCTATTGTTGTAATATTGTACAACGGTAAAAAAAATAATAGTTATCTTCGTAACATTCACGATGCCCATTGTTCAATCGTCCAACGTAAATTATTATTGTACATCTGACATTGGTGTATTGATTTTTATGACTTTCCGTTGACAAAGAACATTATTTCAATAATGTGAAAACTCAAAAGCTCATGATTTTCTACAGACAAAAACTACAAAAAAAAAAAAAACGCGTTTTATTTTATCGTGTATCTGCCAATTACACGTTATTTGCTATACTAAATAAATAAGCATACATTAATTTAATCTCGGACGTTTGATTTAAAAACAAAATGTATTTGACCCGATGGAAAAGAGCGTTCGACGGATTAGAAATAGGTCAATACAAAAATTCATCTGTGATCGTTTGAAACTATTTCAAGACTTAATGCAAAGTACTTATATTATACAAATACGTTTATATTATAATATCGATGACGTCGGTGCTGTGTCTGTGTTTGCGAAGATATCGTCAATTCTTGTGTTTAACCCGCAAACTATCCGTCGCAGTTTATGTTTGATGTTTGGTTTGCAAATTCAAAGAGTTTATTCAAACGTGACTAAACTCTGTGGGAGAAGTGCATCACGCTTTAGGTCGGATCGGCTTTTGTTTTTAAAAGATTAGTCTTTAAAAAAAAAAAAATAATAATAAAGCCTAGTAGTTTAAGCAGCTTTTGAATTCTTGACGACTAGTGCGTCTGTTGCGTGAAAATTAGTTTTTGTTGGTCGAATGTGATTTTTTTTTTCGCCACTACTGAGACCGAAACCATTAACGGCTTAGTGAGAGATTTTGAAGTGGGATAGCGACGTCCGAAGAACGGGGGTTTATTTCATTAGTTCACCCGATGTCCCATAAGTTTTTATGACCCTTTAATGGACTCGTTTTTCCATGAAAATTGTGGCAATATTTGTGGCTAGAGTTCAATACAGTTTTATATTTTACCATTGTTTACATAATACCGACACGGCGGAGTTATTGGAATTTGCATTCATAAATTTATGAAAAAAAATTAAAAATATACAAAACAAAACAAAATATATATAATCATGATTTATTAAAGTTCATAGTTAATATTTTAGTTCGAATAGGATTTTGATTTTCAAACAGTGATGATTAATTCAAATTTCCATTTATTTTAAAAAAGCGTAAAAAGAAACAGTATTTAAAAAAAATAAGAAATAAAATAAAATGCTACATAAATCTAGTTTTCTACAGCAGCGTAGAAAAAAAAATGAATTATTGTAATAAGGTACCTACTGCCACATCATCACAAATTAAATAACTGTTTTAAATACGAACGGAATATGAGTGAAATACATTGAAATTAATTTTTATTATTCATTTTAAATACTGTAAGCAATTAGAAAAAAAAAAAATTGGGATTTTTAAAATAGATAAAAATAAAATAATAACAATGTACCCAGAAAATCTACTGCATTTATATCATACTCACACTTTATGAACCAAATACATTTTATCAAAACGTTTGAAAATAAATTAGACTACGTTGTAAATTGATTAAAATACAATTCAAAGTAATTTAAATTTAACTTGTAAAAATTGTTATGAAACTTTTTTTTATAAATTGGATACTATAAACTACTACGACCATAATCTAATTAATGTATATTTTTGCTCATCTAACCTAACTTAATCGAAGATAATTAAAACAATATTAGTGTTCCGCGTTTTTAAAAGTGACCTCTGTCACTTTAGAGGCATAGTGTGACAGAAAAAAAGCATCGAAAAGAATAAGTCATCCCCTTTGGTCGGACAAATTAGATTGTGGTCCGTGTATGTGTGTATATATAAGTGTATATATATATATATATATATATATATATATATATATATATACTGCCTTACCACTAGCTGCAGTCATGTTCGGGAAGGCGTGAAAATGGCCAACTTTCTTAGATGTTTCCGGAGTAAAAATGGAAAGTTTAACGGTCGTAGCCCGAGGGAGAAAAGTACAAGAAAAGTATGACAACCGCCACAGCCACCACCACTACCGTCACGATGGTGTGTGGAAAGATAAAAGAGAGAGAGAGAGAGAGAGAGAGAAAGAGAAAAAGAAAAAGGAGACAGAGAGAGAGTGAGAGGGTCATCATGTGCGAAAAAGGGCGGTGAATTTTCGTCACGTGCTATTTCGCTTCCAAAGTCCCGGGATATGATGGCAACTTGCAAATAAAAACTTGTGCAAAAGCTGAAAACCTATTTCGCCTTTAAACGCCGTTTAAACGAGGTCGCCACCAGAATCACTTACCGCTCAGTAAGGCGGGTTTTAAAAAGCGCACATATTCAGCTTTTAACGGGCGCCTAGTGCTTTTTCCTGTTCTACCGACTCTGCGTAGTAGTCGATAATCACGTATGGTTCCTTTTAAATTCTACATTCGTCGAACTGACTCATTGAAATCAATTACGTATTTACACGAGTAGGTATGTAAATATGTTGTTAGTATTTATTCATGTTGAAATCTAAATATTTTGAGCGTTCTTATAACTTTCCCTCATATGTAAACAAGTGAAATTTATATTTATTTTTCATACTATGTTATATGAACGTTGCATATATATTTTATAAAACGTATAATTAGAGGTTGGCCACACTCAAATTTATTGTATCGATTTAAACCTGAACTGGAGTATTATTTTTTTTATTAAGTGCACGAAATAAATAACAATAATATATTTAAAATATTTTTATAATCAATTTTAGCTAGTAAATTCGCATTATTTATGTCAGATTAATAAAATGTCAGCAAATAATATTTCAATACAATTATTCGAGTAAACATTTTTTATGCATAACTACATTTTTCGACCGTGTAACTGTTGTTTGTTTCACATTGTTTTTAAATTTTCTCCAAACACATTTTCTATACTATTTATAGAATTAATAATTGTGATGTTCATAAGAGATCGTGTCACGTGAGCGTAATAATTTTTAAAACCAATAAAAAAAGACTTATAAATTATTGTTATGATAATACTGCAGCGAACAAAAAAAAAAATTGTTTTAAACAGACGACAAAGACGTGGCGTCGCATCCCCTCGGCATTCGAGATTAAGTTTGTGTACCTGATAAATTTTAGCATGCCACGGTGCACAGGCGGTGCTCTTAATGTCACTTCGCGTTGCATGTGAGAATAAAAACCCGAACGGAGTACCTAGACATTTTCGACGGTAGCTTTTAGTTGCTTTTTTCACAACGCTCCTTAGCCGAAGGAGGAAATACTAAAAACATAATATATAATAATAATAATAATCATAATAATAATACAAATAAAAAGAACGACGAAAATTAATATTTACAATTTATATTCGGATCACGTTTTCGTCCCCCTTGGCAAAAACGTCCGAAAACAATATATTACACGAGTCCGTGTACTGTACATTATGCATTCCGGAAGTTTTGTACGCTAATAATTCTGAAAAGGAAACCTTTCGCCTTCTCCGGCTCGAGCAGTGAAATAATATCAATCGCGTACACGTGATATTGGGGACTGCTGCAATAAATGCACCGCGTTATTTATGTTTAAATATTTTTAACCGATCGATGCATAAGATTCGCCGAATACGTTGTATTAGCAAACAAAAGACTATATTTTTCTAAAATGATTGAATGTACTGTATTATTGTTATTTTAATTTTTATAACGGTTTTCATTCGAATAAATCTGCAGGTATTTGTTAAGGGATTTTTATTCGGTGAATTTCTATATTTTATGCAATTTTCCAAATAGCTTTTCTTTACAACGCAAGGGTTGGAATGTGATCACTTGTTTAACATTTACAATTTAAATCGTGTAAATTATCGAAACAGTAAATATTTGATTTATTAGTTTATATTTTTGTAAATTTGTGTCATCTTCTGGATGACATTTGGAATTTTAATCACATAAAAATAGAATGGCTTTTTAATTTTATGCAGTAATTATTAGTTGGTTTTAAATACGTTCATGTGATATCGAAAATGAAAATCTATACGAACCATGCGTACTTTATATGATTTGTGGCATATTATGATTGTTTTTGAAAAAAAAAAAATGAATTTGTTTTCCGAAGGCTAAGGTGAAAATGACTGGAGATTTTCTGTACGGAGAAATAGGTGTTTTTATAAATGAGAATAAAAAGTTTGGAAAATAATACCGCATCGGATATGGCGAGGAATATTGCCAAGCTCGATTTCCACAGGGAGAGAGTTCAGGTTAATTGCAATGTCATGTTACTGGATTATAATATTACACCGGGTCGTTTATATACCCACGATTTTCACCCACTCACCCACCCTATTTTCCAAGTCGGTCCCGTCCGCGTCTCGCCATAAAGCTCTCGGCGCAATTATAATATTATCACCGCAACGGTGTAAATATAACGAATACATGTATTCAGACATGTACCGGAGAAGGGGGAAGTTGAATTTCGGTTCGGGTTCGATAGTCGAACCCAAGTCGTGTAAAATCAAACTTGACACCGAACTTGATCGTATACTGGATTAAAAATCGATTACAACGAATTTATTTCATTTTAAATCGTTACTTTGTCTAATGTCTATATTATTTACATAATAATATGTACCTTTATAGATGGCACATAAATGTATTTTGAGTTTTTTCAATAATAATAATTAAGAAGTCGATTACTTTTAAAAGTTTTCGCTTTATTTCATTATTACTCGAGGATTATTTCAATAGATAATATTGTACGAGTATTGTAGATTCAGATCGGATCTAGTTTGATTCGACATTTAAATACATTTAAATATTATTAATAGTTCGGTTGGGTTCCGTAAACTCGAGTTCGGCTAACCTCGACTGTAATACGTTTGTGGGTCCGCGTGATCCATTCTTGTTTACAAAATGCCCGCCGTTGCGTCGGAGAAATTCGGTAGTGTCCCACTATACATAATACGTTTGTATTGATCCTTTGGCATTTTAAAACGATATTACACCCGCCTGCACTTACTATACAATTATATCAGACGCGACGACGCGCATAACAACAGTATACGGCCGTTAAACCGTCGCAGCGTTAATTTATTGTTAATTGAAACCCGGTTTGTAATATTATTATTATTATTATTATTATTATTATATGTGCGCGGGAAATTAACACGCTATAAACGAATCTCACGACGGCCGTGCCAATAATCCACGACGCGGATCGGTTATAGGCTGTTTTACGATATACACGCGTACAACAGTTGTGCGTGCGTTTAATGTCCCATCCGTTCGGACGAGATTGGTAATTCGTATTATAAACTACGTCGAGTTTTATAACAATCGGCATGTATAATATAATATTATGTATGTTCCCACATTTGGTCGTCGATAGCCAATCGCGCGTTATACTATTATATCATAATAATATGCAATAGCCGTTTTATTTATTTGTCGTTTAAGAAAAAATAAACTTTGACGCGATGTTTTACCATATACCCAACAATTAAGGAACGGATTCATATGTACTAAATACACGTATTCGATAAAATTGAGTTTTCTCGTTAGGTAAAAGATACGCGCACGATTTAAATAATTTTTATTGAAAACATAAATATTATCTTACATATTTTGCTTATGTTTATTTCACAGCACATCATTATGTTTTTAAAAGTATGCTTTAAAGGAGTCTAAAGTTTATAAATCTATTCCCTATTATTTATATAAACAATATATTATACGAAGGTTTTAATAATAATATGACCCATAATAGCTGTAGTTGCGTTGTGATTGATTTACTCGTGGGATGGCTTTTAGTTATTTTATGGAGTTAGTTTTTGTTCGGAATGGAGTGGTCTGAGTATTCCCAGTGATCTATGATCCCGGGTGCCCGTAGACATTTTTTCAAGAAGGATACAAAGGTTCTAACTTGGACATTTAATTCAATTCAATTTTTACACATTTTTGAACGTTACTGTTTTCATATTTCGTACAGTTTCCGAATAATTGCTTTCAATGTTTGATTTGACGAGTATGTCTTCGGACCGTTCTTCCCATCTTCATTTCGTAATACAGTTAATAATGTAAACAGAAATCGTGTCGTATGACAATGGAAATAATACACATATAATTGCATAGAAATTATAATGTAAGACAGAAGGCATCTGTCGTTATAGAAAAATATCAGCGGCTGTGATATAGCACGCGTCGTTTCTAGTTATCTCGGGGAAAACACAATATTTACCCTATAATAATATTATGTATAACTACACGTGCACAGGTACTAAAACATGCTTCCACGGCGGCAGCCTCTCTCCTTGTCGCTGCGAATTTGAGCAAATGGATGTTTTGATAGTGACTGAGACCTAACACGGTACAGCTAAGTGAGTGTATACTCTTGTGTCTGTGTGTGCACACTATACAGTATATACACCCATTTGCTTTTCGACAATACACATTCGACAATCTATACAGTCTGTGTGTAGTATGTTTATCGAACAAACATGGTGTATTTCAACGACAAGAGAGACAGACAGAGAGGCAGGGAGGGAGAGATAGAGAGAGAGCGCCGTTTAATTATCATGTGGTCTGGCGAAATATATATTTAACCCCCGTCGACGTCTCGATTCCGTCACAGCGGTTGCTCGTACACAGCGTGATATATATATTATTATTGTCATACGCATTTACGCGTGAATCGCAGGCAACGTTTTTTTTTTTTATCATTATTATTTTTTAAATCATTCTTTATAAATTTAATTTATCGCACGTTATTATTGTGATGTAGATATTAATATTATATTATATTAACGCTCTCTCGTTAATACTACATGGTAGCTTGTTTTCAAGCGTTCGATATTGAAATGCCCATTATGGGGTTATTTTTCGCTTCACATAGATTCTAAAAAAGGAAATTATGTATAAAAATCTCAGTATCGCTTATAAAACACGCGAACATATTTTCGTCCACGGGTGATCTAATCATTCTAATCCACCGGGACCGAAGTGCGTTATTCGATCTTTAAACATGTCATCAGCAGTCCCACAATCAGAGAGAATTTCGACGCGGGTGGCATTTGTACTAATTGCAGGGATCCGGAGACCAGGAAACAACCGCATTGCAGAAAGGACACAACGCGTGTGCTCGTGTACGTGTAAAACACCGGTTGCTATTGTGTGTGTTTGTGTGTGTGTGTGTGTGTGTGTGTGTGTGTGTGTGTGTGTGTGTGTGTGTGTGTGTGTGTGTGTGTGTGTGTGTGTGTGTTTGTGGCTCTCGTTGTTTTAAAGCCTCCTCCCACGAGTCCATTTTGAAAAAAAACCATACACCTTCCATCGGATATTTGGTTTCAACCACGGAAATCGGCCCGTACGGGATTACATCGTTCGCATACCAACCCGGTGTGGATTGAGACTCCTCCTCCAATGTAGTCGGATGGGTAAGATTTTACGAGGCCCTAAACTATATAATCTTGTCGGGTTTCTGTGTTACACGTATTTTTAAATCTAAACAAACGAATAACGACCAAAGTGGGATTTAGAAAACAGTAGTAATTTTAATTCGTACCGGACGCGTGAACATAAAACGTAGATGAAAATAATTATAGATTTACAACGGTTCTCAAACTGTGGTACGCGTACCAAACCCGATAACACTAATATATGATTTTATCACACGTTATATCTTTCTCCGATTTGATAAAACTTTAAATCGATTAACGTCTAGACGAAAATAATATGGCTCGGTGTGTGTGTGTGTGTGTGTGAGAGAATGTTTGGCATACAAAAAAATTATCACATTAACGTGAATAAACATTTTTTTTTTTTTTTGAGAATCATTGATTTTCGTCTTTGAGTTCCTGTCCTGTTTATGTCGCAGAGTTATCCCATCAAAGCATCTCTCTAATACTAATATATAATGGTGTAAAAAGAAAAAAAAGTCTCGGAAAAAAAAAAAAAATCGTAATAATTTATCATTATTAGATATTAATTTCGCGCGGATCGAATTCTAAATACATACGATACGAGGGGGTCATGGGTATAGAATTTCCAGAGGACCAAAGGGTGACCGTCGTCTACTCGCCCTGCCCACGTAAATACGACGGAAAACACCGGTGTCGGTATATTACGCTGATGCCGCCGCCGCCGCTGGCTAAAGAAAGGAAGGAGGAGAGTCACGTGTTGGCGCATAATTTATACTTTCACCTCCGCCGCCAGCGCGTGTCTTCTGTGCGTTTACGAACACACACACACACATATATATATATATTATATAGCTGCGGCGTGGTATTGATTTAAAATCGGCCTACGTATTATATGTACTCGGTCGGTTTGAACGCGCGGCTGTGCGCGAAAATCTGATCGGAACGGTCCGACGAAAAATAATGAAAAAAAAAACACAACGTATACGCGCGTTCATATAAATGCAAAACGTTTTTAAACGTATATATTATATTCCCTGTCTGGACGACCGAATTTTTTCCAAAAGTCCGACGTCGACCCTATTCGTGTTCGGTCCATTTATTACTGTGCGTGTTTCATTTTTTCCCCTCTCCGCAGTGCACAACTATTGTTAACAAACGCGAGAAATCCCGTAACGGTTTGCAATATTGGTTTCTTTTGCACTGTGGTGGAACTAAAGAGCCTAAACTCAGCCTCCCGCCCCGTCGGATTTCATATTTATTCTAATAATTATATTAAATTAACATTCAGAAGCACCTACAAGTTTATAAAGTTTAGTTTGATTCCGAATGAAATGAGAAATATATTTTTTAAATCATCATACAACAGATTATAGAACATATTTTAATATCGATTGTAATCGATAAATTATTCAAATCAACGGAATCTCAAATATAAAACCAAATGTACCTAATTAGAAATACGTGTCTACGAACCCGCGCGCACGCCACTGCGTAATTCGATAAAAAACGTGAGATATATTTGCTCGTAAGCTTATTATTATAGAAATAAAAAATGTAATCGGTAATGCGTGTATTAATTATCATTATTACCGCCGCTGGGATAAATATTGTAATCAGACTCTAAAACGCCGTATACCATTAAGCTCATTATAATGTTTTAATAATTATTCGAGTAGATTATATTGAATTTCGCATTCTGTTAGAATCCCATAGCATCTCAAAATCTGATACGACTGTTATTTTTAACACACACACACACACACACATTTACACCATCCCGCACGCAAAATGTTTTCGTAAACGCAACGATGCACACCCTATTACGTTTCATTAACTAACGCGTTGTGTACCAGAGGGTATATGTACACGATTTTCTCTCGGGGCGGAAAAGGGCTATGATGAAATTATTCAACATTTTTTTTTTATCGAAAAGGAGCCGAAAGGCGAACGGATTCGAAATGTTACGCGACAAGAAAAATACTTTCAATAGCTTATAGCTTATAAAGGGCGATCCAGTCAAACAGTGTGATTTAAAAAAAAAAAAAATGAAAATAATTATCGTGACCTTTTTACTCTGTCCGTTATATACTAGTATTTTTTTAACGTATCTAATTTAGTATGACGAATATTACATTAAATCGATACAATACGATGAATAACTGCCGATATGAATAATCGGATGGTTGAAAAATAAATGTACACAGAAACTATTCCCATATATCCCTCCATCCGTGTGTTTAGCTTTGACGTGTTCTGTATACAAAGAGTAAATCTATTTTTCAATATACTGCACGATTCGACGGCGGCGGTCGAATTCTGATATTTGATTTCAATTATTTTAACAGTATCCCACCATTAACTACAAAATACATTTACGTATTTATCATTGAGAGAGAGAGAGAGAGACGATGTTTTGTTTTTGTCGTCGTGACATTCTTTGTTTAATGTTATATCCTTTATTCATTTTTTCTCGTTTGACGTCGCGCCGATCCGGAAATTAAGAAAATATAATAAAACAGTTATTATTATTGCGCGAGCCCCCCATGTCGTGTACATTACGCATCGGCGAAAATAAATCTAATATGGAAATCTTTTGTACCGGCGAACCTTTATGTAGGTAGATATCCTCGCCTGATAAATATGAGTAAAATTATTATTTTTATTTTGACGTCGTCGTCGGCTAATGCGAAACGTTGTGATCCGTATACAAAATACCGATTAATTTATAGTATGTAATATCTTTTGCGCGGACAAAGGAACACGGCGAATCGAGACGATTTGATTTTACGTTATCGTTTTATATACGGGGTGGTGTTCGTTTAACGTCCGACGCTTTATATAATATTATAGTTATCGCGTATTTACAAAGGACAGTGCTCCGCGTTAAATGGACCACTCCGTATACGCGTTCACACTTTACGGACGACGTAAACAATTCGGGCGTTTTATTTAACGTCCTGTGATTTTGTAAAATTTCCCTGGCATATTGAGCAACTGAAAGGATAAACTGTCTATAATAGTTCTGCACTATACTTGTCAACTATGCATTTCATAGAATCAAATTTGTTTTCTTTTCAATCATAGTCGTTGTTATCAATAAAAATGTTAACGACTAGTGAATTTTTCTATCGTACAGTTCGACAAAGGTTTTGTTTAGTTCGACTGGTAGTTCGCGTAAAACGCGTAAAACGTGTACGCATTAGAAATATTGATTACGTCCGTATTAATGTCTTTGTAATATTTATAACCATACGTTTATGTATAATCCGTAGTCATTGATCACTACAATAACACTCGTATAATAATTAAATATGTTATTTTTTTTTTTTTTAACAATAATAATCGAATTAAAAATATTTATATATTTTATGTCGTGAAATTTCTAACAAAGTATATAGACAATACACGCACGCGTCCATGCTTTATTACTTCTACAAATTATGAACTGCTCGATATAAGCCCGGACATTTCATAAAATTATCTACTTTACCCGTGAAATTTAATATAATTCACGTATATACAGGATGTCCCACGAGAGTTTACTACTCGAATTAGCGAGAATAATGAAATCTCCATTATCCCATCACTTTAAATTAGTAAATTGTCGCGGGACATTCTGCACGTAAAATATATTACGAGCATAGTATATAACATGCGATTCGCAAAAATTAGATTTATGGCGCGCGACTATGAAATTTGCAGACGGCGAATTTATTTTACACTACCGTCTAACCGCTAATGTTAAAATCAGTAGTAGGTACTGTGATATTGTGTGGATAATCTTTAACGGTATCGAATTAACCACGGAATAATATTATGTCGATTCTCTAAGAACGTTGTACTTTGTTATCGAGCTGACGATTAATCTGTATCGATTATTTTATGACGTTCAGTTTATTATTATTTTTATTGTTAACAACTAAATATACATAATGATGGCAAAATACGTACTCGTTTGATGAAAATACATACGTAAAATACGAGTAAATGATATGGTTTAAAATAAATAATAATTCCTTTGAAATAAAAAAAAAAACAAAAACTGTTATTTCGTTACTATTTGTTTAGTAACATGATTTTGCATTTTGTTTCGTTAACGATTGTAATTATTTATTTCCATTACCCTTGGGGAGATTTTTCGATTATTTATCATTATTAATATCCGAGTAAAACATAACACAATGCGTTTCGATTCTGATTTCCGACACAGAACTATTGAAATAATTGTCGGCGATTTATTTATACTGGTCGAAAACTTTTGGGCCAAGATTATAACGATAATATATTTACTTTCGAGCGACGACGTTCATGTAACGAATACACTTCGATATTTTTCGCATACCTGACCTCCATCAATCACGGGAGATGAGCGCGACCAGAGGTAAAACACAATGCGACGACGTATCGTAATAATAAGTAAACAACGCGAATAATTAAAATTAGTCCTGATAAATCGGCTGTCGTTTATTAAAAAATGGCTGTTGGGAGAGAAACCCACTGCTGTGTAATAATGAAAGAGTGCGCCGCCGCCGTGGCTTCTGCTTGTGATGTATATGCTTATATTGCTTATAATAATAATAATATGGGACCCCGGAAAAGGCCTGGGGAAATGAAAGGAGAGTGTGTTTGGGACGTGGAGCTCACGAGAGGGAGAAACAATCGTTTTTATCATAGAGAGAACGGGGGGGGGGGGAAACTCTACAACATACAGGGTGTTACACAGTGTTGTAGTTCGTTTTTAACTAAATATTTAAAATCGTATTGTTATTTTTTTTTTTTTAAAAATATCCGAAAATGCCGTTTACAACTTTATTTTTCGAACAACGATATTGTGTCGTCAGAATTGTTTAATAATGATAATTCGTCGATTTGTCAAAGTTCACACGCGAAATTTCAATTTTTCCATTAGTGGTAATTAGCCGTTGATAACATTGACGAAAAAAATAAAATAAAATATGTTTACGCTTAAACAACTTTGAAAATAGTTTAAAAATTAATGACGTTACCTAATTAAAAGTTTCGACATTTTTTTAAAAATCGTACCCGTGAAAGTTTTTAATTTTTATACATTTTTTTTTTTTTTTTTTAAACTAGATAAAATGTTTCGTTTTTTATTTCGAGTTCTTTAAAACTTAATATCTACTTAAAAGATAGTATTATATAATATCCACTATAGCACAGAAGAATATTGTGATGAGTTAAAAAAAAGAAAGAAAGAAAACTTTAAAACGCAGAACTAAAGTACGACACCCTGTACGGGATGTTCTTTTCAAGCCTGTCGACACGGCGTTAGTTAAATTTCTCCGGGGTTTATGTTTTCAGCGTCATACACTGCACTTGGAACTTGAAATATATAAGTAGTTAATCCCAGTATAAGAGTAGTCGTTCTACCGTGTATCGACGGTTTCGAATTGACCGAACACAATACGCAACAGCCGCGACGATAAAACGTTTAAAATCGAACTGTCTGCAGTGGCGTGATATTTCGGTTCGTATTTCTGTACCCGTTGATTTGCTGTCTTGATTTTGTTCTTTATCTCTTGAATCGGTCGCGCGGGTGTTTAATAATATTACATTGATGGTTTTGAAAATCGAACGTATTTATATGTATTCCAAACGCAATAGCCGCCCCCACCTTACCCGAATAATGCCACTGACTGCCAGGGTAGCCCTGGAATAATTATTTAGTAGGGCCCTAAGTTTTAACCTTTCGAGTTTATATATAATATATAATGCTGTAAAATGTAATAACAATAATAATACATTATTAATTATTAATAATTTGTAATCGAGTTTTTATTTTAGTTAGTAATTTTGATGGGTTAAATTAATTTTTAATATAATTAGTTTAATTCCATAGAAAATTACAATTTATTGCAGGCATTAGAAAGTACTGCACTGCCGTTTTATCTCTATCTGAAATCATGTAGTCATTACTGTTGACAAATTTCTGTGGGCCTGGGCCCACTTTCTGAATTCGCGCCCGCCGACTGCCCGTTACGTTAGGTTTATAGTGTGGTGGTGCAGTGACCGTTCAAATCAAAACCATGTGTATAATGTTGTAGGGGCGGGGGAAGCCGGTCGCGTCGTACGCCGCGGGCTGATTAATTGCAAAAGTTTCTCGCGAGATATTGCAGTGGATAGTTGAAGTAGTTTCGCTGGAATGTCAACTATAACCAGAGTTATATGATTTTGAATACACATTTCCTTCCCGGATGATATGCGCTATATAGCTATCTGCCGGATTTAATTCGTATGGAGCGTCGTAATGACGTTAAAAATACACACGACTTCCATTTAAATGGTTTGAGTCGATTTTCCGCGTTCACCAAGGCCTACAAAGTCGTCTACGACACGGCATTCGTTTCGTTCGTAGTATAATAGTTTTTATAAGCTGTACATGTCATCCATATCGTCGATTGACTTTCGACCCGACTTATCGAACCATCGTCGTTATCACACACACTCTCTCTCTCTCCATCGACTCTAGTAATTAGTACTGGTGTGCATATTATTTGTGTTCCATCGGTTCAACTATTTTATATCGAATATTCACAACACTTCAAAATAGTATGGAAAATGTCGTAATCGTTATAGGCACGCGGTGGAATCGTATGACACAATAATAAAACGATATAGAAGGGCAAAAAAAAAGTATTACGGAAAACGAATAATGTATGAAAACGTAATTGTTTTCAACTTCGCGTTATGGAAATTGTTTTGTTATTTCGAAATAGAATATAGACAGGCCTGACGATAAGGGAGAGTGAAAAGGAGGGTTCCCTCGTGTTGAGCATTTTCGAGAGGGCGTGGAAATTTAGGAGTTTATTTTAACATCTGAAAAAGAAAAAACGGTATTATAAATTTACGAACAGTCACACAGTAAACACAATATTTCAAAATTTAAGCGACGAAAAAATAATTTTTTCGTACCTGTTAGAGAAAATAAAATAAAAAGAAGTAGTCCGAAATATTTACGTTGCTGTCTTCGATCATTATTTGTTGGTAAAATAAATCGAACCTAACATAATATTTTGTGTGTAGTTATGATTTTAAAACTTTTTTTTCATTCGTTATTTTTAAATGATCTTATTACAACAACACATCGTAAATCGACCGCACTTTCTCTTCCTAATACTTATTTACCTGACAAAAGTAACGACAGGCACTTAAAAATATAGCGATGCTCTCAAGTTACTACTGCCTGTCCCAGAGTTCTCTTTTCACGGTCTTGGATAAAGGCACGTTGTTACAATTAGAACGGGGTTTCACTATTTAAACGCAAACGTCATGGACGGTGTAAGATTATACAATAATATATTATATTATTAATAACGTACATTTTGCAAAAATTAATTTCACCGAAACAATAATACCGTTTTTGAGCTGTGATATTTTGTCGCACGTGCATTTCATTCGACGGCAAAACTTTCGAATGCTTTACGATCGCGGCACGCACGCGAACGATACGGAGAGGGAGTTTACCGTTTTAATAACAAAGGTCTCAAAGTTATATGTTTCACGCAATTAAAACCAAGTTGATTCTCGATAAACTTTCGCTCATAACAAAACACTCGCGTTCATTAGCGAAAATTACTGAATGCCTTTATCAAGTATACAATAAGTGTTAAAACGAAAAACCGTACAGCCGAGTCGCACTCGAATAAGCCATCGCGCCTGTTGAACAGGTATCGGCGGGGGAAAGATTCTCTTTTTTTTTTTTCCTTTTCATAAACTCGTTCGACTGCTGCAGTTTGAAAAAGCAAACGGAAACGAACAATAACGGCTTACCGCGCGGCAACCGTCGCCGTTATTATAATAATATATAATATTTTACTCGGCCCGCCGCGCCGTCCTACACTCACTTTGCTGCGGGTACAACCCGCAATAAATGTTTCATTATTATTATTGTTGTATTTCTATTAAAGATTAAAATCATTCACGGTGAAATTCAAACGGCGCGTTTGTTTTTCATTCGTGTGCCGTATAATAATTATACATCATATCTATATATATAAAAATTTCGTGTCACGATGTATGTTCGCGATAAACTCCGAAACTACTGAACGGATTTTGATAAAATTTGGTAACCATATGGTCCAACTTAAAAGATAGAATAGTTTTTTTTCAATTTTTTTATGTGGCGAGCGCCGAGAATATTCTGGAACGGTTATATATATATATATAACCAAAAATGTAAAACAATTCATCAATTGAGAACGGCTGGGCCGAATTGGCTCAAATTTTTTTTTGAATTGTTCGTAATTGCCAGGAGAAGGTTTTTACGAAAAAAAAAATTTGAAAAAACCCAATTAGGGGAGGTGCTGAAACGGGAATTTTGTGATGTACTTTTGAAATTTTAAATGTTGCTATTGAATATGTGAAAAAGTCAGCCCATTTATATCATATAATTTATACATATGTATACGTACGTTTACCTATACTGTAACCATAGTGACCATTATCATTGTTTATAAATTTTTTTGCGAATCATTTTCAATTAAAATATATATACGTGTTTCATATACTTTTCACATATACCATATACGTACATACTTACAATAGGTTAGTAATTTTTCATAATACAAAATCCCCGTTTGAGCACCTCCCCTAGGGGGATGTATATAAATAAATCTACAAACTTATTTTTCAAAATTCAATCCTTAAAAGAAGGGGTAAACTTTTCACGGGCTAGATTTTGAGATGCAACGATCAGCGAGTAATTTGCATTTTATATGAATAGATTATGATGTCATCAAAAAGCCCGACGATCTTTACCAAAAACGAATTGATTTTGCAATATCATATTATTCATATTATTACATAACTTTTATCGAAATTGCGTGCGTGCGATGAACAATAGAACTTTTTTCATTGGGCGGTCGAATACGATCGCAGGCAAATCTATAGTCATTGGTCGATAGGCTCGATAGGCGTATACAATTTTAAAGCGAAAACCCGACGACGTTTACGCAAAAGGTATGGATTTCGCAACGTCATATATTATTACATAACTTTTACCGAAATTGCGTGCGTGCGCGCACCATTCCTCTTTCAATCGTAGACGCCGTCGTCGCCACGCACTTACAATAAGTCAGTTATTTTTTATACTGCAAAATTCACTGGAAATATATGGCAAAACAACGTTTGCCGGGTCAGCTAGTTATATTATATAACACTAACAACGGCAAAACGATTTCGGTCATTTTGGTAACGGACAAAAAAATAATGTTCTGTATTATTTGTTCCAACGAATGTATAATATGTCGTCTGTTGTTCGGTAATAATTATATTATTTACAGTATTTTTTGTTGGTTTTGTTTGCAGATATGTTTCGAAATCGTCTAGTGACCTTGGTCCGTTCGGTATAAACTCAATTCGACTGTTGAGAAAAATTCAAACCGAGGAAACGTGAAATGGTACTAAGGTGAAGGACGACAAACGGCTCGCTATGATTCCGTTTGCACTTTCTCGCCAGTCGTTCTATTGTTGGCTGTGCTGTCTGCTCGCAGTCATCGTTGTCCGACCTGCGCACACGAGTAAGTCGAGACTTTTTTTATAATATTATTAATTATAAGTATATTTAGAGATCACAAACAAATTAAATAACACAGTATACGTCTATTATAAATACTGCGATTATTAAGAGTTTGCCGTTTCAACGTTATTATAGTATTGTAGATAAAAAGTGAATAAAATATGCATCAAGTACTTAGGTATACAGTATTTAGTCTGATCGTTTCAGTGTTCTTATAAAATAAACGAATAAAAGTGCGGTATGAAATGTATACTCTTTTGTACCGTGTAGTGGCGCTAATACTAAGTCAACATTTATTTCGATTGTTATTTTAAAGCATGAAAAGGGGGAAAAAATGATTCAAGTATTGTCTTTGACTATGTTCAAGGTATTTATATTTATATTGACCTTTTTACATCCCGGCACTATCTATACATTTTTAAAATCCCTTTAAAACGAACTGGCGAATAAAGGATAAACATCTTTTATTTGGAACCAAATAAGGTACGAAAAAAACCCCGATGATTAATATCGTATGGTATGCGCTTATTTATTTTGTAAAAGTGGTCGTCGTACACATGTTTGTATACCCAATACACGTGGATATTTACGTTAAATTTAATATTGATAACGATTCACACGGGCGTTACCCGGTCTTCGTCCCCAGTTTGATGTTAAACATGCAAATGATTATCATTATTAGTTTTTATTTTATAGTTTTAGTTGATTACGTATATTTAGGAGATACGTATGACATTATATATGTATATTATTATTGTATATAGTACGATGTGTATAGATATGGCTTTCGTCATCCAGCGTTGTCAAACATATTTTATTAGATTGTATTTGTAGTGTATTGAATTTCCTTTCTATCCCGCTATTACGGACTGTGTTTGTTTAATACTATTGATATAACGAATTTCGATGCAACGAATTTTCGATATACCGAACTATTGAAATTCGTTCTAACGCGAGAGAAAAAAAAAACTTTATAAGCGGGTCCGTATTACGTTATGCGAGGTGATTTTGGAAATCGATTTTTTTCCCATTTTTACTCTTTCTTACTCCCTTAGAAGCAAAATCTTTCTTAATGTCAACCACATAAAAAGAAACTTTTGACCTAATTTCTTTCGCACGGAACAGTCATGGCTTTGATTTTTCAAAATCCATTCTTATAAATCGGTTTTTATACATACTGGCGTTCTTGTAAATTATACGAATATAATGAAAAATCCGATCAAGTAATAACGTTCTACATTTTTAACACCATTTACCCATCCTTAGGGGTATAATTTTGGAAAATAACGTTATAGACATTTCATTATTAATTTTACTAGTTTCACTTTGAACCTCTTTAGAGGTCGAATATCGTAAAAGCTTTCCTTATTGCACGCCTAGAGCACTAGACGAATCAATGTTCCGAATTTCAAGTCCGTACGTCGCGTGGTAGTAACGATTATATATACGAGTATATCTATATAAATTTACTATGTATGATATATATTGCACTAATTGCTGTAAGACTTAGAGTTTTCTCGCAAAAAAAAATTCTCCAACGTTTTATTAGGTTCGTGTTTAAACGACGAACAAATATTATAACAGTTGTTAAAAAATAAAATAAAAATACTTTCTTAATATTTATCATTAACATTTTCTTTAATTAATATTATATTTCATCCTTAATGGAGAGAAAGGATCTCGGTAATTAAAAGTAGCTTTTAACGTTCGGTGGCGGTTAAAAAGATATACGTATAAATTGTTTTTAAGGCCGGAAACACTCGGCGGAGGGCGGCGCGGCGCGCGGCGGGAGAGAGACGAGCTACGTCATTTGTGTCAGGAGGACGTCCGTTACAAAGACATTATATTATAAATAACGGGATTTAATTTCGCTCCGCCCTATCGTACCTTTCATTATGCTAATGTTCGAAGAACGGCTCGGGGAGATTATGAAAGCAGGGGGCCCGGGCGCATAAAACCTCGGGGAGCTGCATGTTTACTAAATCGTATTGACACGGCGGCGTGTGTAGGCAAAACATGTGCGCCAGTGGCGTTATTTTGTTTATTAATAATAATAATATATTATAACGATAACATTATTATACCCAACAATATTCGAAGGAGTAGGCGTCGTCGTGATTTGGTAAAAACACTGCAGCACATGGCTTAATGGCGTACAGGTTATTACGCGTAGTGCACCTGGTGGTGAAGTGTCGTAAGAGGTAGTTTCTATCGCGATTTAAATTGGCTAAATTAACGATATGATTTCTAATATTCTTCCTCTAGTTTGAGTATTGTACACTTATAAATATCGGCCGTATACATCTTAATATGTAAGGAAAAATCATCGAGACGTCAATATTGAATTTGCCTTTTACGTTTTTATAGTGGTTTACAGCGGGTGCGTGGTTTAACGATCAAACGAGACACATCTCTAAGGCCTATCGATGGTCTATTATCCTATTATTCATTTTATATTTAGTCGTTCCGTGTTTGTCGACCCGCAGTTTTCATTAAGTTTGCTATCGTAATCCCGTTTCGTGAAGATTATATAGTAGTCAATGCATTGATTTTATAGTTTTTACCTTGTTTTTTTTTTTTTTATACCTATATAAAGTATTTAGTGTTACATTTGACTAAATTTAGATTAATTAATCCGCGCTTTGCTATTGTATTTCATCTCTCTCCCGACCTTTATTTTTGGCGTACAGGTTTTACAGGCGTATCGAGGGGTTTCACTATTCACTGTTTGACTGGTTAACAACTGGTAAATATACGGGGAATTTGATTCAAATAGCAAACTATAATTTCAATGCGCTTATTATTTGAACGCTTCGCCTGGTATTATAATATGTCTATACCGTGTAATGGTATGAAAATTTATTCACATAATTATTACATTTTAGTATTTTACATTGTTTATACTGTTAAAACGATACAATAGCATAAAACATACTAGACTGATATCCCCCACCCCCCCGTTCTGCCGCTATCTTGATTTCAGTGATTAGGATTCGATCGAACTGCAACAATTTGTATAATTTAGCGCTACGGTATAGTTTATAGTTTTGCGTACATAAATATTAATAATTTCATAACAATATTATATTTACTTTACGGCTATGCCGATATGGTAATTGATTTTATGTTAAAATATTTATCTCGTGCGTACGGGTGCTTTTACATTTAATAACCTACGGTAATTTATTTCCATTTCACTTGTTGTGTCGTTTTCAAAAGTCGAAGAATTCCTAAAACGTAACCGTTTAATTCCGCTCGATTAGGTAAAAAGTGAACGCAATGGATTTCGAGAGTTTTCTCTTTGATGATTAGTGTTATTTTTTTTCATATAGAAAAACACGATTGTTGACAATATCGATTGGGATAGAAATTAAACGCATAGTCAAAAGAGTAACGTATTATTGTAAGAAAACGTATAAAACTAACTTTCAATTACAAAAAACGTGTCGAAAAATCGAATCAAGAACGTGTTTTAAAATACAAAATTCATTATGTTTCTTAATAAAATTCTAAACCTATTTCTCGAAAAATACAGAAAATAATACACAATGCGATAAAATAGATGATTTCAATAAATAAATAAAAAAATTTCCATTTACATAACATATAGTTATATATATCCTAAAATATTTATTTATTTTTGCAATTGTAAGTCGTTAGAAGTCTTTGAAAAGGCATACATTTTTTTTTCGCTTTCTACTTTGAGAAATCGGTATGAACTATTTTGTAATTCAAATTCGACAGTCCTCGTTAAATAGTATTCTACAAATTATTTCAAATGATAGAAAATTTATTACAGTTTTTGTGACTTTTCCACTTTTAACCATTGGACAATTTTTAAATTCTTATAGTCATTTCAAACTGCATTGAGATATTAAATAATGAAAAAAAAAATCAAGTTTATTTTATACTGCTTGCAGAATACTTCACTGCATTACGTAGTTTTAAGTTTCTACAAATTTCCAATAAGAATTCGAATAGTTTTTTTCAATCTAGTAGGTAATAATAGCA
The DNA here is from genome assembly GCA_948098885.1 of Drepanosiphum platanoidis. NCBI lineage: Eukaryota > Metazoa > Arthropoda > Insecta > Hemiptera > Aphididae > Drepanosiphum > Drepanosiphum platanoidis. The sequence continues at coordinate 4,679,876 of OX402535.1, forward strand.
TTGGATTCGCAACGATTACAATAGTACAGTTGCTCATACGACAGAGTTTTTTTTCTTCCGACTATTGAAAATCGTCTACATGTCATCAAAACAGAGCCGACGACTTATTTCAAATAGACAGACGATCTATATGAAGCTCTCGGCGGACGTTTATTACCTTAAACATTTTTTTTTTTTTTTTCAATATAAAACATTATTGTACGATCGATATTATTTTTGTCCGGCTAGTTTAGTTTATCGTTTTCATTTCGTCGAACGGCCTTATGTAAAAAATACGTTGCAATAAATATACCAGTCACAATACAGCATTCAATAATAGGCTCGCATAAGATTTATAAAAAGTCAACGAATACGCGTGTGTTCAACAGTTGCAAGTTTATTAAATTCGATAAATTATTAACGGTTTTTAAGGCGATGAGTACCGTTAAAATCGTAATCTCAAACGGTGAGCGCTGCGAACGCGCGGGGGATAAACTAACTGATGTCGTTGAATCGATTCGAATGGGATATAAAAACGACGTCGAGTTCAAATGTTTAAACTCAAACAGCAGCAGGCCAACGTGTTTTGAAGCCATTACATTTTTCTATACCATCGCAAAAATGACTATACAAACTCGATTGTTCACTTTATCGGAAAATCATTTTAACTATTTTTTATAGCCCGTAAGGACTCTTATTCTTTCAAGCCGTAAAAACACAACTTATTTATTTATTTTCTTCGTCTTTTTTTTTTTTTTCTAGAAAAAGAAACCGTTTCGTTTAGTTAACGGTATCGTTTTGATCGGAGACCAGTCGCGTGGAAAACTGTATTTTTTTCCTCTCTTTTTATTCCGCTCTCTATTTCTCTCTCTCTCTCTCTCAATCTTTCGATTCTTTTTTCCCCCGTTTCTTTTCGGATTTACCCTTCGCCGTTCTTTATTTCACCCCAACACGGAAGACACAGCTGGGCCCTGGAGACGTTCGCGCGCGCGAGAGGGGTTGCTGAAACAACAGGCACGACCGCACGAAAGTTTATCGATCGGTCAAAGTTCAAACGTGTCTTTGCGCGACCTTTTGTAGTCAATCACGGAATTTCACTAGGCGAATACCCCGCCGGGAAGAGTGAGAGAAAAAAAGACAAATATCATGATTGATTAGTCAATCGGCAAACGCGCGCGCCGTGTTTACCGAGTTATTTTGCGTGGAATCTCAAACGTATTGTAGCACGGGTGTATATTCATATAGGCATACCCGAGATCATCCGACACTATTTTTCCTCTTCTTCCCGCCGCCGCCGCCGCCGTTGTCGCGCTCGTGAGTTTTCGTCGTTTTGTTTCCGACTCGACTGATAACGACTCTTTAGTCCGGGGCCGTTACCCCTCAGGTGGTAAGAGCAAGAGGCAGTAGATACGGGCGAAATGCGATTACTACGGTCCTTGTACCGCGCGTTCCGTTGAAACGGAAACTCCTTGAGCGTGAAATAAACTGGTACTTCCTTAACGGTCAAAGTAACAATATCCACCGTGCGTGGATGACCGGCGTGGAAACTTTGTACGCGACCAGAAAGTTTTCTTTTGACCCTCCCCCCCCCCCCCGACACGGCCACGTTAGTCTGTTGTGAAAATCGAGACCGCTCAGAATTCACTTTTCTCCGGTCGCCAAATGTAGTAGAACAAAACGGAGCGAGAAAAATTAACCAGATGTAACAATACAATAAGTGCTTAATACACTTTTCTTATTATATTATATAATCCGTAAACATTTCTGTTTTCCTTCTCATTGAAATTGCCGTCGTCGTTCAAATCACAATACATAACGTCATTATACGTATATATATTTACGAACATACGATACGTAAAGAAAAACAAGTTTTTCACTCGAAAGCAAATACATTTTCGTGTCGTTATAACAATGCGATGAGCGCTAAAAATAATGTGATTTTACCACACGTGAATAACGACCAATAAACGTCTGAATAATATTATAAAATATACGTTTGAAACGTTCTCTATCCAAACTATATTTATTAATACTACCTCCTATACATAGACGCCTCCAGAATTTTCCTTTGAGTTATGCTTTTGAAAACGTAAAATGCTACCAAATATGCACTTAGAATTTAATATGGTTATTGTTAGCTCATATCATTATTATTACCTATTGTAGAAAAATAACACTTATACGTACATAATAATTTTATCGATATTTACTGTGGATCGTCAAGTGAACTAAATTATACGTCGGGAAGTTTTTTTTCAAAACTTAATTTGACATAATTTTACTGAAAAATATCTGCTAGAATCAAATATATATATATCCAATTAAGTTATACATATGTAAGAATAGATTATTATAATGTTTAAAAATGCAAAATATGTAAATGGAATATGTATTTTTTTCATGAAAAATGTGTCGACAGGAAAACATATTCATAAACGTACTTTGACAATAACGTTGTTTATGTACAAATTTACTTTTAAACAAAATGTCTACAATATCGGTCAATGCGAGTATAGCGATGTTTTGACAGTATGGAATTAATTTCGATTAGAAAATATGACACGTGCAATATTTATGTAATATTAATATTATGCTACGTATTATTATTATTATATTTGTATGAAATAAAAATGTCCATGTCGGATTAGCGTATCGACACCGAAACATAACATTATATGATATTATAATACGTGACGTGGGCGTTCGTTCGTCGTTCTCCTGACGCGATTACGCTATTATCAATTCCATTTATTTCGTAAACCGTGAAATAAAAATATCTCGTAATATTTTTCATTTTCATAAAAGCAATTGTACAAGACAATAAAATAAAAATTCATTATAACGGTATTGTTGTGTATAGTGAAGTAGTATAATATAATATTGTTTATACACGCAGTCCGCGGGGAGAGAAAAAGAGAGAAAGAGAGAGAGAGAGAGAGAGAGAGAGTGAGAGACAGAGAGTGAGAATAATATGAAGAGAGAAAAATCCAAAAGTAACCACCGGTCCCTTTTTAAATATTAAATACACTTCACATCTGAACCGTTGCCGTTTCTTTGTGCATTCATATTTAATAATATGAAAAAATTTCTTTTTCTGAAGCGTCAGTGTACAAGTTTTATGACCGGTGAATTCAGTTTGACAGGTTATGAAAGTGGCGGTGGGCGTTCGAGCTGATGGCAGTGAAGTGAAGGGAGACCCGAGGGAAATTACGCGGGGGTCCAAATGAAAAATACCGGGAAATTCACTTAAAACAACCCAGAATATTTTATGATTATTATTAGTCTTGTTTTTTGCTCTGGTTGTTATTCTCCGGCCCAAAATGGCATTTCCCTCGTCACAGCTACTTTTTTTTTTCTTCTTTTTTTTTTTTTTATGCTACTTTTACGACACGGTCCTTCCTCCGATTAACTTTTTCTTTAACAATTTTATGACGCTTTCATTGGAAAAAAATTGCACCGGACCGTTTGCGGTTGCAATTTACTAAACGAATATTTATTTTTATTACATACATACATATATATATATATATGTATATATCTTATAATATATAACTAAAACAACGATAAAGCTCAATATTAGTTGCGAGGAAATATTCAAAGTGTTTACCGTAATACCGTTGAAACAACGATGCCGTAAGAAAATATAATATATTTAATATGTAAAAAAGTTTTTCTCATTCCGAAAACGTATAACAAATATAATATGTTACCGTTCAAAATATGCTCCAAGAATGCCGAAAACGAAATTTAAACATTTTAAGAGATCGAATCGTAGAAGGCGAACGTTACGCTCAAAATGTAATAATAATTGTCGTCATAATTGATTGAAATATTTGACGATCGAAATGGTTTTATTAGTATTATTGTATGTGTGGGTGTATTTTATCGCAAAAAATAATATGTATATAAATTTTTTTCAATTTATTTCTTAATTGTAAATACATATTACATATACATACACCTGCATATCTATAATATGGTGTTTTGTGAGTTATTTTCGTAAGGATATATTTACCGAACTCGTTAAAGCGCTTATTGTTGGCAACGCTGGCTTTAAAAAATATCACATAATCATTGTTTTTAATTAAAACGTTGAGAAATTAAAAAAATAAAAAATAATAACTATTTTCTAATAGCACGGCCGATGCCGCCTGAAATATTGGATTCATCGGCTCGCCGCCGCCGCTCCACGTCTTGTATTGTGTATTGTATTTAATTTGAAATAAGCCGCCCCGGAAGACCGATATTTCCCCTGTCGCCGTCTTGTTGTAATTTAGATCAGAACTAGGATCCCTCACAGGGTTTTTATTCTCCTGTCCCCGTCCCCGCCTATCGATTACAAACTCGTCCTCTCCGCGCGGTCCTTCCCGCTTTCTCCGTAGTGCTTTAATTAAAGGTCTCCTCCGCCGCCGCCGCCGCCGCCACCGCCGCCACCACCGCCGCCGCTGCCGCCGCTGCTCTTCTCGCGTTACTGTGAAAAGTTTCATCTTTAATTAACGCCGATAATTATACCGTCGCGGTGACAGTTTGTCCGCGCGTAACCCGGTCGCCGCCGCCGCCGCGGCCGCTCCCAAAGAACGTCTCCGAAACGTACGCGCCGCCGTTAAGCAGCTGATCAAATAAGATCGGCCCCACAACAGTTCCATCCGAGTTTTTTTCGTCGAAACATAGGGGTACCACCGACATTTGAGCGGGCCGAATTTGGCGTTGATTGTTAGGGTTGGGTACCACGCGATCCAAAAAACGAGGTACATTAATTTTTAGCGTCCACGTACGACATACTATATGTTTGTATTGTGTCAATCTTTAGACGAGCAAGCGTGAGAGAACAATTCAGGCTGAGAAAACTTTCTGCGTCATCCATTAATTAAAAAAAAAAAAAAAACTCAAATGAACAATGACGTGCTAATATAACAATATTCGTTTAATTTCATTATAATAACTATAAGTATACTCGACACAGGGATGAATCGGGGCCCCGAGGCGGTTATCGAATTTCGATTTATTTTTGAGCACCTACTTTAATGAATTAAAACCTTGTTTTATTTATTTATTTTCTTGTTCGATATAGGTACTTTGACTGTTTAAATAAAAATAATACTATTAAATTAAGAAGCAGGCTCATAAACGAAGTGGGTGAGTTATGGCTGCTATATTCCGTATATTTTTTTTTGCACGCCGTTTTTCAATATTTTGCATGAAATATTTCGAGAGGGTGCACCGCGTTGCATTCGCCCCGGGGCGGCACGACGACAGCCGCTATCGATATCGATCCTTCGTCCCGAGGTTCGTGCCGCTAATACTCTCTGCGCACAGGTACGGGAGGCGTGAAAAATAACAGTGGCGTGTGCACCGCGCGAGAGAGAAAAATGTACATTATACTCGGGAGCGTTCTCGTGACATCTAGTGAATAAATGCACTAACCGGATGCTCCGGGGGATTTCGCTAAGACATAAATCTCGGCGCCGCCGCCGCCGCCGCCGTCCACAGTTTCGTCCTTCCCTTCGTTCGTGTGATAAAATCCGTAAATATATAAAACACGCGTTTCTCCGTCGCCATCGTCAGAAACCGCCCCGTGACTTTTCATCGGGGGGAAAAAAAATAATACCATATACAAGATATCCCCACAGAACCGGTACTAGTCGTCGACGTTTTGCGTGAAATCGTCATCACAGGGGGGCCGCAGCGTCGCCGCTTATCGATACCCGTTTTTTACGCATCGTCACTCGTCGCCCGAGAGAATAACAAATGTAAATATTTCCTACTTGCTGGTACTGCTGTTGGTCTTATCCAAGATCCGTTCACAAGGTCTTCGACTTATATTTACATTTATTATATCATATCAAATTAACGGCTCGTCCGTCCGTTGTATCTAATAGGACGAACTTTCAAAAACTTAGAGTAGGGTTGACGAGGGTAGCTTCTCCGATAACGCACGTGGTCGGATGAAAAGAAACGCGGTAATATAAACGTAATATGCGCGTTTTACGGTATCATTTCGACCGCGCGGTTTGTATCACGAATTGTGTCCACCGTCCACGTAGTCGCGACGTTCGCCGCGGCCGTCGTATTATGATGATAGTTTTGTCGTTAGCGTAGTGAATTCGGGCGTTTTATTAAGCGTCTAGATGGGCGAACGGAAGGATAGGAGTTGTATCGTCAAAAGACTTTTACGAATCGGACTGTAAATAGGTAGTAAAAAAAAAAAAAGAAGCTTGTCGGAAGAATTCAAACTTAAAAACCGTTTACGACTTGTTACATTGTTTTAAATCGACTAAAACACATTTTAAATACTTCCAACTTCACGTCTATTTAACGATGGATTACCATCGAATTTCAATCGAATTTATATTTAGTCCGAATAAGTAATATAATATCTATTTTGTGTGTGCCTATTTTTCGTTTATGTGGTTATTTTTTCAGTTGTTTTTACCAACTGGTTCTTAATGATAACGTTCACGAAACGCTTTGCAAACAATAGCGAATTTTTATAAAAATCTTTAACTTGCAATTATCCTCCCCGTGCGTTTCGTCAGATGTCCGATTCAACTGAAAAGTCCTCGGCAGCAGCTACGAGTATGAAATAAAACAGTTTTGAAAACAGCGTTTTAATTTTATACTTGCCTTTTCATTTTTAAATTTTCATTATTTCAACAACAATGTGTAGCGAACGTATATTCGAATAACAACTGTGGCCGGCATGTATTATAATAACATATATAATATATATATATATACAATGTACATATATATATTTATACCTAGGTACCTACCTAATAATACGTTTCATCAAAATGTTAATTATTAATCTCTATTGTGCTCTGCGTGTAATGTTGTGAAATTTTAGCCTTTTGTGTCGGAGGTCTGTCAGCTGCCGGCAACGGATATGTTTCCCGCAATTTAAATAGGCTCTTGTTATCCGAGTATGGGACCATAATGAACACGAACTTTACATCAAAAGGTGTCCTCTATCCTTAAGGGAAAAATTGTATACGTATATACCAACTCGGGCGCACACCACCCATCGTATTTATATATATATATATTATTACGCGAATATAATGTATATGTGTATTATTTTTTTTTTTTCATTATTATTAACGACCTTTTGAGCCTCGTGAAAATGAATTTCGTGACCAGGAGGGGGAGCGTGGTAATTATATGTTTTTTCGCTCTTCTCGAGAAATGTAGTGCTCTCGTTACGACGCGTGGTGATAGAGCACGTAGCTCTGTAGCGGCGGCGGCGGCGGCGAATCCCGGTATTTATTCAGTTATCATCGTTAGGTACATTAAATAATAAATTCACCATGGTCCTGTCTGGCGGCAGCGGCGCGGCGACGACAAATAACATCGCACAATAATAATAATAATCTTCTTTCTATTTCGGCGGCTTTTAATACCGCACACCGTTATAAACGTAATGTTTGTCTCCGGGTTTCCCTATCCACAGACGCTTCCTTCCGACCCGCTTTTGGCTTTAATTTTTCCGCGTCTTCGCGTTTACCCCGTCCGTCTTAATCTCACCATTTCCAGCGGTCTTTTCCCCTTGCTGTCCTCTTGCACATCCTGCTTAGTGAAGTTTCTTCTCGATAATATCTTCCACTACAGTGGCGAATACACGGGGCGAGGGTTCGGGATCAAAAATCTCCCCACACCTCGGTTTTGTAAAATCAAAAAATTAACGAGTGGAATCAATTATTTTTATTGGAATACATTATACATGTACTTTGTGAAAACTACTTTTCAAATATTAAATTAATTTATAAAACTAGTGACCATCATCGTGGCTTCTCTACTACCAATGACATATAAATATCATTATACTGAACTTTCACATACTTTCCGTCGCGCCAGTGTTTTCTAACCGAATACCCGAAATAATATTGATAACCGGCTTGGATCATCTAACCTTTACTTCGTTTTCTTAGCGTATAATAATAACAGCACAATAAATTTGAATTACGGCCGAATCTCGTTTACCTAGAGTCACGTATAACGAACATCAAATCGCGTCGCGAAAAGTTTGCCCAATCATTTTCCGAGTGTATAATATTTGTCGCGGTGCCTTTTGTTTTCCGACGCGTTTTAAAGAGCATATCGTCGTTAGTATTTATTAGCACAACCGTCCGTACGCCCGAGCATAATGTGATAACGTAAAGTTTATTCGCCATTTGACGTAAAAATGTCGCGTTTACCTAACTGCGCGCCGCGCTGCCGTATATCGTTATTCCGCTCGACGAACCGTATTCTTCGCGTCGAACATCAGCCACGAGCAAATTATCGCGTGCGCGTTGTATATAATAATAATAATAATAATAATAATAATAATAATAATATTCGGCAAGTGTTACAATACGACGACGACGACATGGCTTCGAGAACCGCTCGGTGTTGTAAAATGTGATTTATCGAAAAGGTTTCTGTCAAACGAGTGGCGGTCCCTGGATCTTATTAAACGCGTAACGACCTGCGGGGCAATATATTATTAAGCAAATATTGTTTCTCCCGCCGCCGCCGCCGCCGCCGCGAAACCACACCGGAGTCTAATAGGGTATTAAAAAAAAATATCGAAAGCCAACGCGCCCTTCGGTGCTGCGGCGATGGGGTGGAGAAATTGAAAATTCGATCCCGAAAATCCCACCTCGACTCCGGCTATAGGTCAGGTAACGCCGGGCCCGCCCGGGCGGTTAGAAATTAATTTCTCTCGGTCTTCAATGGGGGCCCCCATGCCGCCGAAAGCGTTTTCCGCAACAACAATAGTAGCGTCGTTCCGAGGGGAAATCCAAAGCGACGGAACGGAGTAGCGTGTGTTTACGGAAACGCGCGGGAGCCGCAGAAATAACCGTAAAACAACATTACAACGACGTCGAAACAAATAAAAACACTATGTATACGTACATACGTGTTTACTTTCGTTTTTTTTTTTTTTTCAATTTTAATTCCCATTTTTTCGTACGTTTTTCGATTAAATTAATCCTTTTATTTGTGTTGACCTTCGTGCGCGTATAATGTAACGTCGAGAGTAAATACAAGTCAGTAGGTCGAATGCGATTAGAACGCATCGTGATTTCAGTATTTTATTTTGCTGATTAAAGAGCTTTAGATCTGTATGTTATGATAATATCAGCATAATATAGTTATTGGTTCTTACATTTCAAACTTAGGTAGGTAGTAATCGTAATTATCAATTGTCGATCAAAGTTTACACGTGTTATTTAATACACTTTCAGAGTATAATACAATCGTATTTATATCGTGTGTCAATAACAGTCTACAATTATTTGTCGAAAATTTAATGTTCACAACACCAAATCATAGTATAGATTTGGAAACATATACTATTATATGAATTAGTAATTATTTTCCTATTATGGAGACGACATACCTTGTTATTATTGCGTTTCGTGAAAGGTCTGTTTAAATCATAAAACGATTATTGTTGGGTGAATTTACTTTTTCAAATTTAGTCTTAAAATCTAGTAACCATGAAAAATTGTTTCAAAACATTTCTCTCACCCGATTTTTTCACCCGTCGCGGACGGCTCGTAGAGAGAATCATCTCGAACGAATAGTTTTATAACTGGTAATTATATTTTCTAATTATTGAAAAATGATTATTAAAATGGAGTTCTAGTACAACTTTAGTCATTCGATCGTTTCAATTTATTTATGTTTTCGCGGGATCGTTCAGAACCAATATTGTTTTTGTACGATTAATTATTTTTGTCATGTTTACGTTTGCTTTTCAGTTTTATTCATAGCGATATACTCTCAATTAATTGTTCGCTCGATGAGTTTATATTATTTGTACGGGATAGAATCGAGGTCAATAGTTGGTAATTGCGTAGCGTTATGAATATGACTCCGGTCTACGCGCATGTTTAAAATTATAATATTATTGACCGGCCCAAAAAGACTTAAAATGAAAAAAAAAAAAAATGTAATTGCATAATACAGTTACACGTGGACGGTATTTAAACTAACGTCCGAGGTTCAAAAGTTTAAATTCAAAGTCGATTGTACAATATAATATTATTAAGCCCTCTATCGATTATATTAATTACGATTAATTAGCGACTAACTTTTTTTTTTTTCATTATAGTATTGATTGAACGATTTTTTTTTAAACGGCAGAAATTCTTCCCTTTGATTTTTATTCACTTTATATATATACATTCACTGATTACATTTTCCCTCTGTAATCAGTGTTACCCTACGGTGTTAATTTAATTAATTTTCCGTTACACATGGGGCTCTGTATCTCGCTCGCTCTTTCTCTCTCTCTCTCTCTCATTTTTTTTTTTTGTACGTACGAATTTATTTGAAAATCCATGAAAACAGGCTTTAGTACGTCCAAATCACTTTAGCGTGCAACTTACTGCACCGTTTTGAATCTTTTTCACAGATAAGGATGAGCCTCGCGCGTAGACGTATAACCAATAAAGTCCCCATGTAGGATAACCAAATACAAAAAACAAAAACGTGTTACGATGAATAATCAATTAAATTTGAACCGAATTACTACGTTGACTTTTCGTTTCACCGTCGTCGTCGGAGAATATTTTTCAACTGTATTTCAATTTGTGATATATTCTCATAACGGTGTATATTGTATACTGCGACTTAGTCTAGTCAAAAATATCGTAAATCCGATCGAATTCACACATTTCATTGTGATAAAATGTTTCTTTCTAATTCGGCGTGTTAGTGGGCTAATATATTAATATCGTATTTAGGCACGAATCAGCCACGTTCAGTAGAAGGTACAAATGTTCAGCTATTCCCGTTCGAAAATTTTCGTTTCAATACGATCGAGACATTTCGTGAAAACCAGAAAATGACGATCCACACATTGTAAAATACTATTTCGTGTCGATCAACGAACGCAATATAATATATTTATATATATATATATGTTCCAAACTACACTTGTTCGTGTAGTTCTTCTTCTTATTCTTGTCGGTCCCATCCCGGGGGAACATCTTGACGCGGTGGTCAACCCCTCATACATATTCATTAAAATTTTGCCCGTCGTCGGACGACTACGTACCGTACTACTCGTCGTAAACGCCGAGAGTTTTGTTCACCGATTTTATTCCCTCCCACGCGTGCAAAACTTCGCGGTGTAGCGCGCCCCGGCGGGACGACCTGCGAGTCCATAATAATAACGATGACAATATATTATAATCTATAATATATAATAATATTAATAATGATTGTGATGATAATAATGATATATACGCGCTTTCGCGCACGCTTGTTGTTTATTGAATACACTCGCAAAACTCCCGTAACAAGCGGGCTAGAGCAGCCCCCGCGTTATTATATTATATACACAATTTACATATATGGCAATGTGTTGATATGAGTGTTTGCGAAACAAGTTGTGCGAGTTGGACGGGGACGGTGACGGTGACGGTCGTCGCGGGGGCCAGAAACAGTGACTGTCGGGATAAGTACCCTGTCGCTTGATTTCGGCAATCGAGTTAACGTATATACCGTACGTACATATAAATTTATACGCACGCACACGGGTATACTTAAGCCAGTTCGTTCCAAGCGCGCGCGCGCGCGCGCGAAGACTATTTGTCTATGCGAGTGAAATCAAATTAGTTTTAACCGCTAATAATTTATTTATACGGCGCGGGGCAGAAATTAATAATTTATGCGCCGCGTGGCATTACTATATTAGAATCTCAAGTAGCTATAGTGTATACGTTTTCGAGGCGCGAAGACGCGATTTTTCGTCGAAAGTTTTATTATCGGTCCGTTGATTTTGTGCTTTTACTCCGTCTGTCCAGCAGTGGCGCAGTGGCTTTTGAACAATAGTTTTACACTCAAAATCTCTAAACACGATGATATACGACAAAAAACCTTAAAAACATACATATTATAATATTCTTAAACGTATATAAGCGGTTTTACGATTCTAATAATCGCTGTATCTTATCGAATGGTAATAAAGTTCACTAAAGCGACTATACTTACGGTAGTTTTATACCCCGCGCACTAGCTATATATAGGCGGGATTTAGGACTTTTTGAAATAATTGCTTCAATATCCAATATCAGTGGATAAGTGAGCATAACATAAACGAAAACTGGAATTTAAGTTTTACCGTCTTCATATAATATACATTATAATTATATATATATTATGTAAGTATACTTAATACTCTATAACGTCTGTAAGTAATGGCATAACTTGCATTTTTTTTTTTTGTTTCGGGTTGTTAGTTAACTCCGTTTCAGTATGTATTGTCATTGACTCGAAACAATTTAATCATCTCTGGTGGTTTTAGAGGCGAGGCAAATAAGGTGTTGTCTTTAAAAGTTTTAAAGACTTGATTAGTATGTTCTTGACAAGTATTTTCGAATAATATTTATCAAATTGAATTTTTTTCAAAAGTTTTTCATTAGATTATTAAGTGTATTATAATTATTTATGTGAGAAGTAGCGCGTCACGTCATATTTTGATTTATTCAATCGTAAAGAAAAAAAACATACTCTTATTACAAGGGGGGTTTTTTTTTTTCAATCTCGGATCACAACGAATTTCCAATCTTTGAAATCATCTACGAGATACAGTCAATCGATATCAAGTTTAACATATATTGTATATCTAAATAGATCTATCTATTGCGCAACATTGATTGAAAAATCTCCGAATGTTTTTATTTCTACAAATATATTATTATATGTCTTAAAAAAATGAATAAAAAAACATGTTTTTTCGAGAGCTAAATATTTCGATCTTAAATTTTTTTTTTACATCATACGTATGGATCTTTAAGTACGTCATTTAATTATAGCTTATAAGAAAACAAGTTTTTTGTTTTTTACAACTGATAAAGATATGTAAATAAGTGTTAGAACGTAGTATCCTTTAGATATACTAAACGACGGCGCGGCGGGTCGGATTTGGCGGCTCGCGGGCCACCCTCGCAGTTTCGACGAACGACTCGCGCATTAATTAAGTCCGAGACGGTTATTGTCGGTCCGGATTCTGGTACCGATTTTTCCGTAAACACAAAGCATAGCTACTCGGCGTCAAATCGTTACTCATATTTCACGTTTTTGATTTGGATCGCGATTACGAAATTACTACAGTCACGCCGTCGTATAACGTAATATGTTTATGTCACTGCCGACGCTGCGCCGTTACGTATTATATTCGATTAGACTGGAATACGATTTATTATTTAATTAAATCGGTTAATCCGCGTTCGTATTTTAACGTCGTCGTATCACGTTCGACGGAAGGAAAAATTATCGAGTACGATAATTCAACGCAATTCTTACAGCGTTTCGCCGCGCCGCGCCGCGCCGTCGTCGTCCCGACCGTTGCCAATAACGATTATTTTATTTTTTTTCGAATTCGCACAATGCGTCGTTTGACGAGTGCCTTCTCCTTACGAACCCGATCGATACGATGCCGTCGATCAATTCCATAAAATTATAATTCGGTTTCGTAGTACTGTTTCAGTGTGGAAATCGATCTCCGTCGAGGAGTTTACATTAATATTGTTATGAATTTATGATTACACACACGATTATGTTTCAAGCATATTATACTTTTACCATACTATTATAATCGCCCTAAAATCGGTGCTCGACTTGGGGTAGGATCCCTTTTTCTTTTATTTTTATTATTATTTTAATAATCGAGCGTACCTCTTTTGATTTTTCGAAACGCTAATAACGGTACGTTCATAATACGTTTATTATTTGTATAAGGTGAGAATTTAATTGAAATAACTTTCGAATTTATTTATTTGTTATCAGAGAGTAAATCGGGGGGGGGGGGGGGTTTTGAACGAAAGCCGAAAATTAAACAACATGCGTAGAGACCGTCGAAACAAAGTTAGCTCTGAAAAAGTAGTTTTATTCCAGTTATATTATATTGGTGCCAAGTAATCAATTATCAATTTATTTTTAATTTTTTAACCCCAAGAGTCGTCGTTAACAGGAAAATAACGAATTACGTATTCGGTCGTGACTCGTTTTGTTAACTTTTGTAAAGTTTGTTCAATTTCTTTAAACATCCAGTGTATAAACTCTGATTATCTCGTTAGCACGAAAAAAACAACCGCAGTGCGTGCAACGTCATGGCACGCGGATTATATTGCGCCTTTATCAGACCCATATTTATTAAAATAATATTCCGCTCTACGTGTTATTGAGCAATCTACTTTTTGTCGTGCGCGTACTACACATTATTATACTTGCCGTTATAACACAATGCCATCGCGGGAGGCAAATTCGATTTAAAGTATTATATTTATTTTTCCGTACACAAAAGACACGTCGTCGTCGTCGTGCTAATATGCGTATTGTATTAGGCGTTGTTATCAAATCGTATTTTGTTTTTATTCGTCTCGGTTTCCGCTACTTCAAGGTCGCAGTTGTTCAAAGAGTTTTGTATATATTTACCGTAATTCGATTTGTCTCGGTAGATTTCCAAAAAAAAAAAAAAAACAATTAAAATTAAAGTTACGTATCCTTTTGAACTCCTCCAAACACGCGTAAAGTGTAATAAAATATTTCGCTGTATGTACGAGTGTGCGTATGCGGTTTTCGCCATTTCGGGGAACATCCGGTTGTAATCGCCTAACTAACCGCAGCCCGGCCTGGCCGCACTAGCGAGCATAAGCTACGAAAAAAAAAAAAAAATGTACGTACAGGGTGTCCCGCCGGGATCTGACAAAACGTCGTAACTCGAGTTATATTTTGCATTTAAAAGTTTTCTTTTCCCCTATTCGTATTTATAATTATTATTATATTTCTGCGCTATGATAAAAAACGTGTATACATTTTTGAATGAAAATCTCGTTGTTTAAATTCACCCAGTCAACGTGAAAATTGGAAACGTTCGTTAATTTCGAAAAAAAAAAAAAAAACGTAGAAAATTTACTTACCGGTTTCTAATAATAAGTTTATTGTTAAAACACATTGACGGACATAACTGCTATAGCAGTCATGCATCTTGCTGTAATTTCATTGTCACTTTTATATCTCATCAACTATTGCTTCGAATAAAAATGATATTTTACCTGACCAGACTTTAAGTCGTAAATGGACATTACATATATCTGTCTTAATACGATAAACCCACGACGAACATGACTGCTATAGTGGTTATGCCATTTTACGACTTGTAAACATATAAATGCTATAGCATTCGTACTCAAATTACTACTTAAAACACCATAACTGCTATAGCAGTTGTCTGTCCATCAAC